>CM047814.1:20744706-21123086 GCA_026214975.1 Gentiana macrophylla
GTGCGAGGCGGTCGGAAGATCCCACGATGGATACCTAACTCAACCAGATCATAAGCACCACGATGTGCGCATAAATGAGTAAGGATTTCATAGTTCGATGTCCTAATAAGCCTCGACGAGGTAAAATAGTCGAATCGAGCTCCGACCAGCCAAGTCAAGTTTCGATAAGGCAGTGCAATGCTAAAGTCAACTCATACTCAAGTGTACCACGAGTCATGTACTCATACTACACTTCGAGGGGCCAACAGGGGAATTAAGTCCAAAGGACTACACCCCATAAGGCAGTGTTTGCAAGGGAATCAAGTCCAAAGGACTACACCCTAGACAAATGATCAATAAAAGACAAGACATTCAAGTGAAAGGCATAAAATGAAAAGTAAAATCGCAAGTTTACAAGGTCAAATCGATGAAAAGCGAGTTCAGACAAATAAAGGTCAAATCGATGAAAAGCGAGTTCAGACAAATAAAAATACAAAAGTTATTACAACCAAATCGAATCAAGTTACTTAAAGAGGAAAAGAGAAAATATCATCAAGCAGCTAGCTGATTTGAGGTGGAGGCGTTGGGGTCGACCTGTTCTTCCAACACGTCGTTCTCCGCTCCATCTCCCTCCAGAGCAGGGACCACATACTTGTCATAAAGAGACACGCCACCTTTGAAGTCGGTGATATATCACCATATCGGGGATGGCCTCGATCATACAAGTACGCCTTCTCGATGCTTTTAACCTCAAAGTCGTGGATAACCATCTTGACTTGATCCAAACAAGGCTCGAGAATCCCCCTTCATGGCCTCGAGTCATCGATGGCGCCAAGTCATTATCGAACTCCTCCGACGTCAAGAAGTCCTTTTTAGCCGCTTCTAAGCGAGTCGTGAAGCTATCAACCTCCAGTTGAAGATCATCTCGAGCCTTAGTAGATGCGGCCAGCTCGGCTTTAGTTTGATCCAACTCCGACTTCACCACCGCTAACTCAGCTTCCTTGTCGGATATGTCCTTTTGTGCTTTAGACAGATCGGACTCCGCTTTACTGGCCGATCATCCAACTTGTTGACCTTGGCCTTCAGCCTTCTCGAGGTCGGAGGTCGGTTTTAGCGATAGTCTTTTTTGCTCCTCCAAAGTCGCCGAGGAGACTGATTCTATTCAAAGCTACTTTAGAAGCGAGTCGAGTCTGCAAAAAGAACACCCTTAAGTCAAAATGCAGACAAAAATCACTTAAACTACAAGGAAAATAAAAGAAGACTCACAAATTGATGACCCTTCATAATGAAGTCGTGTAACTCCTCCGTAGTCATGGCCTCCATCTCTCGCCACGCCATCTCAGGGATCGGATCGGTGGAGTTTGGCGGGCAAGGTTACGGGTCTCCTTCCCAACCCCATGCCGCACCTCGCTTGTTTTTCTTCGCATTTCTCGATACGAGGTCTCCTTCACCTGCTCGTCACCTTAGCCTCGCCGGGTTGACCTCTTAGAATCTCGATGATGTCGATATAGGCGTAGAAGATCGGGTCGATCCTCTCGACCCCCGAGATGTGGCACCAGACGCCGGCTTCTTCGGCTTGATACCGCCGCTTCTTGATTTTATTTGGGTCTGCCTTTTCAGGATCGGGCATCTTACCTAACGCCCAGCTTTTTTAAAAGTGCTCCACCGCAAACAAAGATAAATCAAAGATTAATACATCATTAAAAACCTTAATCGGTCTTGAAAAAGAAAAGTGCAAGTATAACGGCTCGACAGTAATTAATAAGTATCCTACACAAAACTCGAACGCCCTCATCGAAGTTCCGGTAGCACCCGTCGCTGGCCTCTCGATGTCAATAAATGATAAGGTGGAATGCAGATTTCGTGGTCGCGACGCCGGGATGAACGCTCTCGATGATCCCACACCCGCTGGGGACGCCCGAGTCGAGCCGATCATGCCATTTTCGCCTTTTATACCAAGTATGGATGTCGATATCCACCAACCCATGTCGGATAAAGAAGAAATGCGGTTTCCACTCGCCTCGAGACGAGGTCACCTTCCTCACGAACTCAGATACCAAGGGCGCCCGAAAGTGTACCATCCAATGGCCTTGTAAGCCTTGAATTATGTAATATCCGCCGAACACCGGACCGAGAACTCAATTTTGGCGATTCGACACGCCAAAGACAAAGCCCATTACACTCATAACCCTATTGGGAGCAAGTCGGGTAACATGATATGGTAGTGTTGGAGGATCGCGAATGAGGGACGATCGAAAGGAAACCAAGTCCTTCCTTCACCGCACTCGTAAATGGCGCAGAACCTGGGGGTCACATGCGAACTCGATATTGACCGTGTGAGACTTTGACATGTTCAGATGAATAGGGAATGCCATATCGAGAACAAATGGTTTTAGCCTTTTCTTGAGAGAGACCGATATACAACCGTATGGCCCTTGGCCTTTCATCCTAGTTTGACGCTACGGCAAAGTCGAGAGGACGATTCTTCTTCAACCCTCTCTTTTCTTCTTCTCCGCGACTTTTTCACCTGCGGTTGGTATCTCGAAACCGCCTCCTCCGTCGATTCTTCTTCTATCACAACAATCTCTTCCCTATTTTGAGAATCGCTCTCACTATTAGACATGGAACTAAGAAAAGATGCAAGAAATAAATGCAAAAAGGAAAACTGAGAAGAGTTTGAGCAAATTGGGGCTTACTTATGTTTTCGATAAAACCGAGAGATGTATAATGGCAAATGAGAGAATGCAAAGTCCTGGGCTCCTTTTATGCTTGTGAAATCTTCTAAATAATTTGAAAGTGGCGATTTGGGAGCAGCGTTATAAGGTATGTAACGCGAGAATCAATGGTAGTGGGTCGATAAAACGCTTCGCTGCTCGTGACTCATTAATGCTAATACAAGATGTGACGTCATCCTACGACATCCTACATCGGTTAGAAATGACGCTTGTATGCCCGCCTAATAAGATCGCATGTTGAAAAGATTATTCAAATTTTTTGATCCGACCTCAAAGATTCGAGATGAGCTTCCTCGATCTGGGGCTTATGACGATACGGGATTTCACCCTCCACGTGGAATAACTGACCGGTCCAAAGAGCATGTGGAAAAGTCTATGAGGATCATCCACATCGGATCGAATTCGAGACACACCAAAGGAAGACTCTAACCACCGGCAGATTTCGCAAGTGTCCCACCGACGCCCACGCCGATGTGCATCGAGTCGAGACCAAGACTTCCTATCCGAGACACCAGTGGCTCACCGCCCAACAGTTACTTGGGCAAAGCGGGCAAGGCCCATTTAAGGGTATTTATGTCAATAGACCAAACCGCCCCAATTTTAGGGTAAAAGTAAGCGGCATGTGCCTATAAATACATCATTCCAGAACTACGTAAGGCTTGATTCCTAGACTTTCACACACAGATGCGAGGCAATCCAAGATACATTCTTGGCTCAACCATAAAACACCAAAGGCACTATCTTTCACACAATTTAAGCCGCTCGATTCTTTCGCATTTCATCCCAGATTACACGTGGCCCAGATTTATCGGTGGTGCACTCTACAAAGATCATCACACTACTTTTGCCTTTAGCGATTTCCAACCCTGGTCTCATGCCAGTTATAGCCTAGTGTAACCACTAGACCGATATCTTCTTGGTTAGTACACGTCCGTCCCATATAAGTCATCCAAGCATTTTTCATCCGTCCCACAATAGAAGTCATTCTCACATTTCAATTCAATAATTAATGTTCTTTTTCTTGTTTTACCCTTATTCCTTATTCCAAAGCTTTACATTATTCTAATCGGCCTAAGGACATTTTAGTCTAAAACTACCAAAGTTTGATTATTTATTGAGTTTTTTAATCTGTACAAGATAAAGTTCTAAGATTAATTTATAATATGGCATTTAATGTAGATATACTACGCCCTACAAAAAAATGTTCACTTTTTTTACTTTTCACACATATTAAAAAAATATAATTAATGTATTGTGTTCTAATATTAGATGGACATATTTACCCTTCACTTTATAATAAATAACTGTGTTGGGATGTGAATGGTTTCAATAAATAAATATTGGACTAATAGTACATTTTTTCATAAATAAAAAGACATAAATGAAAGGCATGGGTGGACGCACTCTTTTGGGAGGGGGCACTCGCGCCTTCGGATCCGGAGAAACACTATTATACATATATGTTATGTATTGTTTTGGCTCCCGATAAAATTTATATTCGCCTCTATCACTTATAATATTCATATAATTTGACATAAAACTTTGATTATGTAAATAAAAAATACATACTTATTACCAAAATGAAACATATAAACAAATATTAATATGTTTTTTTAGAAAATATTAATAAGTTTTGAAATGTTGATTTCATAAAAAAACATTGTTTAGAGTGTTATAAATCCTTATTGATTGGGATAGAAGGATAAACGTGTTCAAATTCTATGATATATATTGTAATGTTTTTTTTCTATTATATAATGTAAAATATATAGTCGTGTTTTTTAGCAGATATATATAGGTAATAACAAAATATCCAAGAAACCAAACCAAGTCGTAAACCAACCCGAACTAATCCGGAAGTAACCAAACCTCAATACAAACTAAATGAATTGGTTTGGTTTGGAACCAAACCGAATCGCGACGGGTTAGTTTGGATATTTTTAATTGTAATCCGACCCAAACCGAACCCAAACCAAATTTTTTATACAATATATATAATATATCCATCCAATCCAATATAACCTAAACCCATTATGTAATAATATACTAATCTAGTAGTCCCGGCCCACACCACTCACTTAGTCCAAATCCAATAGTCCATCATAAGCAGTTAAGCCAATTCACATTCAAAGGTCATGTAACACTCTACCCTAAACCTAAACCTACCGCAAGCAGCCAAAAGCTTCGCCTCCTCTCGCCATTTCCTGGGTTCAGAGTTCACCATCTTTGATCACCGCCGCCTAGCCTCTAGATCTCCATCATCTCCTCCTCTCGCCATTTCCCGCTTTTGGTTGGAAGATGCTCTGGTGTTTTGATCATTTTGTTGTGCACAACATTCATCTTTTGCTCTTTTGATGTAAATATGTAAATCAAGAAATGCATGTATGTAAGTATTCAACTATGTATGGAGGATTGGTTGTAGCAGTAATTATATCAGAATGTGTTATTTCTTGTTAGTTGTTTTAATTTATTTTTTATATCATTTTGGTTGTAATTTATTTTAGTTTGGATGCATTTATTTGTAGTTTATGTAAAAAGTTGGTTTTATCATATTTTTTTAAAGACAGCCATTCAAACCGAACAAACACAATCCAAACTAAAACCAAATTAACCAAACTATTGTGGTTTGACTTCGCTTGCCGTTTGGTGAAAACGATTATACGCTTCAAACCCACCCGAGTTTTTCAAAACCAGCTCAAACTCACCCAAAACAATCCAAGCTCAACCCTAGTATATAGTAGTGCTTATTTTTTTATCCGAGGGGATAAAAGAACACTAATATACAGTTTTTATTGTAAAAAATCTTTAGAATTATCGTCCCTTTCGCTTGGGATCCTGCGTTCGCCCATGATGAAAGACGACACATCGAGTAGCGCTAGGAACGAAAAATGGTGCATGTGTCAATGTTTCGTTTTTCAAATAAATAAATAATGGAAAAATTAGTTTATAGTCCACTTTTTCCCTCTTAATTAAGTGCTAATCCAGCTTCAATTTTTTAGTTGCATTAAGGACAAATAAATTCCACCGGACAAATATACCCCTATTCACTCACGACTCTTGCTTTCCAAAAAAGAACCAAATACAATTATTATTTGATATTCATGGAGCTGAAATCAATTGAGCTTTTTTTCTTGTAAGTCGTTTCCGGCGGCGGCGGAGAATGGGTTCAGATAATTCGCAATCAAACGGCAACGATTTCGCAAGAGCATTCGAGCTGGGCTATGCACCAGTAGTTCATGGAGTATTTGCAACAGCAATTGAACTTAAGGTGTTTGATATAATTGCTCAATCAGGCCCCAATGCTAAACTCTCTGCTACTGAAATTGCCTCGAAATTCCCTAAACAAACAGAAGAAACACCCCAGCTTCTTGACCGGATGTTGCGGCTTTTAGCTATCCAAGCTATTCTTGATTGCAGCTTTGTTGAATCTAATAATTCAAGAACTTATGGGTTGAATTCTTTGAGCAGATACTCTATCTACTCTACTGCTGATGAAAGTGGTATCAATCTTGCTCCTACTATTCTTTGGGGTCATGCCATCAGAGAATCCTGGTTCGTTTTCTTTTCTTACTTTCTCCTGTAAACACACTTCTTTTGAACCTGCTGTGTTGTATAATTTTGTAAAGTGTAATCGGCTAAATCTGTAGTATTTGATGTATTTGGTTTTGTAACATTAATAGGCTTCCTGAATCCGTAATTGATTCTTTTCAACCTGATTTATTGGACAGCATTTACTGTTTTCTCTCATAAGTTAATTGTGCTTAAAATTCTGAATGTATTGGTCCTTTTGGACTTGATTTGCAGTAATTTAGTTATAGTAACTTCGTTTGAAAAAAGTTGGACTAAGTGATCTAGTCCCCCTCAAAGTTGATCATATCAATGGTAATATTCTTCATCTTTTTCCTATGTTCAGGCATTCCAAATTTCCAACAAGGAGAATATCCTCCTCATCATGCTATCAAAATTTGTGAAGGAAAATTTTTAGTTTGTAAAAGATTTACAAGCCAAAAAATAACATTATCGCGGAAGTTAAAATCCCGATTGCCTAAAAAGCCTGATGTGGACTTGTATAATCACTATTTGAGAGCTAATTTCATGAATGGATCTCCACTAGAAAGCTTTTAGACCTTGTGGCGCAAATGGAGGATTTTGGGATTTCACCAAGCACACCTTCACTGCTTACATCGACATCGATATTGTATATGCCATATATGATAATCATTAGTGATATTGTATGCCTTATATGAGAGTTTTATATGAGTCAGATATGATATTTCATCCTTGAATTAAGCTTTTAAATGAGCTTTATATGAGCCGTATATATGTGCCTCAAGTAGTCACTTGAATTAAGCCTTTAAATGAGGCTAGCATGGGAGAATCAAGAAGGTATTCTGCATTTGAAATGAACAGATTATGTCTTCTTTTGTTTGACTCAAATGTGTGTGTAAACTTGGATTTTGATCTGTTTTTGGTGTGCAACTTTTTCGACATGAATACAAGAAAATGGTGATGAAGTTATACAAGCCTTCATAAGTTTCACCGAACTCCTACAAAGAAGAAGAAACAAAAAGCAATTGCGTGCAGACATGGAATTCAAAGGCAATGCAAAATTGTCGTAGTCTAGATACCTTGTTAAAGAAACCTGAGCCTCACGACGGAGGTAATTCAACGAACTAAAACGGTAATAGACATGCCTCTTCGGTTCGGATGATGAAAGAAACATGGGAACGATTGTTTAAGGCTTATGTTCATCGTAAAGAGAAAGCCGATTGGCATGGTGGCCTAATGTGATTGAACCCAAGAACAAGAAGAGGCCTAAAAGAAATGATCCTAAAGAAAATTAGTATCGAAACATGCTCCGAAAGAAGTAAATATGAGTGCTTGAACTCAGAAGAAGACATTCGATTCATATCAAGGACTTGGGGACATAGACTGGAACAAAAATCGAAAGTCATTTTGAGCCTCGACATCGATACTACTAATATCGATATTCCGACATCGATATTTGCCGTCATCGACATCGCTGACATCGACATTGTGTGCCTTAATGCAATAGATAGGCTCTAGTTCATAAAGCGCATTTTATGTGCCTTGGTGTCTTGAGGTTTTTGATCTACATTGTATCATCATGTAATAGATAGAGGCTAGTTCATTGGCTTCATCGAACTTGTAATTCATCACCTTGTGAATTCGGGCATGATAATTTAGTTCTTTGAACTTGAATATCCTTCTTATAATTTGGTGATAGTTCGGGATTTTTGCACTTGTATTGTTCTTACATGTATTACCTTTTAGTTTGATGTACCTATTGTACTAAATCTATAGTCTGTTGTATTAATCTTCTATGTATTACCTTTTAGTCTGATGTACTTTTTAGGCTTAATTTAAGTGATTAACTACTGAACCTGCATGTTATAAACACCACACCTTAATTAAGTTAATCTATGCTATTCCTTTTATCAATCAAAACCACATAAACTTGACATAGGCTTAATAGTTAATCACTTGAATTAAGCCTTAAACGAGCCTTATATGAGCCAAATATGTGTGTCCCTCAAGTAGTCACTTGAATTGCTTTAAATGAGCTCGACATCATATCAAGCATCGATTACGTGTTAGTGTAAATCTTTGCGATTAAATTCGAACTTTCAAATACTACGTCGAAAAGGTATCAAACGCGGTCTCAAAATGATGATAAAAATATATGAACTTTGGTTAAACAATTTTGATGACGTGTTTCTAAATCAAAAGTTACTGTACCGCTTATGTTAAAAACGCTGCAGTTAATATAAATATTTTTCGTCTTTCAAAATATACACTTAAGGAAGTGTATCGTATTTTGGCTCAAATTGAAGAGCAAAAAGAAACATGAATTTTGGTGAAAAATTTGATGATCGAATCAGAATCAAAAGTTACGAGTGTTTTAAAAAAAAAAAAAAGCTACAAAGAAATATCATATACGCAAATAATACCATCTGGTTTTTACTGCTGGCCTCATAAAAAGTAATTTTATTCGTCTCGAAATTGTTTTTTTTTCAACTAAAAAATATATGTCTATATTTATTCATTTTCACACAAAAAAAGATTTTTGCCTCTTTACCTCATAAATAATTGACATGACTATACTATTTTTTTATTTTTTTATTTTTTTGTTGACAAAACCGGATATATAAACTTTTAATGAGGCTAAGGAGTAAGGAGAAAGGTGTGGCAAGTCACCAAACTAAAGCACTGTTTCAACTCTCATCATTGTAGTCCTCTTTAAAGTTCTTGGATTTATTAGCTGTTAGCAATCAAAGATGAGTACCAACAACAACAATGGAAAACGGGTGGCAATCGTTGGAGCTGGTGTGAGTGGGCTTCTTGCTTGCAAGTATGTACTATCAAAGGGTTTCAGGCCGATCGTTTTCGAGTCTCGGAGCACCATAGGCGGTGTCTGGATCAAAACTCTAGAGACTACTAAGCTCCAAACTCCTAAATCTTTCTACCAGTACTCTGATTTCCCATGGCCAGATTCTGTGGATGAAGAATTTCCTCATCAGTCCCAGTTTATGGATTACATTCAAAGCTACGCCGATCATTTCGGGCTGCTTTCTTACATCAGATTCAATTGTAAGGTGGTTAGTCTTAGGCACACACACCAAGGACAAGGAGCCGCACAGAATCAAAATGGTTATGGTGAAGTATGGGCGTTGGATCAGCCTCATGGGAAATGGGTTGTGACGGTGCACGACACCCTAAACCCTGATCCTAAGGACGAGGTAACACGTATTATTATTATTATTCTATTATGAGAAATGATTAGAACACCTGTCATATACTACCTCCGTCATATATTATAAGTCATTCTAGTATTTTTTATTCGTTCACATTTCAATACAATAATTAATACACTTTTTCCTATTTTATCTATTTCGATGCAAGACATTTCATACATCATTTAATAAATCATTAAGGGCATTTTAGTCCAAAACTCTCAAAGTTTGATCATTAATTGAGTTTTTTATTCTGTGTTCATAAAGGTAAAATGACTTACACTATCTCCTATCTCCAATGATGGAAGAGAAAAAGGTATTTTTTTGTTAAAAAGGTTTTGGAAAAGGTTTTTTTTTTTTTTTTTGAAGCTTGTTGATGTGGCAGAGCTTTTTGTGTATGGGTTTAATTTTATAATCTGGTTCATTTGGTGCTGAGTTGCTTTTTCTTTCTTTTTTTCTTTTTTATTTTTTTGGTTTGAACTCCTGCCGACATCTTTTTTTTTTTTTTTTTTTTTTTTTTTCAAATTTCAAACAAGTTTTTGTTATTTTTTTTATAATAATAATAATAATAATAATAATAATAATAATATAGAGTTTAAAAAAAAATATTTAAATTTATGTTAAAAGGTTTATGAGTGAGAAGAAAAAGGTTAGTGCCGCTTATATGATGACGACGGCGAGGATAAAAGGTTTATGAGTTTATAAGAAAATGTTATAAACGAAAAGATTTATAAGGTATGACGCAAGACAATCATAAACCTTTTAGACTGGAGATAGCCTTAGGATATGAGACGGATGTATTATAACAATTGATACACCTTCGTCTCAAATTAGAACGCTTGCCGCTTATACCGTAAATCGTTAAATAACTTTATTTTAGATATTTCATTAGAAAAAATAACATTGCATCAAATAGATTTTGTTAAATTTACTTTATATTTACAGCAATAATTTAGATTTTCTAAATTTTCTTTTATATTTTTTTGTATTATTTAAAATTGGAAATCTGATACATTTCATCTTAGATAGAGATATTTTAAACTAAAATAAAATGTGTATTTAGAAGTGTAAAATAAAGTATTAATTGTGTGATGACATCATTATGATGCAGATACACGAAGTGGAGTTTGTGATCCTTTGCGTTGGACGTTTCAGTGATGTACCGAACATACCCGAATTTGAACCGGGTATGGGACCTGAAGTGTTCGATGGCAAGGTGATGCACTCCATGGAGTACTCCGACATGGACAACACCTCCGCGGCGGAACTGGTCAAAGGGAAGCGAGTGGCTATCGTCGGCTCTCAGAAAAGCGCCATGGATATTGCCTTTCAGTGCTCCATTGCAAACGGTCCGCATCCTTCTCTCTTTGTAATATCATTGCTATTTTTATAAGCAAATTATGAATTTAAGATCGAAGGGTCGAATATTCATTTAACTATAAGTGATTTGGGTATGACCCGACTTCATACATACGCACTTAACGATTACGCTTTTGATCTTTCTAAGTCGATAGCTATCATGCCTAACGAGTTTAAAACCACATCAAGCCTCAGACATATTTCAACCTCAACAAAGTGGTTGTTACAAAATACACGACTCACATCGGTTCGATACTCCTCACCGATATAAGTCTTCAATGAGCTCTACTGATTAATACGACTTTAACCCACGATCTCATACGCGGTTCCATTATTCACGATACAGGTCATAATGACACCATGATGTCCTTATAACTACTTCAAGTCATTGACCACGACATCAATGACATCACAATTGACTCCTCCACAATGGGTTCCTATAAAGGATCATCATACTCACAATACAGAACTACATTAAAACCTTGATCTCAGATTCTCTAGGTACGTAGACGGTCAATCGACATTAGCTCAGCTATAATTCATCAACAAATTCAACAGTCAGAGTACTTGAGTTATCCTTACGAAACTCGATTGCCCGTATTAAGATCCGATCTTTCTATCGACGAGACATTGTCAATAAGCAATGCTATAGTTATAAAACAATAACAGAAAAGTAAATGAATAATAAAATAATTAGCATGACTATTTTTGTTTAAGAAGAATAACTTGACATTCTAAATCATAACAAAAAATAGATATCCATCGATTTATAACTTCACATTCTACAATTATAACAAAAATGATAAAATAATTACCCTGACGATGTAAAAAATTTATCTACTGCTTACATTTATATTTAATGAATTTATCTATTTTATTCTAAAATGCTTACATTTTTATTTTCTGATTCGATTTCAAAGTCATAATTTTCCATTGAACATGTTTCCCAACACTAATAATAATCCTTTTGTTTCAATTTTAGTGATGGAGTTGCCAAAAATATATAAATTAATGTGGTGTTTTAATTTTTATATCAAAATGACCAAAAAAAAAAATGAATATACTTAACGCAGAGGCTTTTTTATTCACTCCACAAAAAATGTTCTCTTATAAATTTAGTTGCAGTAAATATTGTTTTAGCATTCAAAAAAAAAGAGTAATACAATAATAAAAAAAATGAGTAATAAGAGTAATACAAAAAAATTGTCAAATTGTCTTTAGACGGGATTGAACTCTGGTGACTTGTGAAGTTATACCATAGTTCTCACCACTAGAGCAAAACACTAATTGTATTTATTAATACAATATACTCCCTTGGCCCACCCCAAGGGGAGTATATATATACTATTGAGTCAAAATGTTACGGGGCTCTTAAGTTCATACATTTTCGGGGGGCTCGGGGCCATGGCCCCTTAGCCCACCCCAAGAGGCGCCCATGTCCGGTTAATAAATAAGGTCGGAGGTAAGAAAAACAGGGAAATTCTTACCCGAGGGTCTTCGCGTGTGCATCCAACAGATCGGAGCACGCGAGGAGAGTGCAGCTAAAAATTTCCTGGAGAAATTTAATAAATAATGTTTTGGAAATTAAACTCCATCAAATAATTTATATTTTTTCTTAACAACTCCATCGGTTAAATTGAAACGGATAGAATAATAATAAAGAGCTTACCGGTACGGTGGTGATATATGCACTACCTTAATTAACTCCACTACAAGTTCCACTGTATTACTCCCTCTGTTCCAATTTATCTGAGGCAGTTGCCAAAATCACACATATTAAGAAGGTGAGTTAATGCATTAATTTTTATAATGAAAAGACTAGAATGTCCTTGGATATAATTAATATGACCTTCTTTTTTATATCTCCTAATGTAATAAATAAGGGTAAATCAAGTAAAAACACAATAAATGCTGCATTGAAAATTATACTGCCTCACATAAAATGGAACAAAATATTTTGACAACTGCCTCAGTTATTGTGGAACGGAGGGAGTATTTACCACCAATTATGGTGAGACCAAAAAGTACACATGTGTCTCACACTTAATCAATTGTGATATCATAACTACCGGTTGATGCAGTGCACAGATGTGTTGTGGACAGAGAGAATGGGAAATCAGGTCCCTGTAGAGACAATTTTTTTTTTCAGGTTGTGTCAGACCTGACAATTTTTTAATGTAGCACATACGAATTTGCACGTTTTGGGTCAGCCTTGCACGGGCTAAATACACGCAACATGAGAATTGAATTGAGAAATTTGCAGCTTTTGGTGATCACCTCGCAATTTCAGACTTTCGGTGACTGAGATCAGTGAAAATTTATACTTTTTGTAATCAACCCACGCAAATTTGCAGACGGCAGATCACCGAATGTAATTTACACTGACCGATCACCGAAATTCGTGAAATTCTCGTTATTGATCGCGTCACGTGTACAGATTTCGTCTTCGCAAATTCTGACTCATTGCCCAATACGCACAAATTCTACACACGCCACCCGAAAAAATATATCGTCTAATGATTTGAAAAAAAGAAATTGGATCCCTACGGGACCTGATTTCCTTTTTTTTCTCGTTGCGGACATACTACCATTTTCCTTACTCGTATGCGTAATTTTCCAAGCTTTCCTTCATAGCTCGATCCGTAAAAAAACAAAAAAAGTGGTCACTCATATAAAGACATATGGTATGTGTACCAGATTCTATGAACCTTAAAAAGTTGGTCCCATGCATCCCCGCATCCACAACATAGATAATCTTAACCAATCATGTCTTTTGTTTGCTTGTTGGGTTCTTATTTGTGGCGTACTGTTTGCTGGCAAAACTTTCCGAAATCCAGACTCTACCCGATTCTTCCCTCCCCGTTTTCATCCTGAATTTTTCCCGACCCGAACTTTTTGAGAATCGTCCCATCCCGACTACAATCGGGAAATATTCGGGTATAAGTTGTCCACCCGACAGAAATCCCAACCCGTCCCAAATCAAATAATAGTAAATTTTCATAACTTTTTATGTAATGAATAATGTATTATTATCGTAAGACATCTTACCCGGTTATTATTTTCTTTTTCCAATTTAGCAACTTTATTTTCCATATTTTCTCGAAATTTGAGGATTTTATGTAATGAATAATGTATCATTAGCAAAAAAATTCTCAACATTTGAGGGTTTTTCTTTCCTTTTTCTTTTTACTTTCTTCTGGATTCAAAATTTCTCAACTTTTGTGTCAACCTCAATCATTTTTTTTTAGAATAACCAAGCTCAATCAATGAGCCTATATTTTGTTACATTACAAATGAAGTGTATCTTAACATAATATTATAGATATTGATCATTATTTATTTATTTCCACCTAACTTGTGTTTATTGTTGACAACTAACTCTTTGTTTACTTAGTAAAAAGTAGAATAAATTGCCACAATCCATATGTTTTTTTTTTATAATTTGAGTTTTGATTTTTCACCTTCAAAACGATTGCCTATGTTGAAGAAAAAAAATGTTTTTTTGTTCAGTAAATTTGATGAAAGAAATAAAATAACATTTTCCGGGATATCTTCTTCCGAATTCAGATGAGATCCGAACATTAGTGTCGATTGTCAGGTCCAGGGTAGGAAACGGGGGTAAAAAATAGATATCAGGATGAGAACCGGTAAGAGGTTTATGGGACGGTTCCTGACCCGATTCCGGTTACCAGAATTATTTTAATATAATAAATTCATAAAATAGAGATTTAAATCATATAAATGTATTAAAATAAAATCTCTGGACGAGATTTGACAAAAGAAATTAACTTCCGGTAAGCATGTATTAAATGTGTTTTTAGCACAAATCCTATGAGGATAATGATTTTGATGCTTGACAAATTAACGAAGATGATGCCTAACCACTTTGATGATATATTAATTTGAATAGAAATTAATTAAATGGGTTAGGTGTTTATATTGTATTATTATAATGCAGGAGAGAAATATCCATGCACAATGTTGTACAGGACAAAGCATTGGAACCTTCCAGATTACCTACCATGGGGATTACCATTGGCATTTCTTTACCTAAATCGCTTCTCTGAGCTTTTAGTACACAAACCTGGTGAAGGCTTTCTCTTAAGTTTGCTGGCCACTTTGCTTTCCCCTCTGGTTTGTAACCCGTAATCTTTTATTTATTTATTTAGTGATCATGTTGATGTTCATGTGAATTGTGGTGATGATCATATATGACAGAGATGGGGATTCGCAAAGTTTGTGGAAAGTGACATAAAAAAGAAACACGGGCTGGCGAAATTCGGAATGGTGCCCAACTATGGTTTCCTCAAGGAATTGAGTTCATGTACTTTAGCAATTGTTCCTGAAGGGTTCTACGATCGAGTCGAAGAAGGAAGTATCAAACTGAAAGATGCAGCAAATGGTTTCGGGTTCTGGAAAGAAGGAATCTTTATTAACAACAACAATGGTGGTGAGCCTGAAAAGATGAAGGTTGATGTAGTCATACTTAGCACAGGCTTCAGAGGAAGTGAAAAGCTTAAAGAAACCTTTTCTTCTTTAACATTCAGAGAGTACATCACCGGCTCAATCAATAACACAGTCCCTCTTTACAGGTCAACTACTATATAACCTTGTAATCGACTCGTTAAAAAAGAGCAATGTGATGTGTTGACATGACGATCGTATGTATGTATGCAGGAATGCATTCATCCATGGATTCCACAATTGGCGGTGATTGGGTTCTCAGAAAGCTTATCGAATCTGTATACCTCAGAGATGAGGAGTCGATGGGTGGCGGAGCTTATTGACGGGAAAGTGAAGATTCCTAGTGTCAAGGAAATGGAGAAAGATATAGCAGAATGGGATGAATACATGAAGAGATACTCGGGTGAGAATTTCAGAAGATCGTGCATCGGTGCGCTTCATATTTGGTATAATGATCTGCTTTGCAGAGATATGGGTTGGAATCCGAAAAGGAAATCTGGGTTCTTGTCTGATCTCTTTCTGCCTTATGGACCACCCGATTATGCTCATCCCTGAACAGTGACACTGTCCATTACACCGACATGTATACAAGAAAATGAAAACGATTATTTGTGCAATACAGACTATACAGTAGGTGTGGTGTTGGGGGGCATATATCATGATTTTACACAATAAGATAAGAGAAGTGGGGCGATAAATATGTCTATGTAAACTTTTATGGTCCATTGGTTAATGACCCATAATTTGCTACTGGCTTTTTAACAAAATAAAGGTACATTTATAAAAGTATGAGATTTTGCATGTAATTGAAGTCCAGGGGGATGTGGACAACAGAAATTGCTTTTGCAAACAGAAAATCTCACAAAGCCTAAATAATCCAACTTTCTAACATGGGAAAATATGCCAGATTCCTAATTCAAAATAATCAAAATTTCCATTTTACATTGGATGTAAATGAACATATTTTTTTTTTCATTCCAAGAGATGCTCAACTACCGTGAAATTACCGAACTTAGGGAGGCTAAAAAAAACCTAGAAATAAAATTCAGTGGTTGATTCTACATGCAGAGTCACAAAGAAAAGCACGTGTGCTGCCGTTCATACTTTCAATAAATACGCGTGTTTTCATTAGTACTCTGCATGTGGTGTCAGCCGCTAGGGGAAGGGAGGAAAAAAAAATTCAATCTATGCCTGTTGTCTGTTTCGCTTACATCAAACGCCCCAAGCTAACATGTTCCTGTTCATTTATATAATCTCCAGGAGCCTTTGTACTACCATCTAAGCTCAATTTTGCCCAACTCCAGGAGAATATATCTGCAAAACAACACCCAACAGAATTAAGTGAAAATCACACCGAAAAAGTTCAACCGGCGGAAAGTTGATTCTAGAGCTGAGAAATCTTGATTCTCAGCTCTAGAATCGACCGTGCAAAAGGCGATTGTACCGTGGTGCCCAAAACGGTAGATATGGTGTGGTGTCACTAAAGACACCAATTTATTTTCCTCTTTCTTTCAGATGAGTATATTATACATATTTTTCAAGATAGAAAAAAGACAAAAATTGCCTCAAAATAGGTAAGAGATACAAGTAAACATGGATCAGCAAGCTGTAAATGTTTGGCCATTAACATATCTGTTTAAAAATTTAAACACAAACACACACACACACACACACACACACACACTCAGTAACTAAGTTACCTTCCCTTGGCTCATTTCACCATGCAAAAACCACCATGGACCATTTTTAGTCATTATCCTGCATGGCAGAAACCACTCCACCGATAAGTATATGCAAAATCAAACAAAAGAAAGCGTTTATTACGAGAAATAAGTTCTAACTACTTTTCTTTCATTGCAACGATCCTTTAAAAATCAATCGTGTTTGATCTCAAAACACTAGATCCTGACATGTTTGATTCAGATTTGCCGGCTTTGATGTCAGTGTTCGAACCCAATTCCATGGTTCACGAGAACAATAAACCAAACGTTCTTTCACAAACTACAACAAGCCCTTAGGAAAAATGTTACTCAAAAGCATGATAAAAAATCGATCAACTTATTGCACTATATACATACACACACACGGATATTGTCACGCTGGTTGTTGCACATATATTTACGCATACGCATGCAAATCTAAATATACCTGATAATTCCAGCAAACGTCCGCAGCCCCATGAAAAGAGTCAAGCCTGACCAAACCCCAGGCAGACCAAACTTTGTCGAAGCATATAGCAAAAACGAAGACGATACTGCTCCAACCAGCATCTGTAATAAGACAACACATCATAACCATTCACACATGGATCACTTGCACCCCCACCCCCCCAGCCAACTGAATAAAAAAACTTTTATTTACCATAGAAAATGCGGCGTAGGAGAAGTCTGAAACACCGAAATGGAGGCCATCAAAAATGAAAGCAAGAGCATTTACAGGTTGACTGACACTGACAATCTGCAAAAAGATTTGTCATTTAATAACATGAAATAAGTGAAACCTTTACCAACCCTAGACATTTCTAGGCTTATTATAAAAGTTACATACCAGTATGCAAGTTCTAATCATTCGTAATACGTCTGCATCTTTTGTGAATCTAACAGCTATAGAACTAAAAGACAGGCCCAAAACTGCTGCCAGGAAAACGCCTGTGAATAATCCAATCTGCATCGAAATTATGGATTAAGATCGAAATTAACCGCCTTAAACAAATATTGTTACTCTCAGTAATGGATTATTCAAAGCAAAAGAGAAAATAGATAAAATGGATATACCTTTAAAACATAGTTTGTAATTTCCTTCACTTTTGCATAATCTCCCTTCGACGAATAGCTGGCAATCAAGGCCTAAAGAGGATTGAGATTTATTAGACGAACCAAATTTAATAAATAACACCATTTTTCCATGCACAATATTGAAATCCAACTCAAAATCCTCACTCAAACCTTCCAGTCTTTCCTTAATACAGAGAACTACTTGAGGTAAGTATAGTCGCGACATATATTTCAACCGGAAAAAGTAAGACAGAACTTTCCAATCCCTTTGGATACCCAAATGGCCGCTAAGTAATAACTGGGAGAAAGAAAAGGAATCTAGGGGGGAGACAAAGAGATCACGTGTGTTCAATAAAAGGATATTACTTTGCAAAGGAAGAAAGCAGACAAAGGGCATACTTTTGATTTTTAGCTACAATATTGTGTAAAGCAATAATGTTGACAACAAAGTATGTTATATAGATATAAAACCTGAGACGAAGCAGCTAGTGCGTCTGTGAGCAGCGATACAGACAACCATACTTGAAAGCATATTTGATGAGCCGCCATTGCCACAGGGCCTTGACGAGCCGCCATTGAAGTAGCAATTGTCATGGTTACAAGAACAGAAAGTGTTCTCCCAATTAGAAAACCACCTACAGGACCCATAAAGCTATGTCAACATAGCGAAAGCAAGTAGGAGAACATCATGAAATTTTATACTCATGGAATCAAATGGAAATATCTTTGATTATGTTGATAGTTATATACTAAAAATCCTTTTGCAAGACAAAAACAATTTTTGGTACACAACAAGCTTGACTGGAGAGACGGTTTAAATGGACTTCTAATACAATTGTGCCTGAGACAAGACAATAGGCTTTTCCAGGTTAAGTAAATGATCAAAGGTCTTTGATACAAGAAATTACAGGAATATGCACATACCCGATTTGAGATAATCCCCAAACTGCAAATCTCCAAACTTAGGAGGCAACAGAACAGCTTTTTTATTCAGGCAATAGAGCAGAGAAAATGTAACTATGTATCTGCATGAAACAGAGAGGGGAAAAAGATCTGTGAATGAGGCTGCGTCATTACAAATGCGGAAAAATCTGAAGCGTTCTTAAAATTTTATAACTCGAATTTTCTGTATGAAAAAGGTGTGCTTAGAAGAAAGGGTAGCCAAAAAGGGTTGTTTTGGAGGCACCTCCACAGAATATGTATTAATATAAGAATACATAGGGAAATGCAATAAGAATAATACAGAAACTAGAGTCAAACAGACAACACATACTGTGATACCACGATTGACATTGCAGCTCCAGATACACCCAATCCACAATAACAGATAAACACAGGAAAGAAGACGAGAGCAAAAAAATTGCCAAAACCTACAAGACAGCAGCATTGTCAAGATAAATAATACTGTTTCTAATAATGTGAAAACTACAGCCAAAATCAATATTCCAGAACATATATATATATGGAGGAAAGGGGTGAGGGGAACAACTATCACAGGCATATGACCAAAGGTGCTGATGTCAAGCCAATGAAACAGCCTCAGATAGAACTATTACGTAAAAATGCATACAATAGATTTAAATGACTTTGCCTTCCCTAGACCCACATAGGGGTATGCCCGGCTACCCTGTGGTAATTAAATGACATCTAAATGATAAACCAAAAGAAGCAACTCATGCGTAGGGATGCTAACATCCCGTTACTAAGTCAAAATGCCTACTATAATTATCTCACTCATGCATGTATAAACCTTCAGAGAAGAAACAAACTCTTACCTAAACAAAAAACTGGAGTCTTCGTATCCTTGAATCCACGGAAAATCCCTTGGAGTGCCAAAGAAACAACAAATGCAGGAGCCCCGAAAGCTCTTACAGTGAGAAACTTTCGTGCTTGAGCGAACATTGGGGAAGCCTGTCAGAAAATAAATGCTTTCAGAAAGTACTCACGGTTATAATGTATAAAATTGAGCATATCCTTGAGAACATATAAAGCATCTATAGGTGTCTTGGTGTTTTAACAAGTGATTGGAAATATGAAACTTTGCTTGAAAAGGTTCCAAAGGGCTACTAGTACTGAACGAACACATCCATTTGCGAAAGAAACTTGAGTATGGCTCTTGTATTTTTTTTGTTTACATATATGAGCTGAGCTCAATGTTATGTTTATGTACTAAGCACACGAACACGAGCACAGATTTTCTTTATAAAAAATTAAAAAAAACGAACGTGTGTGTATAAATACAGACACACATTTAACCCTAATAATCTTACATTTCAGCATGGACCCCCCTCCCACCTCAACTACCATTGTCTTCTCTAGTTACTTCTCAAGCATAAACAGAAAGATGGCATGCATAATACCCAGATAAATAAAATGAACCTAATATGAACAAAAAAAAGTCTTGTATGACCAGGAACAAATAGAAACAAGTAGCAAGCACGTAAAGAATAGCGTCGAACACGCAATCAAAAACATACAGATGATATGCCCATCAAATTAAGAAGCAATCCAGATCCCAATGACATTGCTAAAGCCTCAAAAATCCCAATGCCAATGGACAAAAGTAAAGCTGTAGAGACAGAAGGCAACTGCAGTCTTTCCCCTTGACTTTTGAATTGTTCAGAATTTGTGTTATAATCCTTATCTGCATATGAATATAACCATGATATAGGAACTGAGCCATATTTATTATATAAACTCTGAGTCAAAACAAATTTCCCATTAACCCACTCTTTACGAGTTTTTTCTTTTCCTTTCCTTCTCTTTATTCCCATACCTGTACGCAATGCTCTTTTCATGTTCTTTGAGATGTCTTCTGCTACAAATGAAGTAGCCACGCTCAGGAGAGGAATATTGAATAGCTTTGATATAGTGTTGTACACTGTAATAGAGACGCCAGCAGAAGCCAACTCCACAGAACCTTGAGAAAAGCATTAAGTGAATTACATGTAAATACGAGATTTTAAATTGAAACAGTAGACATAACACAAACTTTCTTTATGATGCGTCTCACAAAGGTCTGAGCCTCCCAATTCCTGATATTAGGAAATACGAGGCTCAACATATTCATGTGAAAGAACTACTGTGAATAGCAATTTCAGTAAAACATGATAACATGAGAAGGTATCCAAGATTCAGTTGTTTACATACCAATTAAATTAACATATTATAAATTAACTGAAGTATGAAAACACATTAGCGAAAGTAAAGCAGCCACCGAAAAAGAAATTGTCTTTGTTGATTAGAACTAGACCACAAACATAATTAGGAATCGATGATGGTATGGAAGATTGCATTAGAAATACCTAACAAACATCATTAGGCATCGATTATGGTATGGAAGATTGCATTAGCTACTGATGCATCAAATTTCCTCATGCTGATAATGAACAAAGTAAGCTTTTAAGATTCAAATAAAGTCTCCGATACAAAATAAAAATGTGCAATGTCAGTAATATAAGATTAAAAAACTAGTAAACACAGTGAGTAACAAGAACGAGAGTGAACTGGAAAAATCCATCTTACCTAAATTACCAATATAAGCAGTCTCCATCAATTGTACCAACGGGTCAATAGCCTGCCCAGCAATTGCAGGTAAAGACAGCATAACGAGTTCCTTTTAACGCACTGTACTTGAGATGAACTTGAGGGGATCCTTTCCTCCTCATTCTCAATCTGTTCGATCCTAGATAAAGGAATTCCTTTCCATCATGAACAGAACGTAACATAAAAGTAGGGATTGAGCTTATAAACTAATCATTGAACTACAATGCATCCGAATCGACTCCAAACACAAAGCTTAAGGGCTAAGAAAGATCATTAGCCAGCATAATAGATTACACACAAAAGGCAATATCACACATGATAAAAGTGATTTTACATTGGAGGAATCAAATAATGATATATGAATTGCACATACAGAAACAATAATGATGGGGAAAATTAAAAACAGAAATGGGAAAAGGGTATGACTTCTGACTCTCACCCAGGCCCTCCATTAGGATTAGAGAAGGCAAGTTCTTCTTGGTCTTCTTGTATTGCAGCATCTTCAGCATCATAAGATAGCAAGTCACAATCTGAACTTGACGGCTTAATTGGTCTCAACACAATGCGCTTTTTTCGCTGAAACAACGAGGAAGGAAATGAGTTGCATCTTGTACTGGACGAAGAGTAGCAGCACTGTATTCCAAGATTTGCAGGCGTCTTCAATCGTGGGCGATCAAGTTTTTGAAAGAAATGGACATCTCTAACTGAAGGGCTTGATGTTGGTAATGAAGATTTGCACAGGAAACCGAATTCGAACCTTTGCACCTTGGAGAAATGCACCAGCATTCAATTGTGCAGCCGCCATTTTCCCACACCTGATGCGGCTCAGCCAAAATTGCACAATAACTTAATGTTCAGATACACTAAAAATGCATTCTTTACGGAATCCAAAAATCAAGAAGAAAGTATCAACTTGTTCATTCCTTTTATTTGCTTGATTAGTTTGAATTTTGGAAAAGCAGCAAACTTGAAACCTATACGAATGCTTTTACATAATAAAACAACTACTACATGAAACAAAGTTACAGAGTAGTAGCAAAACCAATTGAAATTTGTAAGATGGACCAAAAATATGGATGTTTGGCATTGACGGTAATGCATGGAGAAGAAAAAGCCAAAGTTTGTGGTGATAATTGCTCTTTGAGAAAGAACAGAACAAAGCAGAGCATGAAAAAGGGAAAAACAGAAAAGATTGCTTACTAGTTATGATAAGCAACTCCCTGTATCAAAGTAACTTATTAAAAAGGTCTGGAATTCTCAACCTAGTAAAAGGAAAAGAAAACAGTGAAATGCAACGATGATTCAAAAAAAAAATACTGACCTACACCAAAAAAACCTCTGTTGCAACTCTGTTCAAATGGAAAACTCAAAAGATTCTTATATGAATTAAGAAAACAGTGTCCTCCGTTTATCTCGTGAATTTACAGTACGGATTTGCACCCGTTTCTTTATTCGTAAGATAAATACAAAATCTTTATCGGCAAAACCAGATGTCGGAAAGACCGCCGCTGTAGAATCCTGAACAGTGACAATCTCCCTAATAACCCTCCCCAGCTACCGCTTTTGTTTTTTTTAATTTGAGCGTTTTTTTTCTTTTCCTTTTCTTTATTGTATGGCGGTTATTATAAAGAAGGGGAAATGATTATTCCACGATAAACATGCACAACAAATTGGCACAAATATTTTTCATCATTGATTTTTTTAAGACCTATATAAATCAATAGGTTCCACATCATAATTAAAGTGTGTTGTGGAATTTTATTGTACATATTTGTTATGTCATTATCACTACTTTTTATCTCTTGTGGGCAGTTAAGTTAGTAGAAAGAAGCGGGGAGTGTTGAGCGGGCTTTCCAAATTCATGATCATTTGATCATTTGATGGGCCTTTCCTTATATTGAACTCGGGTACAGAAAGCGATCCTCAGGGCCGATCCTCGCTTTTATTGGGCTTAAGACCAAATCCTCGAATTGAGTATTTTAGTTGAAATTGTTTTTATTTTTTAAAACATACTTATTGTAAGATATTTTTTCATAAATAAATATTTTGGTTATCGTTCAGACATGAGTTCTTGATGCGAATTAATAACGTTATCGCAACGAAACGAGACTTGCAACCTATTAAAGGCATAAACATGTTTTTCATCCGGTGAAACGATGACAACTCTGCTTTCGTGCAAGCAAAGAAAGACTTCCATTCGTTTATGCAGACTTGCAACCTATTAAAACATAAATAGTTGCAGGACGAAAATTCATAAGTTTGACAACATCATCAGAAAAACTTTGAGTGTCATCGGGTTTGATTCAAACAAGTCACTGTTTGAATCAAACACCCCCATTGTAACCTGAAAGAGATTTTCATTTGATCCCTTAGCGACAAATCGTGTGGGACGAAACATATCTTAAAAGACAACGTTATTAACGTGCCTTGGAGTTTCTAATTCTCTGTCAAATCCTAAGTACTACATTTTGTCAAACATTTTTTTAACATCCGTAAATGCAAATAATTAATAAAACTTGTTTGTATGTCTATTTTTTTTATTTTTTTTGGTCAAGTAATTTTTTTATTGGGGCATTTATCAATTAGAGTAAGAAAAAATTTGGGACTTTATCAAAAAAGAAAATTAACATATTATATTAGGTTTGATAGGATTTAATCTACACGGTTTTTTTTTTCTTTTAGCGAAACATGTACCGTTGGGCCCTCCGACAGCGTTGGGCCTAAGACCCGGGTCTCGTGGGCCTTAGCATAGGGCAGGCCCTGGCGATCCTTTCAGTCTGGTCCAAATTCATGTTCAATTGATTAGGCATTTCCTTTGGCTTTGGCGGGAAATTTGAATATGAAAATGGATCATGTGCATTTTGGCGAGCACAACAGACTTCCAGCACCTGCCACGTCGTTGTCCTATGCATTTAATGATACAATTGTTCAATTAGAACCTCGGGAGCAACATGGCGACCTATAAGATGTACTGACGAGAGCCTCGCTCTTTAAAAAACATATATTTTGCTCCTTAGTTTCAGCTTGATCCAGTCACTACGGTCAAGAGCAATTAATCCTCATTGTTTGTGAATTATTCATATTTTATTGCTTGTTTAATCTTGCGGGAGCTATGCACGGTATTGTTGTTGATATTTGCAAGATATAGGTTGATTGTGATCCCAGAAAAAGGAGCATTGTTGATGGAAAGTCGATTTGAGTGGTAGAAGCATGGGCCCGAAGCTAAAGAGTTGAAACAGATCAAGAATCTTCGTTGTCTTCACCCTACTGTCACTTAATTTTGATCCACTTTGGAGGCATTTTCTAGACTAGTCGTTTTCACAAAAGTTGTATGGAATTGAACGGGCTTTCCATTGCAACTTGGATAGCTCAAATCGGAGCTCTATAAATAAAAGATGTTGCCAAATTGCTGACGGTGTCCAGTGTTGGTGCACGCTTGCCTACAGAAGTACACTTCTGGGAAGTTCAGAGAGTTCAAGCGTGCGCCCGAGCCTTTACGAGCGTCTGCCTGACCTGGAAAAGGGCAAGAAATGACTTTTCTTTTATGTATTTTAGGCTTTAATTGGGACTCTTATATAAACGTTCTTTACATTATCATTCCAACACTCCTTAGTCGACTTTTAGTCCATTCAACCCTAGGATATCTAGTTCTTTTGTTTCTTTTCAATTTCTCTTAAGTTGGTTGAAAGATATTGTTCTTCTTGGATGAATTCTCCGGCGATTGCTTGATAAGTTACCAACGGGGATCGTCAAAAGGTTCAACTTTTCTTAAAATTCTTGCGATTGGTAATTGATGAGTCCATATTTTGTGGTGTTTTATACGTCTATTTTATATTTATTTTGTCGGGAGATGCTCTGTTTCGGGTATTTTTGGATAGTTTTCAGATTTTGGAAGCTCGAGAGAGAAATTGGAAGATTTTGGGATTTGTAGAGCCGTTTTTGGAAATTTTGTGAAAGATCGGAGGAAAGCGGCATTTCAAGAATCCATTATTTCAGTTTTCACCAATGACGGAATCCCAACTGTGATGAGAAGACAAAGCCGTTCAAAGCCAACCACACATTGGACTTTTATTATTCGAAGGACCCCTTTTAATAATCAATTATTATTATTATTATTATTATTATTATTTAAGAATTTTTAAGAAATTATTGGGCTTGGCCCATCTGGTAGAAGGAGCAGCAAGGGTATACAACATACTTCCTCCGTTCCTAATTATATGTCGCAGTTGTTAAAATTAAATTTTCCTTTTATTATGCCGTAGTTACATTTTCAATACATATTTTAATACTATTTTCGCTTTTCAATACTACTTTTCAACTTTCTAGACTCATTCAACCAATCAATCTTTCATATTCATTACACCACTACACTTTCCATTTTTTTTTTTGGAATACTCATTTTCTTAACTCTTGTGTGTTTCTAACACGACATATAATTAGAAGCAGTGAGTTGAACAAAAGCTGGGCAACTTTGGGGCGGCGATTTTTTTTTCTTTCTTTCATATTTTCCATGCCTAAAGGTATAATATTTCTTTATATAATTTTCTTTTATGAGTAGTTAGCTCTTTCATCTATTGATTGTTAATCCCTCGATTCCTATAGGTTGTGAGATCAAATTGTTCGTCTACTTTCGATTGAATTGTTAGTATTTACTTATTTTCTATTTCTCTGTTGATGATTAGATTGGTCGTTTGGTTATTTGTGCACGATAATTAGATAAATTTTCTAGTCTAGCACCAAAAATCGAATATAGGCGATTGTCATAAAGGTTTGATTTTAAGTGGTAAACAACATATTGTCTGCCAGTTCGTAGCCCGTACGATTCCATGTTGTAAAAATAAGTGATCTAGGTTAAAGTTAACCCGATATGCGTTAATACATAGAATTGGGTTTTTCTAATCGTTAATGCAATTGTTCTCACCAAACCTCTGGCGATCGTCTAGGGGTGTGCTATACAATTAGAGAATAAGTAGTGACGATTGTCCTGCTTGTCGAATATAGGAAAAATTGGTTGTTTGACGATTGTCGGCAACTATAACCAATTTATTATTAATTTAACGAGTCAACTTTGCATCAATGATCAATCGTAGGAATTGAGGGAGGAATAATTAATTAGCATGAGTTTTTCTTCATTTTTTTTTATAATTAATTTTACTTTTCTTCTTAAGAAATTAGATTTAAAAAACCAAATATCTTCTCTTTTACAAATTTTACGAGAAATAAATCTACCGTTCCTGTGGGTTCGACCCCTGCTTCCGCTATACGAGCTATAGAGGTTGTATTATTTTTTGTGGCTTGACAACCCACCAATAATCTTTTTATTTTCTATTTCAAGCATGATGATTTTTATTTGTGTTTTATTTTTTGTTTTTGCTTCATTCATGAGTAGCTAACTTTTCCATAGCCGAATTATTTGATAGTTTATGAAATCAATGCCTTGAACGAAGAATTGGAATAGGTTGTACGTAAAATTAGTGTTTTTAAACTGTTTGTGTCCCAATACTTATGTTTAATGATTGAATTAAATTAACCAATTGATACATGAGTTTACACACGATCTTAATAAATGTATGTTGTGAGAAAGTGTGGGAAAATGGGTTTAGGATCTCGGGTAAAACTAGTCGAGTTCGGGTTTAGTTTCTTGAGTGAGGTTTTTCGGTTAAGTTGTGAATTCGGTGTACATTGAGCATCTCGGTTCTTAATCAAATTAGGTCGGTTAAATCCCGATGAGAGAATCGTTTAACCGGAGCATAGAAGTACTAGGTTGCGGTATTAGTGCTTCGTTACCACTTTAGGAGATTACACCCACAAACACGTTCATTAGTATAATTGATTGGTTGGTCGGGAGAAGCCTATTCCTAGTGATTCGGTAGAGGTATCGCGAGTAGTTACTTGATTATAAATTGTCTATTTCATCATCGTTATCTTAATCTTGATTCATTATTAGTTTATAGAACCTTCCACGATATTGTTCACCCAAACTAATTACAAAAGTGACTGAGGTACTTTTTCAAAAATCATCGTGGGATATGACCTTACTCGCCGTTATATTACTACGAACCTGGTACCCTGATGGTGAAAGTTGGTCCATTATATTTTGGCCATCAGTTTCCAATTGTTGCTTTATCTTCTCTTCGCATAAAGTATCTGAAAAAATGTGACAAAGGATGAAATACAAGTTTTAATTGGCATTTAGTCCAGTGGATTAACATTATCAAAAATGACTAATTTTCATTCCATTGGACAACTATGTCCTTATTCCATTTTTGTATTTTATGTTTTAGTGGATTTGTTTGATATTAAAAAAAATTAGTGTATTTGTTTGAAAGTGAAATCAAAGTTGTTAAATATGGCAAGGTTATTTCGCCTTTAAAAGCTTTGATGCAATCGAGGATGGTGATTGTAGGATTACCCGCTTGTTTCCCCAATAATGCAAAATTAAAACATCTCAAAACTCGAAAGCCTAATCCCCCATCAATTTTTGTCTTACAACAGGTACTCCAATCCCGCCAATGGATTCCTTTCTTCTCCGATTCATTACTCAGAGAAAAATATGCATATCTGTGGAAATATTACCTCAAGAGTGCGACCTCAATGAGGTGCTCTTATGCCTCTATTTGAGTAACATGTTCAATGATCTCTATTTCGTGTATTATATTATTTGTACACTTTATGTATTTGTAAAAGACATATTAATTGTGATACATATAAACAATTAATATGTCAAACTCTAGTTTACTTTATGTCATAGACATAGCTTTTACTTTTACTTTTGCATGCTTGCCGCCCACATCTACATACTCAAGTGGCGCCAAGCTAGCTAGCTAGTCTCTCTCTCAATTGTATCTATTTATACACCTCTCATATCAATGAATAAACTAAGTTGAAGTTTACTCTTGTGTTTATCACATTCTCAAACTCTCTTCATGGTATCGGAGCCTACTGAGTTCTAATTTTCCATTTGCAAAACTCGGTGATCGTTTTTATCAAGAATGTCTTCATCCCAAGCATCCTACTCATTAAGTAAATCTCAACAGGTCGAGGTTCTTGACTCCACTCCGTATACAAATCACTGAGACTTGATTACAACAATAACATTGGGTCGTCAAGATCTATGAAAAGTATAACTCAGACAAAGCAAGATGGAAGACTTATGCGAGTCCAAACACTCTCAACATTTGGAATCACTTTGGTGATAGTGTGGATTCTCGATTAGCTCTCTTCAAAGAGTTTCTCAAATGGCGGAAGGCTGATAACTCTCTCACAGGCATTGCCACTCATACCAAGACAGGTATATCTTATTCCCAACTCAATAATGGCACCTGGATAGTTGATTCTGGGGCCTCATCTCATATGACAGGAAATAAAGACCTGTTATATAACCTCAAACCCTGTCAGCAGACTCATAAAATTAAAACTGCTGATGGATCTCTTTCATGTGCTCAAGGTTTTGGAATTGTTAAACTTACTGATAAAATCTATCTGAATGATGTCTGTTTGTTCCAAAGCTAGATCGTAATCTTATATCGATCGATAAACTCACTAAGGACCTAAATTGGATAGTCACTTTTAAAGACAATCGGTGTATTTTCCAAGATACTTATTCACAAGAAGTAATGGAGAGAGCCAATGCACCTTTCAGGATCATTTATTGTCCACCTATTTGAAGACAGTAAGATCAAGATGAATCGCCTCATTGATCTGCTCCCAAACTTTAGACAACATCATGTTATGGCATTATAGATTAGGACATCCAAGTTTTAGTTATTTAAAGACTTTAACTCCTGAATTATTTAAAGGATGCAATCTTAATGACCTTCAATGTGATATTTGTCAATTTGCCAAACTCACCAAATCTGTGTATGCTAAATTACCTCACTTGCCCTCCTCACCTTTCACCTTAATTCACAGTGATGTATGGGGACCCTCAAGAGTGAAAAGTATAACAGGAAAAAGGTGGTTTGTTACCTTCATAGATGACCACTCCAGAACCACTTGGTTATTTTTAATGAAGGATAAATCTGAAGTTGGATCCATCTTTCAAGAGTTTTACAACATGGTTTCTACTCAATTTGACACTAAGATTAAAATTTTGAAGACTGACAATGCTCTTGAATATTATGAGTCCAATCTCAGTAATTTCTTGGTGAATAAGGGAATTGTTCATATCAGTAGTTGTGTTGAGACACCTCAGCAAAATGGGGTTGCTGAGAGAAAGAACAGGCATCTACTAGAAATGGCTAGGTCTATCATGTTTACCTCAAATGTTCCCAAATATATGTGGGGTGAAGCTATTCTGACTGCCACATACTTAATCAACAGACTTCCCAGTAGAGTGTTAGGTTTCAAAACTCCTATCCAAACCCTGCTGACCACACACTCCTGCCCTCATCTTATTGCCCAAGCGCCATAAAAATCTTTGGGTGCACTGTGTTTGTTTATATCCATGCCCAACACAGAAGCAAACTTGATCCCAAAGCTCACAAGTGCATTTTCCTAGGGTATGCCAAAGACAGAAAAGGGTACAAGTGTTATTCACCTACTGAAAAGAAATTTTACAATTCTATGGATGTAAAATTCTTTGAAAGGACTCCCTACTACTGACAAGCCCTCTTTGAGACGATCCACAGATGGAAACCTCATTGAAATAGAAGCTTTTCCTTCTTCTCTTGATCCAACTCTTCCTCGCCAGAATCCACGAGAACCATCGCCACCTACTACCTCGGCAGACTCATAACCTTCAAAGCATCCGGATACTCACATTCATCGACAATCGGCGGTTTGTCGACCCGAGTTCATCGATACTCATCACCCCACCGAGCCTCAAAGACTCTTGGGCAGCTCACGAATCGTAACCTCAAAGAACCCATCGAACTGAGTCTCACTGGACCTGAACCATCGACTCTCGAGTCTCTCTGAAGTGGATGATGACCTATTGCTCTAAGGAAAGGGAAAAGATCATGCACCGATCATTCTATTCATACTTATTTATCTTATGATCGGTTGTCTCTGTCTTTGCCATGTTTACACAGGACTGGACTCTCACTCTATCCCTAGAAATATTGGGAGGCCCTTCAAAATGATAAGTGGAAGGCTCAGCTTGTTAAAACAGAGATGATCGCCCTCCTGGATAACCATACTTGGGATCTCACAACTCTTCCAAAAGGCAAGAAGGACAATCATTTTGCAAATGGTTATTCACTATCAAGTACTGCTCTTGATGGCACTATTGACAAGTACAAAGCCAGATTGGTAGCGTGGATTCACTCAAACTTATGGCATTGACTATAAAGAAACCTTTGCACCAAAGTGGCAAAGCTCAACTTTGTCAGGGTACTAATTTCTCTATTTGTCCAACTTGAGTGGCCTCTTCATCAATTGGACATCAAAATGCTTTTCTAAATGGGGACCTTCGAGGAGGTTTATATGACTATACCTCCTGGTTTTATCAATCCTCATACTCAAGGCAAGGTGTGCAAGCGAGGAAATCTCTACATATGGCTGAAGCAATCACCAAGGGCATGGTTTGGAAAATTAACAAGCTGTGGTCAAAGGCTGCTGGATATCACCAATGCAATTCGATCACACTATGTTCATCAAGACAACCAACCGGAAGAGGTCTATTCTTATTGTCTATGTGGATGATATCATCCTTACTTTGGAGATGACCTCTTTGAGATCCAACATTTGAAAGAGCTGGCCGCAAAGGTATTTCGGTGAAAGACTTGGGTTTACTTAAGTATTTTCTTGGCATGGAAGTAGCTAGAAACATCAAAGGAATCTCGGTCTCCCAAAGGAAATATCACTGGACTCTTTGAAGAGAACCGGCATCTTTGGGGTGCAAACTCTTTGTATCCCCAGTGAGACCCCAGTCATACCCTGCTACATGGTGACATTCTTTGTAAGAAAGGAACAATATCAAAAACTTGTAGGAAACTCATCTACCTATCCCATACAAGACCGGATATTGCATATGGTGTCGATCACAGTTAGCCGGTTCATGCACCCGCCTCTTGAGCAACATTGGGATCTTGTGAATAGGATCTTGAGGTATTTAAAGTCCACTCCACGGCCAAGGGTTACACTTCACCAAGTCTGGCGATAGATCCATCAAGGTCTGCACCGATCTTGATTAATTTTGGATGCCACATAGATGAAAGGTCGACCACAGAGCTCTTTGTTTCTATGTATGGGGCAATCTTGTTACTTGGAGGAGCAAGAAACAACTCATCGTGTCTAGAAGCGATCTTGAAGGTCGAACTCAGGGCACTTGTCTTAGGCATTTGTGAAGCTCTTTGGCTCAAAAGAGTACTTATCGAACTTCAGCTTGACCTCTTGACAACCTATCACACTCTCTTGTGATAATAACTCAAAGACTATGCATGGCGAGAGGATCCGATCCATCATGACAAAACAAAACATGTGGACATTGACAGACATTTTACGAAGGAGAAGATTGATGCCAAGATTATTCAACTCGGTATGTTCCTCAGCAGATCGAATGTCGATATCCTTACCAAGGCTATTCCACCTCTTATGTTCAAATAGACTAAGTAGCAAACTTGGCATTTGCATTAACATATACAAATCTGACCCATTTGAGGGTGTGGAAATATTACCTCAAAGAGGTGCGGCCTCGGCAACAGGTGCTCTTATGCCTCTTTTGAGTAACATGTTCAATGATCTCTATTTAGTGTATTATATTATTTGTACACTTTATGTATTTGTAAAAGACATATTAATTGTGATACATATAAACAATTAATATGTCAAACTCTAGTTTACTTTATGTCATAGACATAGCTTTTACTTTTACTTTTGCATGCTTGCTTGCCACATCTACATACTCAAGTGGCCGCCCAAGCTAGCTAGCTAGTCTCTCTCTCAATTGTATCTATTTATACACCTCTCATATCAATGAATAAACTAAGTTGAAGTTTACTCTTGTGTTTATCACATTCTCAAACTCTCTTCACGATCTATATCCTCAATAAGAATTTTTGGAAGAAGAAAGTGTTGCATTACATATAGTGGGATGACTTGTAACACTGATTTGATAAGGATTTCCTTTCCTGCTCATTGATAGAAATTTTCCTTCCAACCCTTGAGTTTTTTCTTGATCATGCCCTTCATGTACAAGAAGATTTAATTTTATGTTCTCCCAATCAAATATGGTAAGCCAGGTATTTTCCAGAACCATTATCTAGAGGGATAGAGAATAGTGTGTTGGAACTAGCGCCAAAAAGACAATTTATGTAATTGTTTTTAGAATTAATAAATGACAGATTTATTCTCATCTTATTACTTGTTTAGGTGCTTGTAAGTAATACACTCACTGAAAACCCTAAGTCGTATCATATGTAGCCATATATACTTAGTGTGTGACGCACGTGAGGATTAAGTTTATGGTGATACACATGAATTGTTAGTCCGTGGTGAAGTTAATCAAAGTACGGGGTCTATTGATTAAGCCACCATTAATGCGCCCTGAACACTTTATGGTGTGACCGTCTTATCGGACCGTCGGCATTGGTTGTCTAAGTGGGGCATTTATATATTATGTAGTCTTATAATTTGGACCGATTTAATCTGAGTTTCTCATATAATTCCGTGATTGAGAAATCTTATTAAATCACAAGATGATCATATATGTATTAACCTTAATCCTGAAGTGATTGCATACTCCTACTGGTTTCGGGATATGGTTTGATGTGTTGTTAAGGATCGGTGAGAGGCGCGGTCCGAATCACTTTCACGTTGGCACTATTCTCGGAATGAGTGAGAAGTGTGTCTCTCACAGATATGAAATCTATTCCTTCTTCTGCAGGAAGTAGAAAGACAATCCACTTATTTGTTAATCCCGAAAGCGATCGATCCCTGGAGTTCGAATTGGTTATGAACTAATTGTCACTAGTGGGTTAATGGTAAATAAGGATAAGATGTATTGAAGTAGGTTTACGGAAATAATCCCGCTTCATTACGGATAGTCTATGGAGGGTTAGTTTATATGTAATGGTTATATCAATGGACACTTATCGACTCGACTCGACGTTTTGAGAATAAGTTATATCTATAATCGATAGAGTTCAGTTTCGGATTTATGGTGGCGTAATTCCGGAATTTATAAGGTGAGTATAAATATTCTGTTCGATGAATATTTTATTCAAAAAAACGGTTAAACCCTAACCGTGAGGGGCCCCTCACCCCCGATTCCACAGGAATGTGGGGAGAGGTTAATCAGGTAACCTAGAGCTTAGAGTCAGGGTCTTTGCTGGTTCCCCATCACTGAAGGGTGTTATCAATCGGAAATCAACCCCTTTTACGGAAATCGAACCGCTGACCTCCAGCTTAGGGTCCAGCTGTCATTATAACACCCCGCTCCTCACCACTAGGCCATATCCAGGGGAGGAGCGGCTGTCAATATTTTATTCAATTTATTGTAGCTACTGGTTATAGGTCCATGGTCCTCGGTTAGCTCGTAACACGCGAGTGTTTTCTCATTTTATGGAACCTCGAGAATAAGTTAAATTGTTGGTCTATTTAATGAATATTCAATATTATTTATTTGGTAAATAATATGTAAAATAGAAAAGACATTTTCTATTAAAAATGATTAAAAGATGGCGCCATTAATGTGGATAAATTTGGAGAAGAAATTTTCCTCGATTATGTCATATGTGCAATTAATTAATTATCTATTTGTTGGATAATTAATGGAAAAATAAGAGATTGATTTTTTGGGAATTATCTCTTATCTTTTGGCAAATATCTTTTCCTTATGGGAATAGGTAATTGTGGTGTGAAAATGATAACTCTCTTGATTTAGTTATTTTCATATAAAGAGAGTTCTCTAACACAATTGAACACACAATCTGCGCCACTTTACTATTAAAAGAAGAAAAATTAGTTTCTTGCCTTAGGTCATTAAGAGGAGAAAAACTAGGGCTTTTCTTGTGCATATTCGAGGAGGTTCTACGGCGAGGATCGACGTCCACCAGTCGTCGTTTGGAGATACAATCCGGAAGATCACGGCTTCTCCCTCTCTGTCGATTATCGTCTCTCTCCGGTTTGGGTAAATCTACTAACCTTCTTGTAGTTATTAATTATTTATTGTTGGGAAATTAATCATCTAGCAGCATGATGTTTAACACGTAATTCAAGCAAAAACGAAAGCAAAAATAGGACATAAAACTTATTGACTGAGGCGAGTGTAGCACTCTGTCCTTAAGACGTTTTTGCCCTGATTATGTGCACACGGTAATGGCAATCATCTCCCAAGATACAACAGTCATTCCTTCTTCTAGTCTTGCACTTAGATGTGAAAAAGACGGCGAACCGATCATGTTCTGTAAATATCTTCTTGACTCAAAAAATATGCAAAGTGTTTGTATAGATAGTTTAACATTACTGGCCAGAATTTTATCTAAGGAAAAACTTACAAAAAAATATGCATTCTTTTCATTTTAGTGACAGAATTTATAGGAGAGAGATGTCCGGTCATTTAACGGTTGCAATCTTTCACTGAAAGGATACAACCTCTTATGGGGGGTTGTAACATTTTACCGAACCGATGCGACCCTCCATCATTTCAGCATTAATTTTTTATATAATTCAAATTCTCCAACATTTATGCGAATCGAATCGTGGTAAAATCGCATGCGAATTTATTCGTAGCTTCGGCTGTGCTAAATCGAGTGTCTCGATCGGTGCTGTGAATTAGATCTGACGATCCAATTATGGATCAGATCAAGATTCGGGTTTCTGTATATCCAGATAGTGCTCATATCTCATCTTGTCTGCCCTTGGAAACCTTTTTACTAAAGAAGAGTGACGTCTTACTGAAATATATATTTCACCCGAAATCTGTTCGTAAGTTTGGAGGATGTCAACATTTGCACAGCACGACGTAGGGTTGGCCTCATAAAAAACTAGACTATCATTCGCGAACAAAAGATGGTTAAGCTAGAATGACTGCCTTCAAAAGGATATTCCTTTAATAGCACATGTCTCCGCACAAAGGAAGAATAAAAAAAAATGACAAATGGTCTCCCTGGAGAATGCCCCTAGATGACATAAAAGTCATCGAAGGGTTTCCGTTTACGAGCACCTGATAAGAAAACTGTTGAAACGCATGATATAATAAGAGTAATATTTCTTATTGGTGTAGCCTCATAGCAGTCATATAACTTGCTTCAAAAAAATCTCATTCTACCTTATCAAATGCCTTCATCATGTCAAATTTCACAGCAAAATGATTGTCACATCCCTTTGCAGATTTGCAGAAGAAACTTCAAAAGGTGCATAAGATGCCATCTTGTTCTATCGCAGAGGAGAAAGAAATTTTGATGCAGATAGAAAGGCTGTTAGGGTAAGTATTTCCATCACAAAGAAAGCTCGAGATTGTTATAGACGAGGAAGAACTCCAAGGAGTGGCACGGAATTATTTTAGAGATCTACTTACATCCCAGATTAATGAATGACGATACTAATACCACTCCCATGCACCTTAAATTTGCGAAAATCTCAGAAGCAGATATAGAAGAATTCGCGGCCCTTTCACAAATTAAAATCAGAGATAATAGGGGCTATATATTAAGAAACTCCCAGGTAATAAATCTTCTGGACCAGATGTAATGCATATGGTGTTTATCCAAAAAAAACAAAAAAATGATCAGTGGTAAGCTCCCAAATGCCCAAATTCTTCCAGCATTATTAGCTTGTCTAAATGATGGTGTAGATATGTCTGGATTCAACAATACCTTTATTTTTCCCTATAATCAAAGTCCATTTCACTATCCTCAAAAATACTATTAAAAATTACATACCTCTATTTTAGAGCAACTAAATTCAGTGTACTCTACATCAGCATCTCTATCTTTATCATTACATCATTAAAATATTCATTCTTTATGTATAAACAACCTTTTAAAATTATTTTTTGTTAAAAAGATAGAGAAAGAATGAATAAAAAATACGTAGGGTGGGCTACAATACCATCCTACATTAATTTAGGATGACACTGTTCATGCTCCTACAATGAAGAGGCTGATGAAACGTGTTTCTGGTTGTATCGCTAAATTTTATCCCTTATTATGGAGATAAACGAAATCGTAAAGAGTTAGATGCTAAGACCAAAGACCCGTCCTTTATGACTGAATTTAACTAGACCTCTTATAACTACGATTACAAATATTTATTGTTGGTAAGTTCTATTTAGACTCTTTAAATATTTCCGATACACGTTTATATGTAAAAAAAATGCGTGATTGTAGTTGCGGAAGTAATTAGAGAGTGTCAATATATTGAACCAGAACTAAACGTCTTTTTTTTTATAATAAAACTTAATATATGTATGTATGTCTTATATAAGTAATAAATATATCACGACATGATGATTAACCACAAGCATATAAAAAGAAAAAACATCTGTTAAACATTAATTCAAACTTGTTTATAATAACAAGAATAATAATTAAATCCTAAAGAAAATGCATTAACACAGGTGGATGCTTAATGCGTGCATTAAGTGTTCAAAACTAAGCATTAATTGCCACCTAATCTTACAGGACCATGGTAAAGCACATGAAAAATATAAAACCGTTATTCCTATCTGTACGAGAAGACACATATACAACATGAAGGCACCTCCTCTCCTTATTTTTCTATTATATATACATGCAGCTCTCTCACAAATCAGTGTACTTCGAACATTAATGGGCCTTCGTTTAAACATGGCTTCCAAGATTGTTCTTGTTGCACTAGTTGTTGCCGGAGCTCTTTTTTCTTGTACACATGGGAGAAAGTTGCTACTAGAAACCAAGAGCTTACCAGCTGCAGATCAGAAGCTGTTTTTCGATGCCGGGTTTGGAGGCGGTGTCGGAGGAGGGGGTGGTATCGGAATAGGACCGGGTGGGATTGGGGGTGGATGGGGTGGTGGAGGTGGTATACATGGCCCTTTTGGAGATCTTGGTTGGGGAGGAGGTGGTGGAATTGAGATAGGAATAGGGGGTGGTGGTGCGGCAGGGGGTGGTGGAGGTGGTGGTGGTGCAGGTGGAAGTGGAGGAGGAATTGGTGGTGGTTCATTCGGTGGAGGGCGTGGTATTGGCGGTGGGTTTGGCGGTGGTGGAGTTTGACTTTGATATATGTACAAGCATTGAATTCTTTATCGTTTAGTGGATTTGACGATCAAATTTGACTTTGATATATGTATAAGCATTGAATTTTATTGTTTGTTTTTATGGTTTTTGGCTTATGCCATTAATGTTAATCTACCTAAAGATATGAATAAATATCTTAGGCGTTTATATATTATTGATATATGAAGTTTTATTTATTAATGCCTAAGGGATTTAATTAATCACATGCATGTGTGGTCTATTCATCGTATTGACATTGTATTACTATTTGAGGTATTGCTTGTTTAGTTTACCAAGTTTCCTAAATTTTATCCCTAAAATAATATAAAATAATACATATTCTTATTTTACAACATCTTAATTTAAAAACCTCCATAACAGCATCTCTATTATTATCTCTATAACATTTGAATAATATTAAATAATACATATTCTATCTCACAAAACACTTTTCATACGCATTAAATATTTATTATTTCACTCAAGTGATAGATTCTATCCCTATAATTTTTAATAATTAAATATGTTTAGGAGCATGAATAGTCAGATCTCAAGAGTAGGGATCTTCTCTGTTCATATCCCTAAAAATAAATATGGATAAGAAGCTCTCTTTGTGAAAAGCTATTTTAGGGTAAACTCTATTTTTTATCTTCATTTTAGAGATATGACACTATATAGAGCTTCTGCTACTGGTGTCCTTATAAGATTTTTGCACAATATAATTGTTTTTCGTCTAACAATACCTAATATTTATTTTATTTATACGAAATCCGATAGCAATTCAAACAACATCGCAACTAAGATACATTTATTGAATAAAATATTAACCCAAAAAAAATTCATGTTCAAACGAATCTCACAGTTCTTGTCCTCCACGCATAATGGTGTCACACAAAGACTTCATGACTCCAACTCTATCGTTTTCATACCACCTGCCCCCAAGCCTCAATTTTTTCAATCAAATAAATGGATCTTGAATACAACCTCTCTCGAGTACAATAAAGTTTGCAAAAAATAATTCTAAATAAGTCAACTAATACATTTACAAAATAATCACTCTCTCCGTTCCACAATAACTGAGGCAGTTGTCAAAATGTTTTGTTCCATTTTATACAAGACAATACAATTTCCAATACAAGTTTTTAATTACTTGATTACCCTTATTTATTATATTAGGAGATAAAAAAACAAAGGCCATATTAATTATATCCAAGAATATTCTAGTCATTTTATTGTAAAAATTAATACATTAACTCGCATCCTTAATATATATGATTTGGGAAACTGTCTCAAATAAATTGAAACGGAGAGATTAATACAAACTATTCATACTTATGAGGCATGTATTACAAATGATGCTATGTTGATCTTCCTCATTTTATTTCCAGATGATTTAAAATTATAAAAACAACAACGTTAATGCATGACGTTATATGAAAAAACGTAATACATTCATCTACTAATATGTCAATTTTAGATTTTCATACATATTAAAATGGTGAGCAATTTATTGTCAGATGTATATATATATATATATATATATATATATATATATATATATATATATATATATATATATTAAAAATCTATATAATTTTGGTAATAAAGTTTAATATATTATATCATTTAAACAATTGTTTGATATAGCAAAGTAATTGTAAAATTAGAGAAATATATATTAAAATTTCCCGCTGGTGCAATTCTAAAATGACACATAATGAAAGACATTTTTTTTATTTATGAAAAGTTACTTGTACTCAGGAACATACTACATTATTATTAGTTGATCTTTTGAATATTGTGATCCAAAAAAGAAAAAAAAAAATCATCAAAAAAAAAACAAAAATTGCTTGATCACGAAGAAAACGTTTACTGTAAGACGGTTTAATTGGCTTGACTTTGTGGTTTCTCATAGCATCGGTAACTAACAAGTAACAAGTAACAAGTAACAACCATTGAATCGAAAGTATATGGTCAACGTATACATTTCATTTCTTACTCTATTTCATATACTCCATCCGTTCTAAAATAAATAATTCGATTCTTTAAAATATTTTGTTCTATATGAAGTAATCTGATTTTCAATCTGATATTTTTATGTTTTTTTCTTGATTTGCTTATTTAAGACTCCTCCGTTTCAAAATAATCGATGCGATTGCTTAAAAGTTACATCCAAAATAAGCGAAAGTAACATTTTCCAAAACAACATTTATTGCTAATTTTCCAACTTTACCCTTATTTAATACTAGGGTAGAAGTTAAAAAGAAAACTGCATTAATTGTATCATAGAGATTTTATAAATTATTGCATCTGAAGAGTCATAGCATTAAACCACTTTCTTAATAAACGTGTTTTTGGCAACTGCCTCAAATATTTTGGAACGGAGGGAGTACAATAGGAGTTATAAGAAAGAAGGTCTTATTAATTACTCCCTCCGTTCCAAAATAACTGAAGCAGTTGCAAAAAATACGCTTATTAAGAGTGTTATTTAATTAATGTTATGACTTTGAAGATGCAATTACTAAAAAATCCTTATGATACAATTAATGCAGTATTCTTTTTAACTTCTTAACTAGTACTCCCTCCATCCCAATTTGTTTGAGACATTTTGAAACTCACAATATTTAAGAAGACATCAATTAATGAGTTGTCTGGTCATTTAAAACTTGATTAATTTACCTTTTTATCCTTTTATATGTAGCATTATTTTCACAATATCTAATGAGACATCAATTAATGAGTTGGGACAATTTAGACAATTAAAGCAAAAACTTTAAATGTATTTAGAGTTATAAGACATATTTTGAGGCAGCCGAAAAAGGAATAAGTCCCAAACAAATTGGGACGGAGGGAGTATTAAATAAGGGTAAAGTAGGAAAATTAGCAATAAATGCTACTTTGAAAAATGTTCTGCCTCAGCTATTTTGGAACAAAACTTTTTGGTAACTGCCTCGGTTATTTTGGAACGGAGGGAGTATATCCAATGACATTCTAGTCATTTCATTTTAAAAATTAACGTATTAATTCACATCATTAATATGCGTGATTTTGGCAACTGCCTCAGATTAGATATGAAAGATTGTTTGCCAAAAAAAAAAAGATATGAAAGATTGTAATGTTTCTAACTCAGTACAATATTCCTACAACGATTGTATTATAAATTTGTATAAAAAATAATAGAACTCGATTTCAAATAAATAAAATAATACTTCTTCCGTCTCAATATATAAGTGCATTTAGTTTTTTGGTTTGCCATTTAGAATACCACTCCCTTTTACTCCTAATTTATTATATACATCACCCGTTCCTATTTAACTATTTGATTTGTCAAAGACACACATATTAAGGAGAGTAGTTGATGTTTTGACTTAACAACAAAATGACAATATTACCCTTTGAATATAATTAATACAATGTTGTCTATCTTCCACCCCTTAATAAATAAGGGTAGATGTAGAAAAGCGTAATAAACAATGCTCTGGATTAACTACAACAAATGAAAAAAATTATTTTTGACAACTACTGACGAGTTAAATAAGAACGGGGGGGGTACTCATCTAGTAATTTTCATTACTATAAAAGTATTGCACTAATCACAATCAAAGGGTATTATATAATTTTTATCATTGAAAGTAATGACATTTAACCTCTTTCTTAAACCGTGTGAAAAGTCTACGTAGACTTATATTTTGGAACTCAGGGAGTACCTTACAAAATGGATGGAGTTTACAAAAACACACATTAAGGAGGTGACTTAACTTTAGCATCAAAATGACTGAAAAAACCTTTATTATAACTAATGCAATGTTCTTTTCTCACCCCTTAATATATAATGATAGATGTAAGAAAAATATTTAATACTGCTTTGGAAATAAAACTTTATCACTAAAATTGGAATAGACTAGGCGTAACAAGGTCACCTCCTTTGCATGAGCTTGATGTTTCCAGCACTGAGGACAACCGACCTGTCAAGAGAGGATATGAAGAACCTCTAGTCCAAGGATGTTGGAGGCAGTCATAGCTGGAAAAAAAATGAAATTCTCGGAAGAGGGAAGAAGGAGATACATGTTAGTTCTCTCTTCATAGAAGACATTAAGCAATTCCCTAAGCCCTGATGGCTTCAAACGGTCGAAGACAGATCCATATGATAGGACCAAGGACCATGTGGACCATTTACACCCGTACATGCAACACATTATCTTATTTTGTGCTCATGATGGAATGAAGGCACATGGTGACGACAAAGAAAGTTAGAAAGGGTTCAAGAGACTCTACCTCGATCAATTAATAGTTTCACCGAATCTAGGCGCAACAATTCGTAACCGCGTTCATCTCAACTAGGTCCTTAAAAAAATAATCACCCATCTCCTTACAATACAACAAATGAAGAAGGAACCGGCTTTGAAAGACATGAAAATATTTTCTGATGAGTCAAAGCAGATCCAGAACGCGAGAAACCATGTTTTGGTGACCTCATTTGTGGAAGGCCTTCGAGATGGAAGGTTATATGCCAAGCTTTTAATAACAAACTTCCCCGTGCTATAGAAGAATGTGTAGAAGTGATTTGTAAACATTTCCAAGGAGAAGAAGCAAACCGGCACAAACGAGAAGCCAATCGAGTGAAAAGGAGATCGAAACGATGACCGATTTTGACATAAAATGAATGTTGCATGGGATAGGCTCATCACCTATATAACAGACAAGCTGAGGAAGAAAGAGGTCTTGCAAGATAAGGATCTCATTCACTTTAATCAATCGAACACATATTCTCTCGATCATGAAAGGAAAAGGTCACCAAGATCGGCCTGACCTATAAGGGACTAAGAACATACATGATGAACATTTATATTGCAGATATCATTGGGACGTCGGACATGATACTAAAGATTGCAAGGAGTTTAAAAGAGAAATTGATGCTCTCATTGAAGCAAGGAACCTTCAGCAGATTGTTGACTAAATTAGAGGAGATCAGCCCAAGGCCAAAGAGCTTATCGACGTCATGAAAATAACGACCGATGCAAGCAAGAAGAAAATGATCGACGTTGGGATCAGTCACCCGAGCCAAACCAGTCAAAGAATGGTGACTGAATTGTAAGGACAATCTTAACAATAGCTAGTGGACCCACCACGTCATTTTCTTAATCTACTAGAGCAACCTGGATGGATCTTATTATTTTCTTCCTTAAATACAGTGTCAACCCGACAAATCAGAATATGGCTAAAAAGCTTAGACTGCGTGCAGCTCGATACATCTAATAATATTTGTTATTGCAGGTCATTCACTTCACCTTGAAAAATGTGTGTTACTAAAGAAGATGGTAATTACCCTCTCCAGTTTTATTCTTTCTCAATGAGACGAGCAAGAAGTTTGTTCTCTGGTAAGAAAATGCAGACATGCCGATGTTATCAGCTCTGTAATACTGTGCCAATCAGGCGCCCTAAGACAATGACACTTATCTCAAGCACCGATTTTTATCAATGGGGAATTGACCTCATGGATCCCCTTACACGAGTTCCTGAATAGGACTATACATAATTCTTGTCTTCACCAGTGGAACATAGTTCATGCCGGCCAGAGTGGGCCTCAGTTGTATACTTATCAATAAGCTGAGCAGGTCTTAGGTTCCATTCAAGTAATCTGAACATGCCTCAGTCTAGTTGTCAAAGCATCACCAATTAAGGTTATTTTATCCATGGTAGACATAAAAATGCAATTTTGAATGTAAAGCTACATAAGGATGTTTTCATGCCACAACTATAAGGCTTTTGTGGATAGAAAAGACTTAACTATGTGTCTTACTTGTGGAAAGCACAATATGGGTGAAAGCATTGTAGTTGAGCGGGACTTCAAGCGAGTTGTATATGATTCCTCGTTTTTTTTTATCTTTATATATAAATATGTTGTTTTCAATGTGTTAGTATTGTTGACGTCTTTATTACAAAAAAAAAAGAAAAGAAAACTCAATTTCCTATATACAAAGGTTTTTTTTTCTTTGAGAACTCAATGGCATTTTATCATTATTTGTCCACCAAAGCAACAAAGATTACATTTAGAGGAGGAGAAATACATCAATCTGCACTACCAACAAGTTTAACATACCACTCTTTTAACAAAAGAAAATTCGATTAAAGAAAAACCGTGCAACAAGTTTCAATATTAATACAAAGGTTCATTAATGTTCTTCATGAACGGTTTCCACTAAATGATCTTGGTGAACGAAGTCATTTTCTCGAAACGGAAGCACACAGGAACTCAAAAGGGCTTATGCTGACTCAATGACACTGTGTTACACGGTTGCTGCAGAAATTTGATCTATCATCTCAAACCATACCCCACAACAATGGTTGTTGGCATGATTCTATCTCCACATAAAGGATAACTCATGACAAATCCTTCCTTATATAGAAGTGTGTATGTAACACCCCCAGACCCCGGGCCTGGTAGCGCTATATGAGTCATAAATGAGTACAGTCAGCGCTTAGCCGCCTTCCTCGCTTGGTCTAAAAAGGGCTAACCCGAGTTGACAAGCGAGGGCGGCGTCCAAGCGATTGACCGGACATTTATGACTCATTTAAGCGCTACTGCATTTGGGGTCTGGGCGCATCTGATGTAGTTGCATCGCAATACTTCACATATACTGGGTCACATTAATTTGGTCTATGTTGTGAATAGTCTATCTCGATCGATTTAAGCATGCTCTTACTAACTCACATTGGTAAGCTCATGAAATGGTTATACTTTATGTGAAAGGAATTCAACATCTTATCTCAAGCCCTAGGCTTTTTATCAATGGGGAATTGACCTCATGGATCCCCTCACATGAGCTCCTCAATGGGACTATACATAATTCTTGTCTTCGGCAGTGGAACATAGTTCATGCCGGATGAGTGGGCCTCAGTCATATATTTATCCATAAGTTGAGCAGGTCTTAGGTTCCATTCAAGTAATCTGAACATGCCTCAGTCTAGCTGTCAAAGCATCACCAATTAAGGTTATTTTATCCATGGTAGTAGCCTTGAACTGACAGATCAAATAGGTGAACATAAAAATGCAATTTTGAATGGAAATCTACATAAGGATGTTTTCATGCTACAACTATAAGGCTTTGTGGATAGAAAAGACTTAACTATGTGTCTCACTTGAGGAAAGCACAATATGGGTGAAAGCTTTGCAGTTGAGTAGGACTTCAAGTGTTGTCTCCTCTACATCAATCCACACTACCACAGTTGAGTGGGACTACAAGTGTTGTCTCATCTACATCATGCCAACAAGCACCATACATGTTGTCTCCTCTACATCAATCCACACTACCATCTAGTTTAACATACCACTATTTTAACAAAAGAAAATTCGACTAAAGAAAAACCGTGCAACAAGTTTCGATATTAAAACAAAGGTTCATTAATGTTCTTCATGAACGGTTTCCACTGAATGATCTTGGTGAACGGAGTCATTTTCTTGGAACAGAAGCACACATGAACTCAAAAGGGCTTATGCTGACTCAATGACATTGTGTCACACGGTTGTTGCAGAAATTTGATCTAATTCGTCTCAAACCATACCCCACACCAATGGTTGTTGGCATGATTCTTTGTCCACATAGTTAAAGGATATATAACTCATGACAAATCCTTCCTTATATAAAAGTGTGTAGGTGCATCTAGACCTGGTCAAACCAAACCGTAACCGCCGGTTGGAACCGGAACCGGCGGTTTGGTCAACCGCCGGTTTGTGGAACCGCCGGTTGGACGGTTGGGGGCCGGTTGGGGATTTTTGGAACCGGACCGGCCGGAACCGGTTGTAACCGGCGGTTGAACCAGCCCAACGCCTATAATTGCAACGGCTATTTTTTTTCCTTTTTCAAACACTTCAAAAAATTCCTATAAATACTACCCCATTCCATTTCCAATTTCCTATACCAATCTCTTCTCAATTCTTACATCTTCTTCCCTCAAAAAACATTTCTTACATATTCTACTAATTTCTTTGATTATCAAGTTTGTTTAGTTATTAAAAACAACAATCAAATTTACTCTACGATATCGAATTTTGAAGTTGTTCTGATTTAATCGTTACTTCAATATGGTTTTATCTATAAGTAAATTTGGTTTGTATTTTATTCAACTAATTTTTTTACAAATTTAAAAAAAAAATCAATTTTATAATCAAATTTACTTTACTAGACCGAAATTTGAAGTTGTTCTGATTTAATCGTTACTTCAATTCGGTTTTAGTTATAAGTAAAATTGGTTAGTTAAATTTTTTTTTTTATAACCGTTACATTTAGATTTTGTACAATGTCAAGAAGAGGTGCATCATCACATGGAAATCGAAATGTTACATTCCGTGATGACATGGTTGTGCCGGAATCGGGTGATCTTGATGGTGGCTATAGACCATATCATTTTACAGACCCTGTCACCGGTAGTCACATTTTGGTTCCTCAATTTGATACACCTTTAGGTTACAATCCTGATGATTTTGATAGTCATTACGACGATATAATGTCTCAACCTGTAAATTTTAACATCAACCTTAACGAAGCTTAAGGTAATGATGAAGTCGACGTTGATGATGTATTTCCGAATGCTTCCCGTCCTAGACAAGGACGTGGTGGGAGTCGTGTGGCTGTAAGAACACCGCGTGGTGCTAGTGCTGATCCTACTCCTACTCCCGAGTCAGTCGATTTAGATTATGATGATAGTACCCGATCCAGAGCACAAGAAAAAAGGTTAAAATCAAAAAAATTTACGGAATTTTTCACAAAGGTTCCTCGGACTGATGAAATAACATTAGCTAACCCCGGAAAGTATTTCTTCTGGGTGTGCAATTTCTGTGGCCAAAAATACCAATTTAAACATGGCGGTGGTTACGGATCGTTGTGGGGTCACATGTTAACTAAACACCTAGAAAATTGGAAGACAACGCGTCTCAAAGCCAGCTAAACATTCCGAGCTCCAGTGGAGGTAACACTAATCCACTCTTTATTTACACTCGTGATAACTGTAGAGATCTAACCACGGATGCGGTGATGGGTCTTCCTTTTAGCTTTCCTGAGAATCCTATTTTCGAAACTTACGTACAAAGGGCTTTGCAGCCGGCTTTTACTCGTATCCCTCGTGCAACGGTTACTAGGGATTTCAAAAATAAATTATTAAACGACAAAATATTATTAAAGAAAGTTGAAAAAAAAATAAATTCCGAATATGTGTATGTGCCGATATTTGGGAGGATAGGAGGACCAACAATTTTTATTTGGGCGTATCGTCTCACTGGATTGACAACACTTGGATTATCCAAAAAAGGTGACTTGCTTTTCGTTTATTTAACGAGACTCATAATGCTTTTAACATTGCATCTTTATTAGTTGATATTTTTGAGGAATACGATTTAAAAGATAAAGTTTTTTCTATCGCGTTTGACAATGCTTCAAACAACACTGCTTCTATTCTCAACTTATCCCGATATTGTGAACCTCTTTGTAACGGTCAATTTTTTCATGTTAGATGTTTATGCCATATTTTTAATTTATGTGTACAAGATGGTCTAAAAGTTTTTGATCATAATATTAATGCCATAAAAATTGCGATTTCGCATGTGTTAGGTAGAAATATTCTTGTTAATAAGTCGTATAAATTTCTTAAAGAGAAATGTCATCGCACAATCAAGCGCATAAAGATGTACCGCGTAGGTGGAACACGACTTATGATCTTTGGAAAAAAACAAACAAAATTAAAAATGCCTTTTGTGAATTTTTAAGTGAACATTGTCCGAGCGAATATCGTTTGTATCCCTCTATTTGGACTGCATGCAAGACACTGATCGATGTTTTTGAAGTATTCAAAAAATGTACTGAATTGTTTTCAAAATGTTATCAACCCACAGTACATTTAGTCTTTCCTGCTAGTGTAGAAATAACTGCCGAGTTTGAAACCATGGAACACGACGCTACATTGTTTCAATGTTTAGGGCCGATGAAGGAGAAATGGAATGAGTACATGTTGCATATTCCTGACACTTATCTCATTTCTTCTATGCTCGACCATCGTTTAAGACTAGTAGGTGTCTCTAACATGTTATGTGCTTACTATGATGCTTTGTCTGATATTCATAGAGTGCCCCCGGTAGATTTTACAGTTGAAGTAGTTAGACTTGAAAATTTATTTAACACTTTGTATGTTGAATATGAGTGTATGTATGGAAAGAGAAGCGACGTGGTTCCCAATCCATCCGCGAAGTGCTTCTACTAACCTACTAATGTGTCTGTGGGAATTCAAAAGTTACGGATAAAATGAATTCGAAGCAGCGGAGAAGGAGCGGCAGCGTCATCCGATCAACGTACAGAGATATCCAAATTTTTAAACACAACATTTGAAGGTTGTGAAACCGAATCTATGAATTCGACTTCGACTTATTGAAGTGGTGAAAGAGACATGCTAAAGAATTTCGGTGCTAGCAATGATGGCGGTCGAGTTTTAAGTTTGCCTGCTTTCGACCGTCCTTTGTTGAGCGAGCTTTCGGCATGGCGAGGATATGTGCTTACCAATAAAAGATGTTCGCTTCATCCCACCACTTTAAAGAAGCAAACGTGTTGTCAAGATTGGGTACGAGCCGAGAATAGGGTGCAAGACATTGAGTCAGAAGATGATGAGTCACAGTTCGAAGGCGGTGACACTGAAACTTCAGGAGGAACAAGCGCTCGAAATACCGACATCGATTAAAGGTACGCAATTTATATCTTACTTATATTTTTGTTACAATTTATAAATCTATAAAAGACTAAAAACGTTATAAGAAATATTAAAAACTATATATAAAAAAACCCGATAAAAGACTATAAAAAAAACATAAAAAAAACCCGATAGAAACTATAAAAACAATAAAAACCTATAAAAAAAACCTTTAAATACTATAAAAGCATATAAAAATATTATAAAAGAATACAAAAAACAATAAAACTATAACAAACCATAACAACACTATACAAAACTAAAAAAAACTATAAGAAACTTTAAAATACTATAAAAATGTATGAAAATAACTACAAAAGACTAAAAAAAACAATAAGATAAAAGACTGAAAAGAAACAACATTTATAATCAACGTATACTTAAAATCTAATAAAAAAACTTATAAAAAAACTATAAAAGACTTAAAAAAAGCAACAATAAAAAAACTATAAAAACCTTTACAACAAAAGGATTATAAAAAAAATAAAAAAAAAAAAACGTTCGCTTTGATTTTTTTATATGTGTTGTGCCTCCGACACGATTACATATAAAAGATACGTAGGCAACCGAATTACCGGTATAAGCGTTGAAAAAATAACACAATTTACATATAAGAAAACAACACAATATATCTCACGTAATATTTAATAAAACAACATTTATAATCAACGTATACTTAAACCGACTCAAAAAACTTATAAAAAAACTATAAAAGTCTTAAAAAAACAATAATAAAAAAAACTATAAAAACCTTTACAACAAACTATAAAAGACTAAAATAAACAATAATAACTACGTTCGCTTCGATTTTTATATATGTGTTGTGCCACCGACACGATTATATATAAAAGATACGTAGGCAACCGAATTACTGGTACAAGCGTTGAAAAAATAACACAAATTTTAAAAATAATATTATTTACATATAAATAAAATAACACAATATTAATATTATATTTAAAACCGAATAAAAAACTATTTATAAAAAATATATATTACATTCGCTTTAGTAATTATAGTGAAAAGAATTGTAATTTGTTATGGTATTGAAAATAATAAGTATTATATGAAAATGTATAAAAAAAAATATAAAAAAAAATTAAAACCGTGGTCTGAACCGTGATCTGAACCGTGTGAACCGGAACCGGCAACCGCCGGTTTGTTCAACCGGCGGTTCAGTTCAACCGCCGGTTTGTCAACCGGCCCAAACCGGGAGAAAACCAAACCGCCGGTTCCGGTTCCGGTCCGGTCCGGTCCGGTTTGGTCATTTGGACGGGTCTAGGTGCATCGCAATACTTCACATATACCGGGCCACCTTTGGTCTATGTTGTGAATAGTCTATCTCGATCGATTTAAACATGCTCCTACTAACTCACATGGGTAAGCTCATGAAATGGTTGCACTTTATGTGAAAGGAATTCAACATCTTGGTCCACGTTTCAAAATATGTGGTTGTTCGGCTATAACATGATTTTTCGATATTGTCTTGGGTCATTATCCGTTAGACATGAAGTCTATAGCCGGCTTTTATGTTTATATGAGATCTGGCTTCTGGGGCGGACCCACCCTTTACTAAAGGGGTCCATGGACCCGGCTAAAAAAAAAAAAAACCAAATCGACGTCGTTTTGGCGTTTTGAGTTTTTTTAATTTTTTTTTAAAATTTTATATATTTAATATATTATAAAATTTATGAAACCAAAAAATATCTCACCCCAATCCCCAAAACCTGTCGGCTTTCCCCCCTCTTTCCCCATAATCAACCCCTGCTCAGTCCTCACCTCCTCCTCTACTCAGAGTCTCAGATCGCTCGCTCGCCCTCCTCCTCCACCCAAGCACTGGCAAGACAACCTGCTCCTTGCCTGAGTTGCCTCCACCTCCGGCATAGGAAGATTCAAGATTGGAGTAAGCATTGAAAGCAACAATAAGGTAAAACATAAAATAAGAGCACTCCCCTTTCATTTAATCATCTTTATAAATTATAATAGGTTCGTTTTATTAGTTGATTTTGTTACTTGTTACTTGTTAACCGAGAAAATTGATTGCTTGGATATGAAATACAATGTTGCTTTGAGTTTAATTTGTTGATGTGTTAATGACTCATAAATTTAATTTGAATGATTTATAGGACAATTTTGTGATGACGGATATCAGAAAGTTTATGACTAAACGAAAAGTCAGAGGACGTAGAAACTGGTGTAAGGGAGGGTGTCTCTTCTGATGTTGGTAGTGCATTTGTCATTGCGAAAGACTCTGTTGCCATAAAATCAGCTAGTAAAGAGTAAGTTGATGTGAGTTGCGGAAAGAAAAAAAATATCGGATTATCACCTGAATCAACTTGATGAGATAAGGAGAGCTTATTTGATAAAAGGACCTTGTCAACCTCGTTCGCATAATTTCCCTTGGAGAAGCATAGGAAATTGACAACGTCGATTTAAGCCGGAGTGGTTTGATGAGTTCTCAAATTGGTTAGAGTATAGTGTGAAAGAAGATAAAGCATATTGCTTGTGTTGTTATTTGTTTAGAGATCACATTAACAATAAAAAATGTGGGGGGACATTTATGAGTAAAGAATTTTGTGGGTGGAATAAGAAAGCCACTTTGGATGAACATGTTGGTGGTGTTAATAGTGCCCATAAATTGGCGGTAAGTAAGTGTCATGATCTAATGAACCCAAACCAAGCCAATGATCTTTCCTTTCATAAACAAACACAGGTTTCCGCACATAAATATAGAATTCGACTCAATGCTTCTATTGATGATTGTAGATATTTGTTGCACCAAGGGTTACCTTTTCATGGTCATGATGAGTCGGAAAAATATTTAAATAGAGGAAATTTTCTTAAATTGATTAAGGTAATTGCTAAACAAACTGATTTGGTTGGTAATGTTGTTCTTAAAAATGCTCCAAAAAATAATCAAATGGTCTCTCCTGTCATTCAAAAGGATATTATTTATTGTTTTGCACAAGAGATTTTGCAAAAGATACTTGAAGAGATTAATGGTGATTGTTTTTCGTTGATGGTGGAAGAGTCTAGTGATGTATCCGGTAAAGAACAAATGGCAGTGGTTTTTAGATTTGTTGACTCTTACGGGAATGTGAAAGAGAGGTTTATTTGTGTTATCCATGTGCATGAGACTTCGGCATTGTCTTTAAAATCTGCTATTGATTATTTGTTTGCTAAATTGGGTTTGAGTTTGATGACAATCCGGGGTCAAGGCTATGACGGGGCAAGTAATATGTCCGGTGAATTCCATGGGTTGAAAGCTTTAATTATGAATGAGAACAAATCTGCACATTATGTTCATTGCTTTGCTCATCAACTTCAATTGGCTCTTGTTGTTGTGGCTGTAAACAATTTAAAATTACGGATTTTTTTCGTATGGTATCTTGCTTGTTGAATGTTGTTGGGGATTCTTGTAAGCGTAAAGACATGATTCGGGAAAGTCAAGCATAAAAATTAGAAGAGGGAATTGCTACTGGTTTGATTGACATGGGAAATGGATTAAATCAAGAGTTGAGTCTTATAAGAGCCGGTGATACACGTTGGGGGTCTCATTATAAATCATTGATGAACTTGGAAAGGTTGTACTCTACTATTACTGAAGTTCTTGATTTTGTTATAGTTGAAGGTAGAGACGTGTATAAAAAAAAGTGAAGCAAAAGGTTTTGACGGACGTTTTCTAGGCTATACAATCCTTACCGGCAGTGTACCGGGTCAAATTGTAGTGCTAGTCTGGTGAGTCAGGTCGTATCCTCAGGGAAATGAAGATCTAATTCAAAGTGTGGTTAAACACCAAAAAGCTATTATTAACTCGATCTAAGTCGCAGTTTTATCAGTTTTGTCGGGTTAGATCGTTAGATTAGTTAGATTGTTAGTAAAGCAGTAAATAAATATATAAATATAAAAATAGATAATATATATATTTTTGGATTTAGCCAAGAATACGTTACTGAATTACGATCTCTTTTTAGTAGAAATAAATGAGACAGATCTTTTTCTTGATGCAAGGAGGTCAATTATATATGAACCGGTGTACTCCTAAGCTAGACAATTCCTCCTCACACGAGCGTATGAAATTGTCATATGTCAAATGTCATCAGTCCAAGGTCCACAACTGCCCCATGCTAATCTTAGTTAGTCTCGAGCAGTACCAGTACAAATCTACCCCGGATAAAAGAGGTTATTCCGTTTGTCAGACGGCCGATGTTATTCAAAAGGCTCCGGTTGTCAGGCGGATCGATTTAACTTTCCGGTGTTAGTTTCAATTAAACCGTTGATTTTAACATTATTACGATCTTGAGCACAAATTTAATAAGATTTGTTTTTCTAAGACAAATCTGCCCCCGGGTAGGAAATAGGATTCCGTTTGTCAGGCGGCCATTTTTACCCTCCGGTCTTTCTATCCGTACATTTAAGTGTAAATAGAAAGAGATTCATTATAATTGGTTTTAATCATGATTGAGAGTCGATCATTCATTTTACCAAAAGATTAACTAATTGATTCATATCTTGGCTAGATATTACTACTACTAATATATATATGTATATAAATAGATAGAAATAATAAACATAATAACATTAGAAAATTACCGATTATAACTCTTTGAATTGGAGCCTAATCCTCGTGAAAGTAACAACGGCTTCCGAGACAACAATCCTCGATAATAAATCCAAGCATTACAACGATACTACTCTATTTATTTATACACATAAAAACATATATATACATACATGTATATATGTATATATAAGGCCCAAAATAAAAATAAAAGAAGGGAAGAAGATAGATGAAATATATATATATGAATGTATATATATATATTTTGGGGATGTGTGTGTGTGTGTGTATATATATATATATATATATATATATATATATATATATACAAGTGTATGCAAAAAGAAAGAAAAAGAAAGGGACGAAGAAGAAGGGAAAAGAAGGGGCAAGAAGAAGAGATGAAAATGGGGGAGTATATATAGATAGATATAGCATGTGGGAGGATTTTAGGGAATATTGATCATCATTGCAAGTAACATGCATCAAATTGGGCAAAAATCTGCATTTTTCGGCGTGCGCCGCTAAAGGCCAGTTTGCGCCGGTAAAAGCTCTTTGCGACGTTTGACGATTTATAAAGATTCTTCACAGCTGTTTGGTAAAACGACCATAACTTGAGTTGTAGACCTCCAATTGACGTGATTCAAAATGCGTTGGAAAGCTCATTTGAAGATCTAAAACTTTCATGAAGAAGTCTTCCCCATAAAATGCCTCTAAGTTGGGTCAAATGTCTGTCGTAGATATTTTACGGTAGAAGCATTCAGGACAATTGATCCGTTTGAACTTGTTAGCTTGTGGCACATTCTTCCATCCATCAAAATACATCTTTTTAGGCCTCAAAACATGTCGTTACGTGGAATATTTTGATGGCCTTGGGCTCCAAGTAATCCTTCTTCAGTCAGGCAAAACTCTCGTCTCGTTATCCAGTCTTTAGTTCTGTCTCCGTAGTAAATCTTATCTTTCTTACCTGAATACAAAGAAACTAACCATGAGTAAATCGACAATAAAAGTTAAGTAAGCTGCGTTGAATTTTCTTGACTCTTTTAGGTTAATATTACGAGTCTTTAGCTATGATATTTTTAGATCTAACATAATAGTGAAAAATAAAACGTTTATAAAATATAGTAATTTTTATCACGACAGTCCGGTTATTAAATCGATAAAAAACTTATAAAAATACCATAAAAACACGATAATTTATATAATAATTACTACTTATACATTTTGATAAAACTTAGTATTTATGATTTGATTTGATACATAAATGCTCAAAATGGTATCAGAAGTGGGGCGAAATGTCATAATAATGATCATAAACTTATCTCTCATCAGGTTTGTTGAAGTATTTCAAGTCATTCAAATGTGTTTCTATTAGCAAATGATGTTGCTTATATTATCGATTTCAAATGAATTGACAATAGCTTTGCAAAGAAAAGATGAAGACTGTTGAACGCTATGTCACTTGTTAGAGTCGTTAAGGAGAGACTACAAGAGGTAAGAGATGATGGTTGGGAAGGTCTCTTACAAAAGATCACCACATTTTGCAATAAACATGGAATTGATTGCTTCTAAGAATTCTCGGCGTAAAGGTAACATTACAAATGATTTTCATTATCGTGTGGAAACCTTCTATGCAACTATAGATATGCAACTTTTGGAGCTTAATGAGCGATTCAATGAGATTAATTCCGAGCTGCTTCTTTGTATTGCTTGTTTGAGTCCGGCTAATAATTTTTGTGCGTTTGATGCAAAAAAGTTGGTAAGGCTAGCTCAATTTTATCCTGATGACTTCTCTCGTGTTGAGTGCTCGACACTTGAAAACCAATTACCGACCTATATTTTGGATATACGAGGAGATGACCGGTTTAGTCAATTGAATGGGCTTGGCAATCTATCTACAATGTTTGTGGAAACAAGAAAACACTTGGTTTATCCACTTGTGTATCGACTTTTGAAGTTAGCATTGGTTTTACCGGTTACAACAACAACTGTAGAAAGATGCTTCTCTGCAATGAGAATTATCAAGACGGATTTGCGGAACCGGATTCATGATGATTTTCTGAATGAATGTCTTGTTTGTTTTATCGAAACCGAGTTGTTTAATGGTATTAAAAATGATGCCATAATTGAACGATTTCAGAAAATGAAAAAGCGTAGAATATCATTGTAGTTTTACGGTTGTATGAAACATTTTGTGTTTTTTGAATTTAACGGTTGTAATTTTTGAACTATGTATTTCAATAAAATAATATGTCATTTTAGACCCCGATCAAATTCTTTTCTGGCTCCGCCACTGTCTGGCTTGTTGTTTTAGAGCCCAAAGAAACAACACGTTGTGTCAAGATCTATGAAGGATGATGAACAATGATGTTGATATTTTGTGGTGCTTATGATAAGCATTGCTTAATTAGCCATCAATAAAACTTGCATTAATTCAAGTAGAAAAAAAATAATATAGGGATGCAAAAACAATGAATAGTAATAATAATAATTAATATCAGAAGAATACATACAAAGCATACATTCAAAAGCTGCAGTCCTGCAAAAACCAATTAATACCTTCCTTTGTCTACTATCATCTTGTCAGCAAGTTATCTACCACCCTCCCCCCATAACCATTCTTCTGGTAGCTTCATTCATTACCACCGGTCAATTAATTATATACCAAAATAAACAAATATATTTGTCACACTTTCAATAATCACCCATCATCTAAGTCATTAACTATATATATTATATTATATTATATTAATTAATTATATGACTTATTGATTGATACGATTTAAACATGACCCGAACAACAACGTGTGTCTCGATCCGTCACACTATCCGGTATTAGCAATTTCTGTAGCCTTCAAAACATTCATCACCACTTGCCCTGGTGGCGGTTGTTGTTGTTGTTGTTGCTGCTGCTCAACTTCCCATTTCATTTTTGCAAGGCTTTCGTCACGCACAGGAACATACTCCTGAAAACATCAGATTGTGATACAACGGTTGTGTCTGTATCGTTAGTCTCGTAAATATATGTTGATGATGATGATGGGACAGTGTGTGTGTGTGTTATAGCTGGTAAAGGCTAAAATGGGAATTACTTGAGGATATACTAAAGAGAATGATGTCAGCATTTATAACTATTTAAGTGAAAATTAAGAAAAAGAAATTAATGGCGTATGAAAAACGCATACTGTAATATATGGAATTGAATAGCCTAGATAGAGACCTCAAGTTTGTGAACAAGTTCAATGGCGGTTGGAGCAGAGACGAAGATATGACGCTGATATGGCTTTATGAACCCATCTTCAACTGCTTTGTCTATGAACGTCAGTAGGAAGTCATAATATCCATCCACGTTCAGTAATCCCACCTGTTTTTTTTTTTTCCACCATTTTTAATTTTATTTATTATTATTATTATTATTATTATTATCATCTTTATACAAAATTTATTACTTGATGAAATTCATTCATTATAAAACTACTACTTACTGGCTTCTCATGTATACCCAGTTGAGCCCAAGTTATAACTTCAAGCAACTCTTCCAAAGTGCCATACCCTCCTGTTGTTCATGTTCAAGTTCAAGTTCAAGTTCAAGTTCAAGTTCAAGAAACCCCAAAACGCTAATTCAAAATATAAATAAATATATACATACATATAACACGATACAGATTAATATTGTGTCGGAATAAAGAAAGTCTAAGATGAACCTGGCAAGGCAATGAAGCAATCGGAGAGACGAGCCATCTCAGCTTTCCTCTGGTGCATACCAGAAACCTCCCTTAATTCCCCTACTGTTTCACCAGTTTTCTGTATACATCAAATTAACATTAACAATATACATAAAAAAAATCCCAAAAAAAAAAAAGATTATTAACCGGCCGGCCAGCATTTGAAGAATAAAGAATAAAAGATTTTCAAAAAAAATTTAAATAATATTCACCTCTTTTCCTATGAGAGCTCTAGGTATAACCCTGCACAACCAAATTAAAACCAGGAAGAATATCAATAAACTATACTACATAGTCTCATTACAGTTTATGAGTATGTAAATGATATTGTCACACTAGTATTATTTATATAAATACGAAAATGCAAATAAACATAAGAATATGAGTGGGTATCTGGATATTATAATGAAATGATATTCACTGATCGTGCATGACTCATACAACGGTTATGTTCGTATCATTACTCTACGGAAATGACGTACCCAAGGACGTGTCCTCCTCCAGCATGAACCGTTTTTGAAACCAAACCCATTAGCCCAATGCTTCCTCCACCATACACAAGATCCACTTTCCTTGTCACCTTTTCATCAAACCCCAATTTATATTATCATGATGTCGATATATATACATATATATATGCACACAGACATTATACATACATATATATATATATATATATAAAGATTATAACGAATAAATAAGCAAAAAAAACTGACCAGTTCCCGGCCTAAATCAAGGGCAGCCTCCTTGTAGCAATCTCTCTTACCAGAACTGCTACCACAAAATACACACACCCGCTTGAATCTTGATCCACCAACCTGCTGCTTCTTGTTGTTTTCCATTTCTTATGTTTAATTTTTCTAAAGCCAAAATATGGTTTAATTAATTATTTTTTTCTCCTCTAATTTGGGTCTGAAGAATTAAGAATAGAGAAGAAAAAGATGACGTTGACAACAAGAAATTTTAGATGTAAAAACCAAAGAGTACTTAAGAGTATATATATATAAACGTACAACTGCAGATATAGAGATATAAATATGTGTATTTGTATTATATTAATATATAATGGGAGGCTGTATACAGCAATTATAATGATAGAAGAAGAAATGTTCTTTCATTCGGATTATAAGATAGGCTTACATACAAAGACAAAAACAAGTACTTTATATTAAGGACGGTTCATAAGAATAATTCTACCGGGGCCTGGCTCCATATTATTATGTTATTAACAAAGTGACATGTGGTAAAAACAAGAATATTCATTACACTATGATTGTTTTTTTATAATAAAAAATATAAAGTTATGTTTTGATATACAATTTCTTATGCTCTATCTTATAATAAAAATAAAAAGTGAAATTTGTCTAAATACATCCGTCTTTTTAAACGAATTAATGCGATTTAATTGCACAAGATAAGCTATACGCTGGTGATTTGAATTTAAGACGTTGATTTTGAGTTTATTATACCCTACATTTTGATTTGGTACTTTGAACCTTAATTTAATTTCGGGTGCGTAGATGGGTCGGATAGCCAGAGGATTTTGGAAAATCGAGAAGCCTGTCCTCTCCATTCTTGGAATTAAATTCACGAATTGTACCACATTCGTTTTTAGATAACACGCCGTTAATAGCGGCGTAAAATCAATTTTTACGCCGATAATACTGGCGTAAATCCACCCCAGACCTTGATATGCATATCCACTCATTATTGGCGTAACGAGACCCATTTTACGCCAATAATAGTGGCGTAAAAATGCATTAACGATGGTAATAACAGCGTAAAAGTTTGAATTGACAAAGAATTGCTTATTGGCGTAACGAGACTCATTTTACGCTACTAATATTGACGTACTACGCTGCTATTACTTGCGTAAAATCAGTCTCGTTATGCCAATAATATTGACTCTTTGTCAATTCCCCGCCATTTCAATGTGTGAATTCCCCCCATATCACCCACTTACCACCAAAAAAATCTTACTTAAAAAAAACCATACACAAAATCCCCAAAATCCTGTGTTTAATCTTGAATTTGGGTATCATAAAAAAAAGAGGTTGCTCCATCAAGGAAGTTCGGCATGAGTAACTATGTTTTGTTTTTTTGCAACAACTTCATATGATGTAATGTGTATAGTGTTTTTGTATTATTGTTGTGCAAAAAGAGTGGGGGTAATTTAGCTGTTTAGCTGAATTTCATGAAGAAATTGACGAAGATGATGTAATGGATTGTTTTTTATTGGCGTTAAACCAAATTTTACGCCAATATTATTGGCCTTAAGAGTGTTTTAACGCCACTATTATTAGCGTTAATTTTGGTTTAACGCCAATAAATATTGGCGCTTTTTTTTTTTGGCGAAAAGTTATTTTTGTGTATAGAATATATTAAGTATATATATATATATATATATATATATATATATATATATATATATATATATATACTAAGTATATTATACTAAATATACTAATGCAGAAGCCTATAATTTCATAATTTTCACATTATACTAAGTATAATATATTATATACTAATTATGTGAAAATTATGTTATTTCCCTTTTAACTAATAGCATTGTATCATCATTAGTATAATTTGATATTTAATAGCCTTGTATCATATTTAATATAATAATTGCCTTTAGCCCTTTTATCATTTAAGATCTTTAGTATATGTATATAATTGCCTTAGTGTGATTTTTATAATTTAATGCCTTAGTATATGCATATGCCTAATATTACTGACAATGTAACCTAACCAAATACGACGGCGATGAAATAGCTAATAACACATAACACAAATAAGAACGAACAATGACAATAACATCGACGACTTCCGTTCTACCTTACGGTGAAAGCCTCCACCCGAAAGCGGGGTTTTTGTAGGTTTAGGTTGTTTTCGATTCCACTCCTTCATTCTCACCAGTTATGGCCTTCCTCATGCCTGCAAGAAATGAGGTCATATAGGACAGCTCTTAGAGGATTTGTAGGTTCTCTTGTTCACATCTCCACTCAGCATCTTGGTAAAGCCTCAGCCGGAAGTGAGGCATCCTGTAGATTATGTATTTTAGTGCTGTTTCGCCGGACTCGTCCGGCATCTCCATCACTCCTCCCGTCGTGACAGCGGTTGTGTCACCACCGTACCTTAAACATCTAACAACTAAAAATACAACAAAATCACACTAATAACCAAACAAACAAAACATCACCGTAACTTGGATAATGAATGACTACACTAATTTCCAATCTTATGTATATGTATACTGTCACAAACGCATAAGCATGTGTATGTGTGCAAATGTGTGTGTCTGTTTGTGTCATGTGTGTGTGCATATATATATATATATATATATATATATATATATATATATATATATATATTATTACAACCGGATATCATAAGGGTTCGGATTTCGTATATATTTGTTTGTGTCAGTATGTATATGTATATTGTCATCAACAAATGTCATAAGGGTTCGGACTTTTACGCTGTTATTTTGTGTCATGTATATATATATATATATGCACACTGTCATAAACGAGTATTATAAAGGTTCGGATTTCGTGTGTGTTTGTTTGTGTCGGGTATGTATAAATATATACAGTCACAAACGGATATCATAAGGGTTTAGATTTTGTATGTGTTTGTTTGTGTCATGTATATTTATATGCACACTGTCATAAACAAGACTTTTACATATATTTATAATTAGTCGTAACAACTTATATGAAAGAGAGACGACAAGACATGAATGTTGTGGATACTGTGTGTGTTAGGATTGTGGAATGTCATCTCTATTTTCATAGAAATTGTTAAGACTAATAATAGATATACGTAGAAGTTGTCATTATATTTATATGTGTGCGTGTGTACAATTTCCCTATTGATATATACACACACACACACACACTTTTAAATATATATTTCAAAGTTTCAAAGTACTTCTAGATACTGACGAGTGGTTATTGATTTTTTCATTTACTTTGAATGAGAAGTGGAATCACAAATCTGGTAAAGAATGGTCTTATTCGAATGGAACCGCTTATATCACTTGCGTGAACATGAATATTTCATTTGACGAAATGACGGAGAGAATTTACAAGAGAGCTGGAATTGATCCTCTTGGTTATAAGCTGAACATTAAAGCCTTGTACACGACCGGTGGGACACACCAAACGCCTCCTGTTGAGATTTCTGACGATGACTCATGGTTCGATTACATATGTGAAAAATTAGCAAGTATTCCCATGAAACTATGTGTTGATGCCAAAAAAGTGGTAAGTTATGATCCTCCGAGAGATATGAATGTGACCATGATTGATTTAAATGAGTGCACGATTGACTTAAATGAAAAAAACTACGGTGAAGATTTTCCCAGTACCGATGACAATCTTGTTCGTTGTGCTCAACTAGAGATTTTCTCAGCAAGGGTTCCTGAAATTTATCCTCTTGATAATGGAAGAGACCGATCGGATCATATGACAGATAACGGGGTGACGATGCTGGATTTTGTTGTGTATAATTTCCGGGTCAATTTAATCTAGGGATGATTGAATCAAGGATGATTTTAGACTGAGCCTGAGAGTCTCTCTCAGGTTGCCTACGTATCCTATAATTGTCCAGAAATCAAGGCACACGTAGTTCCTGGAAGTGTATATTTATAAGGAGTTCATTACCCTAACCCTAAACCATGTCGGTTTGGGTAAAATACAGTATTAGCCCTTTGGGCTTTTACCAGCATAAATGGGCTTTACCCACTTATGCAAGTAACCACCTGGATAATGGGCCTGCGTGTTTATAGTGGACTTTGTCCGCACCCAGAGCTTTCCGACTTGCGGTAGCGAGATGGGCCCATCGTCTCGGTTCTCTGATCATGTCAGTTGTCGATGTCTCAACCCGTAATTTGACCCTTGGGCTATCACTTATTCTTGTTCAGGAGGACCATCTCGTGACGCCACGTGGAAGTGCGAGATTCGGTATCGTTATAAGCCCCGAGATCTATCGAGCTCTTAAGGTCAGTCGATCATCAAAAAGTATATCTCGCCCTTTGTCATCCAATGCCACGAACTTAAATCGCCTGCGGACTTACTTCTGTGGAGTCCGACATACGGACTTTCCATGTATACGCTTTGTAGACTTTTTACTTTAGCAACATTATCTCATCCTTGGACTTATAATGTGTGGCTAAGTTGACATCGACTTCGATGCCGTGAAATTTGTCGATGGAATGATGAGATGTCCAACTTAGATTTGTCTCGGTTGAAATTGACTTCGATGCCATAGCCGCCGAAGGAATGTATGAGATGTCTGCGATTGGGATTTTGTCTCTGTCGAGGTCGACTTCTCTCGAAGAATCTGATTTGCCCTGATTTTGGAGTACGGCATGCGGATCTCGAATGTCAGTCTAACAGTCTTGAGAATTTGCCCTAGCGCCAAAGATGATGCTTCTTCTTAGGATTTGCCTTTTTTAACCAAACGTTGTCGTTGGCTTCCATCTGTGTAAACATTTAGCCGGTCATTTAGACTTGGCTTATTTTTTTCCTTGAAAAATTGTTATATTTTTCCATTTTTCCTTCTGTTCTTTTGTCTTTGATAGACTATCTTTCTTTATTGCGGCCTTTGGCCTTATTCGCACATCAGCTTCTCTCATGTCGATGCTCATTTATTTGCTCCCGAAGTATAATGTAGATTCATCATCTTCGTTATACTTTCAGTAATTCTGTTTGTTTGGGCGGGAAACAACTGTACCACCTGCAACCCTAGCCAATCGTAGTGTCGTAGTGTGACGTCATGGTGCACTAGCCAATTTTATAGTATTTTGCTTCTTTTTCTTTTTATTGTCTATCTTTCACGTCTCGATGCCTTTTAGCTTTTCCCTTGTCGGGCCTTTGGCCCTGTTTGCTGTTTGCTTTATCGATGTCGTCCTGCCCCCCAAGTGTATTATGAACCTTTGGTTCTTATTGCACTTGCGAGTCTAGTGTAATTGAGATCGACCTAGTTGCCTTAGCATTTTTTGTCTCACAGGCTAGTTTTGCTATAGGTAAGTCGATGCTCTGGGCGTTTGATCCGACTTTGCGAACCGTCCCTCTGCCTTAGCATTTTTTTCCCCTTAGGCTCATTTTGCTTTTGGCTAGTTGATTTTATGGGTGTTTGGTCCGACTATGCGAACTCTCCCTGTGCCTTTTTGGACTTTTCTTTTTTGTTGCGTAGTAGAAGAGATTCCCTTGGCTGTCTCCTTTCGGCTGTCGATATATATATTTCTGGCTACGATGTCTTAGTATTACTGTCTAAAAAGACTGGTAATACGTAACTGTCGCTCCGGATCTCGGTGTCGTGGTGTTTCTTTGTCGTTCATGACTCATGAGACATGATTGCCGAGAGATTTGGACATGGTCCAAACTCGATGCCTTAGCTTTTTTGTTCCATGGAAATTTTAGCTTCACTAGCCGTCGATCGAAATGATCATGTTGCCCGACCTCGATGCCTTTGTAAATCCTCTCCCTTAGGAGTCAGATTACGTTGCTGTCGACTCGGACTTCGATGCCATTGCGTTTACGTCCCATTAGGATTTATAAACATTGGCTGTCGACACTGAAGGCGTCTGACTTGCGGATCCTCGTAGACCGTTGAGTAGATCCTTTATGGAGTGGATCCTCGAGATACGCAAGACACTAGTCAAAAAGTCGCAATAACCATGGGGATAGTTCCCGAAATAAGAAGGCTCGTCCCGCCATGCTCGGTTATGAGAGTTCCAAAATAAGATAGCTCAACCCTCTGTGTGGAGAGTTCCCAAAATAAGAAGGCTCATCCCGCCATGCTCGGCTAGGAGAGTTCCAAAATAAGATAGCTCAACCCACCATGGGGAGAGTTCCCAAAATAAGAAGGCTCGTCCCGCCACGCTCGGCTAGGAGAGTTCCTAAATAAAATAGTTCCAAGATAAGATGCCGAGTCAAACTCGGACTTATTAAAGATTCGCTCCTCGGTGAGCTCTAAATATAATGCCTAGCTTTATTTTGCTTCAATTTTTGCAGTCTTTTGCTTGTCGCTTATCGATAACCTTTGGTTCTTATTGCACTTGCGAGTCTAGTGTAATTGAGATCGACCTAGTTACCTTAGCATTTTTTGTCTCACGGACTAGTTTTTCTATGGGTAAGTCGATGCTCTGGGCGTTTGGTCCGACTTTGCGAACCGTCTCTCTGCCTTAGCATTTTTTGCCCCTTAGGCTCGTTTTGCTTTTGGCTAGTTGATTTTATGTGCGTTTGGTCCGATTATGCGAACTCTCCCTGTGCCTTAGCATTTTTTGGACTTTTCTTTGTTGTTGCGTAGTAGAAGAGATGCCCCTGGCTGTCTCCTTTCGGCTGTCGATATATATATTTCCGGCTACGATGTCCTAGTAATTACTGTCTAAAAAGACTGGTAATACGTAACTTTCGCTCCAGATCTCGGTGTCGTGGTGTTTCTTTGTCGTTCATGACTCATGACACAAGATTTCCGAGAGATTTGGACATGGTCCAAACTCGATCCCTTAGCTTTTTGGTCCCATGGAACTTTTAGCTTCACTGGCTGTCGATCGAAATGATCATGTTGCCCGACCTCGATGCCCTAGTAAATCCTCTCCCTTAGGAGTCAGATTACGTCGATGTCGACTCGGACATCGATGCCATTGTGTTTTCGTCCTATTAGGACTTATAAACGTTGGCTGTCGACACTGAAGACGTCCGACTTACGGATCCTCATAGACCGTTGAGTAGATCCTTTGTGGAGTGGATCCTCGAGATACGCAAGACACTAGTAAAAAAGTCACAATAACCATGGGGATAGTTCCCGAAATAAGAAGACTCGTCCCGCCATGCTCGGTTAGGAGAGTTCCAAAATAAGATAGCTCAACCCTCAGTGGGTAGAGTTCTTAAAATAAGAAGGCTCATCCCGCCACGCACGGCTAGGAGAGTTACAAAATAAGATAGCTCAACCCCGGCGTGGGGAGAGTTCCCAAAATAAGAAGGCTCGTCCCGCAGCGTTCGGCTAGGAGAGTTCCAAAATAAGATAGCTCAACCCTCCGTGGGGAGAGTTCCCAAAATAAGAAGGCTCGTCCCGCCACGCTCGGCTAGGAGAGTTCCCAAATAAAATAGTTCCAAGATAAGATGCCGAGTCAAACTCAGACTTATTAAAGATTTGCTCCTCGGTGAGCTCCAAATATGATGCCTAGCTTTATTTTGCTTCAATTTTTGCAGTATTTTGCTTGTCGCTTATCGATATTCACATATCGTCTGTTGCCCTCGAAGTATGATGATTACATGTGGTCTTCATTATACTTCTAGCAGACTCTGGAGAGCTAACGAGCTCGGATCGATCCTTGGAGTTTGAGAACTCGCTTCGCGGATAGCTAGATAGATAGATAATTCACAGCTTTCTTGGGCGCCACTGCAGTGTCTTTCTGGTGACAATCAGACCTCGAAAAGGACTCCGATCAGCCCGATATTTAGAGGGATCGTTCTTCCCTCATTTTTATTTGATGTGAGCGGCGGGATATTTCTTTCGACGGTTCAATCTCCGGGAATAAGCCGCCGACCTGGAAGGAGCGCCGAGGAATTCTCTTTGCATTTTTGTGCCCAACGGCAACTTCCTTGTCACGATCAGGTAATCAAACGAACTCCGATCGGTCTGAATTTTGAGGGATCATTCGGTCCTCATAACTATTGAATCTGACCGGTGGATTTGTTGTTCCAACGGTTCCATTGGCGGAAAAATTCTTCCGACTTGTCTGCTAACAATTAGGGTTCTGCTGTGTTTTCAGGGCTGGCAGTCACTTTCTTGGCGACAATCGGGCAATCAAACGAACTCTGATTGACCTATAATTTTGTGGGATTGTTCGTAACTCCTAATAATTGATTTTGACCGGTGGGATTGTTTTTCCAACGGTTCAATTGGTGGAAATAGGCTGCCTACCTGTCTGCTCCCAATTAGGGTTCTGCTGCGTTTTTTATACAGCAGCAACTTCTTGGCAACGATCGGGGATTAAGACGGGCACCGATCGGCATGAAATTTTTAGATATTGTTCTTCTCTCTGTATTATTTAATATGACTGGAGGAATTTTCATTCCAACGGTTGAATTGCTGGTAACAGGCCGCCGACACAAAGCAGTGATTAGGATTACTGCTCCGTTTCTATAATACAATGACAACTTCTTTGCGACGATCGGGCAATTAAACGAACTCTGATTGGCCTGAAACTTTTAGGTCTTGTTCGTTCCTGATAATCCTTGATTATGACCGGTGGAATTGTTTTTCCAACGGTTCAATTGGCGGCAATAGGCTGCCGACCTGTCTGCTCACAATTAGGGTTCTGCTGCGTTTTTGATACAACAGCAACTTCTTGGCGACGATCGGGCATCAAGACGCACTCCGATCGGTCTGAAATTTGGAGGGAATTTTTCCCCTTCTTCTTCAATTTGACTGGAGGAATTTTCATTCCAACGGTTCAAACTCCATAAATTAGCTGCCGATCTCGCTGCGTTTTTGGCCTTATTTTGCCATTAACATGATCACCATAACTCCTTGATCCATCATCGATAGAAGACCCTCCTTATAGGGCCAATGACGATGCTGGATTTTGTCGTGTATAATTTCCGGGTCAATTTAATCTAGGGATGATTGAATCAAGGATGATTTTAGACTGAGCCTGAGAGTCTCTCTCAGGTTGCCTACGTATCCTGCAATTGTCCAGGAATCAAGTCACATGTAGTTCCTGTAAGTGTATACTTATAGGGAGTTCATTACCCTAACCCTAAACCATGCCGGTTTGGGTAAAATACAATATTAGCCCTTTGGGCTTTTACCAGCATAAATGGGCTTTACCAATTAATGCAAGTAACCACCTGGATAATGGGCCTGCGTGTTTAGAGTGAACTTTGTCCGCACCCCGAGCTTTCCGACTTGCGGTATTGAGATGGGCCCATCGTCTCGGTCGCTGATCATGTCGGTTGTCGATGTCTCAACCCGTAATTCGACCCTTGGGCTATCACTTATTCTTGTTCAGGAGGACCATCTCGTGACGCCACATGGAGGTGCGAGATTCGGTATAAATCACGGGTTTACGATACACATATACAAATCGATCATATACTCAGTGAGGTACCGAATACATCATTCACTGAACTACTATTTGGTAGCTCTAGTCAAACTTTTAAAGACGCTACAATAGCTCCGACTATACCAGTTGTGAATACAAGTTGTCGATTACGTGGTGGACACCAAATTCTGAATACAAGTCATAACGCTCCACCTACAACGAATTGTAGTGTTTCGACTATTCCAGTTCAACCTAGTTTTGGCCTAGGCGGTTCATTTTTAAACCACAGTGTTGCACACCATGTTGAATCCCGACACACATATGGCAGTAGCAGTCGTGACGGAAGGAGTGATTTAGGTGATTTTGGAGACAGTCTTCCGGCAATTGAAATACCGTTGTGCCCTAGCACATGGACGATTACCATTGAAGACGAAGATGGTTTGTATGTTGGGAAGTTGTTCAAAAATAAAGATGAGATGCGTGACATATTACGATTTCACGTAATGAAGAAGAGGTATCAGTTCAAACTCAAAAGGTCTGATAAGGATAAACTGTATTTGGAATGTAAGCGATCGAATAAATGTGAATGGAAGTTGAATGGTAGGAAGGTTAAGGGTGATGATGTCCACTATTTCATCATAACCGAGTATGAGGCAAAACATACATGTGGACTGGAAAACATAACTAATCAGCATGCTCAAGCCACACCTTCTTCTATAGGCCGTTTGGTAAGGAACGACATTATTGAACTCAAGAGAAAATTTAAAGCAAAGAATGTCCAAGTTGCGGTGAATAAAGAATTCGGCTTATCCCTTAGTTATGACCAAGCTTATAGATGTATACAAGAGTCTTTACGTCTGGTTGGTGGAACTCCATAACAGTCTTACAGTAAGTTGGCTGGCTACTTTCACATTCTTAAGGAAGCAAATGCCGATACATTGACACACATAGAAAGGGATAGCATGGGTTGGTTCAAGTAATGTTTTATGTCGTTGGGATCTAGTATTGTTGGATTCAAATTTTTTCGTCCTATACTATGCGTAGATGGTACTCATTTTAAGAATAAGTATGGGGGGACTTTATTAGTTGCTGTCGGAGTATATGCGGGTGATCACTTGTTTCCATTGGCCGTTGGCGTAACCGACGGTGAGAGCAATGATTCGTGGACGTATTTCTCTAACCACTTGAAGAAGGCAATCGGAGAACGTGAGGATCTTGGAGATTTGTCATTTGTCTCCGATAGAAATCAGGCAATCAAGTCTTTCCTTGAAAGAGTATTTCCAGATGCTTACCATGGATATTGCTACCACCACCTTGACATGAACGTCAATGACACTTATGATAAGAAAAGATATTGTAAGGTGACATTGAAGAAAGCAGCTTACACATGTTCAGAATGGGAATTTGAAATATTGTTTGAGGAGATTAAGCGGAAAGATGGGAGGTTCATATATATTTGGAGAATGTCGGAGTGAAATACTGGGCACGGGCACATTTTCCTGGAACGCGATACGCTATCATGACAAGCAACTATACTGAGAGCTTCAACGCTGTACTTCTTGAGGCACGGAACATGAATATAATGAATATGCTCGAGTTCATTAGGAAGACATTACAACTTTGGTATCATGAGCGGAGAGAGTTAGCATATGGCTGTAGTAGTGTATTAGCACCATAAGTTGAAACGAAGATGATGGATATCGTTCATCGTAGAATAAACTTCATGCTCTATCCCATCGACGCCTTTCAGTTTCAGGTGTCGAACCTTGATAGCAGCACAAAGTTAATCTCTATGACCAGAAGTGCTATTGTGGATAGTGGCAAGCACATAGGCTACCATGTGTACATGCCGCTGCAACAGTCGTAGAACGTCGTTTGAACATTTATGACGGTTGTCATCCTTATTTCAAAGCGGTGTGCTTCAAACATATTTATGAAGGCCGCGTGTTTCCTGTTCCTGTTGAAGAACATTGGAAACTCCCATATAATGTTCGAACAGAAGTTATTCTTCCACCTATTGAGAGGGATAATGTTTCGGGAGAACGGATACGGCATGGACGAAAATGAGGCCGATGTAGAACGATAAGGATACGTTCAAACGGAGAACGTAAAGCTGCAAGGATTTGAGGATACTTTCGGTAGGCCGGAGTATCAAAAAATGTTCAACTTGCGGTCTTCCTGGACACAGAAAAGACAAATGTCCTACACCACTTCATTTGGATGGCCCACTTAATGTATAATATAATTTAGATTGTTAACTTGATGTATGAAAAGACTGACGACTTTTTTTCTCTTTGTCTTTTCGAGAACAATGGTCTGTAATCGTTTATGTTTCGCTCACTTTTTTATGTTAATTTGGTAAGCCATCACGATTGTAACAAATATTTTTTTTATTCCGCTGGGTTGAATGTTATATCCACATGGTTTTGCAGCTTTATATATGTCATACATCAACTTCATATCAACGTCATAAAGGAACAATCTCATCCATTTGACGACAATATTATCGTCGTAAAATGATGCACGACTAGTGACAAGACTTGACACTGTACCCATGTGTCCTGCCTACGGTCATAAATCACCACCACTTGACGTGTGGGACCCACCGACAGCGACCACACAAGGCAGGGATTCTCATTTGACGACAATATTTTCGACGTAAGAGGCCATTTGACGACAATGACACTGTGATTATTTAACACCTTGTTCATCGAGCCTTGCTTTAATGATAGCGAATTCGGCATTTATTCCCTCTTGGATTTTCCTTATTGCCGCGTCGATCATCTTACCAACCGCATCAATTATCAGGTTTTCAACAACAGTGTTCCCTCCATCAACAACAGGATCTCGTTCATCATTGTCAATATCAAAACCCTCATCCCATAAAACGTCACGATCTTCTTCGTCACGGGTCTCATCATCCTGTAAAACACCACTCCCGGATGTCGTTCCATGTCTAAGAGTGGTAGGTGCATCATTAAGGTCAACACGATGAACATTGGATCGACTAGTACCCGCAGTCGTGGTAATCCGAGAAGATTTATTCCCTTTACGCTTCCCACGAGCGGGCGGGGCCTCATGCTGTGAGGGGAGTTCTTTCGACGGCTTTGGGGAGGTTTTGGAAATAGACGTATGGGAGGTGAAATTTGGTCTTCATATAGCCCGAGCCGATGTAGTAATACTACTTCTCCGTTCTGGGCCACCATACTCATATTCATTCCGACCTGTAGAAAAAAACAATCAACACATTTATAAGAATCTTTAATCATGCTATTGGCATAATCTTAAATGCATGTTATTAAATGGAATAAATGAATATTACCTCAGGCATAACTTTAGCTCCCATCGTGGGTCCACGCGGTGTACTATTTGCGGGTTCCAATCTCAACATCCGAGGAAAGGCATCGTGGCTTATACGTTTACAAAACGGAGGCTCGGTCTTTTGCTAACGTGGAAAAAGTTCATAACTTGAGGTAGAGGTAAACCCAGTGCCCACCCCTCAAACCGGCTTGTGATTGTTTTATCCTCCGGTTGTTGACTAAAGCGTTTAACAATCACCATGAGATGTGCTATCTTGTCGTAAGTAATTTGCCACAAGTACTCCCCCCATGCAAAATCTTGTACACGTTCCAAATCTTCAACGAGGTTGAATATATGTTTCGGGATTCCAAGATTGTCCTTCCAACCTAAAAGATATCCATAAATGAAATACACTAGCCCTAACCGGTATACAACCTCACCATTACGATGGCCCTCTCCAACAGGATGATGAAATGCACGCTCCGAGTCTTTTATGGTAACTGCTCCATTTTGATAATTTTCCAAGTAACATCCCCTTTCAAAGCACATAGAAGTGCTACCAACATCCACATCATCAATACCGCCAAACTTTAAGTCGAAAATCATTGCGAATTCTCTCCTGCCAAACACGGATGTCTCTCCCGAGTTTCCAAACCTAAAATGTAGCTAATTGGGCCTGTTGGGGTATATCATGTTGAATCCAAGATATCCCATAAGCATCCCTGAGAACTTCCGATCTTTATGCGCCGTTACAAAATCCTTAAATATGGACTTTTTAAATCTGTCTACAAAATCTACACCACCTGGAACCGAGACCGCACTAAAATGATTTAAACAGCTGTCATCTTAACGCTCTCCCCTTTATAATTCCACTGTCCCTTGAAATGACGTGCAGGATCAAAATCTACAAGCTGCAATTCACAGTATAACAAGCATGCATAAATATTTCATCATATTATAAAAAATTTATGTGTATACATATGTATGTGTATACATATGTATGTGTATATATATATATATGTGTGTGTGTGTGTGTGTGTGTGTGTGTATACACACACACATATATATATATATATATATATATATATATATATATATATATATATATATACACATTTTATATGAAAATGAACACAACACGACTATTAAGTTCTAACTTGACATGTATATACATATGTATAGACATGTAAAGTTGATATATATATATATATGTGTGAGTGTGTGTGTGTGTGTGTGTGCATATATATATACATACATATGTATACACATTTTATATGAAAATGAACACGACACGACTATTACGTAAAATTTGAAACTTTGAAATAGGTCCATGTATGCATATGTGTGTATATATATATATTTAAAAGTGTGTGTGTATGTATAGGGGTGTGTGTGTGTGTATATATATATAGGGAAATTGTACACACGCGCACATATAAATATAATGACAACTTCTACGTATATCTATTATTAGTCCTAACAATTTCTATGAAAATAGAGATGACATTACACAATCCTAACACACACAATATCCGCAACAATCATGTCGTGTCGTCTCTCTTTTCATATAAGTTGTTACGACTAATTATAAATATATGTAAAAGTCGTGTTTATGACAGTGTGCATATAAATATACACGACACAAACAAACACATACAAAGTCCGAACCCTTATGATACCCGTTTGTGATTGTATATATTTATAGATACCCGACACAAACAAACACACACGAAATCTGAACCCTTATGATACTCATTTATGACTCTGTGTGTGTGTGTGTGTATATATACATATACATGACACAAAATAACAGCGTAAAAGTCCGACCCCTTATGATATCCGTTGGTGACAGTATACATATACATACCTGACACAAACAAATACATACTGAAATCCGAACCCTTATGATATCCGAAGTTGTAACAATATATATATATATATATATATATATATATATATATATATATATATATATATATATATATATATATATATACACACACACACATGACACAAACAAACACACACATTTGCACACATACAAGTGCATATCCGTTTGTGATGAGTATACATATACATAAGATTGGAAAATAGTGTAGTCATTCATTATCCAAGTTACGGTGATGTTTTGTTTTTTGGAATATTAGTGTGATTTTGTTGAATTTTTGGTTGTTAGATGTTTAAGGTACGGTGGTGACACAACCACTGTCACGACGGGAGGAGTGATGGAGATGCCGGACGAGTCCGGTGAAATAATACTAAAATAAATAATGTACAGGATGCCTCACTTCCGGCTGAGGCTTTACCAAGCTGCTGAGTGGAGAGATGAACAAGAGAACCTACAAATCCTCTACGAGATGTCCTATAGGACTTCATTTCTTGCAGGCATGAGGAAGGCCATAACTGGTGAGAATGAAGGAGTGGAATCGAAAACAACCTAGACCTACAAGAACCTCGCTTTCGGGTGGAGGCTTTCACCGTAAGGCAGAACGGAAGTTGTCGATGTTATTGTCGTTGTTCGTGTTAGAAAATCTATGCAGGAACGCAGCAGAATTCAAAATTTTGATTTCCTTTTACCCAAGATCGACTTCGTTTAAGCAATAAACAAATAAGCTAAAGACGGTGGTTACCTTGCTTGATCTAAACACTACAAGAAAAACACTCTATTGCTACACTAGTTTTTGCCACACACACAAAAAAGTGTGGCTAATATATACTTGGTTAGACTTTTTGCCACGCTCTTGTGGCAAAAAATAAGTATATAACAACACTTTTTGTTATTGTGTGGCAAACAATAGTGTAGCAAAATAGTGTTTTTCTTGTAGTGAAAAGATCGACGCTTTGACCGTCTAAGGAGTGTAGTTGTGCACTGAGCCACCCAAGTGTTCGGCCTCTACCGCTAGTCCACACGAACAACCCGCCGGAATCCACCATTGGATTGCTATTGGAAAACTCCGGTTGCTAGACCGGCCTTTTTTCCTCTCTCACAAACTCTCTATTGGAAGCTCTCTATTTTACACAAGAACTATTAGTTCTTGCAATTGTGATGTACAAAAGAGCTTAACACCCACCTCTTATTTATAGTCAAAGGTGGCGCCCCAATAGAGTGGAGGAGAAGAAAACCTTTTCCCCAATAAAATAAGAAAAATATAATTGATTGATTTATCTCATTTAATTTAATATCCTATATTAAATATTTCCAAGATATTGTCAATATCTTATATTGACTATATTTAACTTATTACCATAAATCTATTTTTCCAAAATCAATCAATCTAATATTAATATTATGACAATCTTATTAATTAAATTGCATAATCCAAGTGTATCATAATACACTTATAATTGGCGCCACATATCCCAAAGTTTTGGCATCCGAAATATTCTTTAATTAATATAATACTATGATTAATTAATTTGCAAAATACTTGTGTATCAATATACATATATATTTTTGACATATGTATCTAAATATATATATTTAATTAATCACCATAATTAATATCTTGTATTATATTTATTCATAATAAATAAATACCACCATATTAATTTACCACTATAACCTTTATAGTATGAGATAAACTTTCCTTATTTGGTTATCATCTATAACCACATTTTAATCCGGCTAGATGTTCTTATGTGTGTGACCCGATAGACTTCCGAATATGTTGGCCGTAGACACAAAGTGCAATTTACGAAAATGCCCTTCATGCCTAACGATCATAGGATAGCATCTAGCAACACACCGTGACCCCCAATCATCGGAAGAGTCAAATGCAATGACTACTACCTTTCATGTGAAACAATTACCGTGTAAATTACAAACCTATCGCTGTAATAATATCCATACGGTCGTACGTCGAGTGTCAAACATTAACGACCGTATCTTATAATTTGGATATCATACTCTCTCGAAGTAACTCATTTACTTCCACTTTGCAAAGATTCATGAGAGTAAGACATTCCTTATAAGAAGGCCCTTTCGGATATTCACCCCTACTGATAGGGTACGCGATTCCCAGATGACCAAACATGTATACTCGCCAGATGACCAAACATGTATACTCCGCATGCTTCAGTATCACACCCAATCACTACCGCATGATCGCCCTGTGGCTAGGGGAAACCTCAATAGTGTAAAAGAATGACAATCCACACCGTGATGCCATGTAGACTCCGGTCCTAAGGATAATTACACAACCGTCACATAGTATGACACTTATCCGTGTAAGTGGGTCAGTCTAACGTACGCATTCTCTAATACACGTCCACATACGATCCAAGTGTCTCTACACACTTCGATAGAGCGAGATCTATCCTCGCCCTTAAAGGCGAGAAGACATCTAATACGTGCTAGCCTGCTCATACTATCAATGCCCTGTTTAATAGTACATCACTAGAGACATTTAAGTATCAAACTTATTAAAGTGATTAGAGATCTCATCAACCATAATCGCCTATCATGGTTTCTCTATCACAGTTTAATACTAAGGACGTTATCATATTACAATTCATAATTGGTTCTTTAAAAGAACATATATATGACAACATAAAAGTCATTTAATATATATATAAACATAAAGAAATAGTAGAAATGATCCAACCCGGTCGGATTTGGTCCAACCCGATTGGGTTTAGGATACTATTTCAACAATCTCCCACTTGGCCTAAAACCAATCACTCGCACACACAAGACCAAGTTAAAACACAAGAATCTCATGCAATACTCGCTACTAGCCCTAGACATGAACGGATCGCTATCCGTGGGGACTCAGACTATCTTCATATCTTGTTCCAAATGACCAAGTCAAAGGAACCGCCTCAACACACACATGAATCTCTGACGAGACCCTGGTCCTTGCTTCAAGCAATGAATCCACTTACTATATCAGCTATATAGAAAAGGTGGAAGAACCGTACAAGGTTCAGGAATGAACCTCCTAGATCCATGTACTGCTCCCGTTGTGCCTCCAAGGCACTACTGTGTTTTGGCTCAGTTGTAGAATTTACAGTGACCCATAGCCTAGAACATTTCCAGCCCACTGTATCACTTAATCCAAGTGACTGCAAACCCAGACCGTAGCTCCCACTCGCCTTCGTAAGACTCAGGATATACATCTGTATAACTATATTTATTCGCTTCCAAGTTTCGATAAACTAGGAAACCATCCTTAACTTGTTTAAGGATATTCTCGACATTCACCAGATCTACTTTCATACTTGCTCATGACCCTTCATGAAGTATGAACATCTGGCATAACTCTTATGATGGTTCATGTCGCAGTATGAAAGGAAACCTTCCATAAGCATCATCTTTCACCTTATCTTTAGGACAAACGTCCTAACATAGATGGATCTTGAGAACACCGGCTAGAAGTATCCCCTGTCGCGAACTATGCTAAACTCCTTTTAGCATCACATCTATATAGGTAAACTATAATCTAACAGCAGTTAAATCTATCGCTATAGATTCTTGTTTCTAAAATAAGAACTGCCAATCCAAGTGCTTTCGTAAAGACCTTAAACTACCAAACATTAATTGACTGTGACATGGGGTGATAATTCTCGAGAGAGATATCCAATACCTTACTCAAAAATCATAACACACTCCCACTATCAATCTTGCACATTGGGCATATCCCTTCTTTTGACTAAATCAAACTCCTTTGATTATCAAACAAAGAAATCGTCTAGAGAAACTTGTTTGAGTCCATAAATGGATCTCGTGGATTTACATATCATGTCATCGTCTATGAACATCGAGCTTTCTGCCCAACGTCTTCAACACTATCATATAGCCATGATACGAAGTTATATCAAGTATAGCCTGAATAGAACTGGGGCTCAGCTAGCAGCATAAAGATAATTACAAGGTTTACACCCCGTACCCTTCAGCCGTTACTATAGCCTTGTGGTAATCATATTACTATCCATGTCAGCCTTTCAGGGAAATTCCCTCTAGGTAAGACAGACTAGGTTCACAACCTGGTTGTCACTGATGGAATCTAATTCAGATATTATGGCTTTTAGCCATATCTCTCAATCTTGCCTTTCAAACATTCCTTCATAAGTCGTGAGATATTCATTCATCAAGATGAACATACTAGTAGCCCTTTTGGGCTTGAGGTTATCCACAGACTTACAGAACTTTTGTGTGTACTGAGCAGTGTTCTACACCACATTGCTATACGGCGTCTGCTCATGTTCCTATGGTTGATTATATCTTTGTGGTTCTCAAACTCTTTTGAGACCTAATTCACTCCCACTGTTTCTTTTGGAAGAAACACTTCCTTTAGAAGACAGCATGTTTGGAGACAAACATTTTGCTCCGTAGACAAGTAAATAATATCCAGCGTGCCAGCTAAGACATTCCACAAAGTTGCATACGTCGTACTAGGCTCCAAGACTTTCTGACTCTGTCTATGACAACTTCAAATCATCGGTTAAGATAGATTTGACATTATCCTCTTCCATATCTAATATGGAATTTATTCAACCTTTATTCTTGAACTCGGTTAAGTATAAGGGCACTATCCCGAAATGGGTAAGGGATACTTCGCATGGCTTGTGTCACACCTTTATCATATAAAGTGTTGTTTTCATTATAGAAACAAAATCTAATTGCGTATCCCAAAGATGGTATCCTTCAAGGGAAGAATCTTATTCCTTTTTAGACGACTTCTGAAATACCCTTCAGGTATTAATTGCTTCAATCCAATTAAAGATTAATTCCTAAGTAGCTCATCAATCTCATTTTCGTACTAGCTCAAACTTTTCAGGCTTTCCGAATTTTTGCACTTCAATGAGTACATTCAACTATTTCTAAAAATAGTCATAGAGAGAGATAAACAATTACTTGCGGCATTAATTGTCACAAGCCAACAAACATCGGTATGTTTAGGCTTTGGACAACTTTCTAGATTTTATAACTTTTTCATAAAAGGGTATTTCAGTCATCTTCAGATAAGATACGTATTACCCAAGTGATTCATAATCACATGGTTCAGACGTCATCAGAATGACATCTGATCACACGATTCCCCTCCATAGAGACTATGTCTAGTACGACCACCAATATCAAGGATAACAACCATACAAATACTTAGTTGAGATTTCATCACATATATCAACTATACAGTGACGACAATCTGATATGTTAGATTCAGTGACCTTTCAACTTTATCGTAATAACATTTATTCTTTACAATTGAATATGTCTACTAAATCCTAACAAGCAACTAAGAACATGTTCTTCATAAGAACCGGAACATAATAACATTTGTTTAGTTCCCTTATCAGTTTACTAGATCCAGAGTATGGTAAGTGTCACAACGTTTTCTTCACCTTCCATATCTGCATTTAATCTTTCTAATTTAATCACACTCGTAAGATATCATATATCTTAGAGTCGACTTTGAACTTAGATAGATTTATCTCAACTCACTTGCCTAGAATAGAAACTTCAACAAGTTCTCTATTTAAGCACATGCCCTAACTTCCTTTTTAATCCTTCAAGCACTTGTAGATATTTCTTAGTGTAGTCTGCATAAGACTTAAGAAAGATCACAAGAGCTATGTCTTTGATTTCCTTTCATAAAGAAAATCTAAATTTTATTAAATAGTTTATTTAACCCTTTGAATCGTATTCAAAACATTAACTATTTAATTAACCTTTAAGCAATGATAGAATTAAGTAGATACTTAAATCTTACAATTTTGAAAACAACCTTTCCAAAATTAGATGTGGTCATTCTTATCCAATGTTTGAATTAATTGTCATCGTATGACTGAATGATTATCTTGGATCGTATCCAATATATGACTAATTCGTTGAAACTTATTTCAAATGATTTAATCATATCATGCGCTTCCGCTTTCATTAATAATTAAAGTCTTGGAGCACTGCATCAATTATGTAGTCTACTTGTCTCTAACTACTATAACGGGATTGCTCGTGTCATTGCTTATTTTAAGAGGATTAAAATTACTTAACCATATTCGAGAACGTTTCTCAAAAGGTAACAGTCATAATTTTTGTTTTTACTAATCGAGAATAAAACATAAATATAAAGTTTGCAAAAACTACAACAAAATGAAAATAAAAGAGTGTTGTTGTTTATACACGCAAAATAAAAAATGGTCTTTTGATTTATCATTTTGCTCCCACTCGTCAACTACTCCCAATCGACTTTCAAGAATCTTTCAAAATCCTTTAGTGGCCAAGATCCCATCTGGTTACCCCTATTCCCGACGAGGGCCGATCAACTGGAATAATTCGAAAGGTATGTAACACTTACCAATCACATCTGTATGTGACTCTTGGTGGTTGACTAGTCAACCTCTTGCCTCTAGAATAAGACGGTCCTGACGAGGGCCAATCACCGCAATACACTAGTCAAGTCATAACTCAATATTCGTGAGATCTCATACGATCATATCTCAATAACGACGATATACCCGTGGTAGGTCAACTCCCGACGAGGGCCGATCAGTTGGATCCGAACAAGGGCTCTTCATCGTCGCTATAATTTTGGGAGACAATATTTCGACTTGATTTTTGTTGTGGAAGTATTTACGTAAATTAATTCACTTAATTAATTTAATTACGGTCTCATCAAATATATCTATCTCTATAGACATATATCCTACACATTTATCTAGATCGTGCCTAGTCATGCATCTATCGTATCATATAAAATAAATACAAGCACAAAATAAATAAATACGTAAAGTAACCGGTATGATCATTGACGTTTCCTAGGTGCGGTTTCGAATACAAACTGACGAAACCGCGGGTCACAATCTAAAGGTAGCTGCAACCGCCAATAGAATCTTTAATGCTCCATTCTCCAATGAGATCTTTATTTTCTTCTTTCTTTGGTCTCCATCTTCTGCTCCGTTCTTGTTACATTTAATTCTATCTAATAAAATAAATACACCCGCCACACACGGGGAAACTAACGGGAACGAGATAAGTGCAGAAAATAAAGTAGGTCACGTTCTTCATAACGGCCTAGGATAATTTTTGAACCAACAGAAAATTAAATCATTCACATCTATCCTATCGGTCGAGTCCATGATCAATTGGGGTCCATATAATCATATTATATCTACTATATCTAATCTATACAATAACATCTTATGAAAAAGATAAAATTAAAATTTAACTACTTGCGTCTTAATTAATCAATTAACATTTAATCTATTAAATAATTTTATCCCATCAATTAACTAATTAAAATTTAATTAATTAAATGATTTTAATCGAAATAAAATTAACGATTGATTTTAAACGATTTTAATTTTAATTTTAATTAATTAGAACTATTCCAAAAATAAATCAAAATTAAAATTAGGTCTCTTTTGTTTCTTTCCTTTTTGATTCATAATCAAAAGAGATGCATTTGGTTTCCTAAACCAAAAGACATCTCTCTTGGCCCTTTCCAAAATCAAAATTTTGAAAATGGCCTAGGACTAGGCCTAGGCCTTTTCCAAAATCAAATATTTTGAAAAGTGCCTAAGCCTATTCCAAACAAAATTTGAAAAGACCAATATTTTTGTTAATATGCCTAGTCACTTTCCAAAATCAAAATTTTGGAAGTGGCCTAGGCCTAGGCCTTTTCCCAAATCAAATATTTGGAAAGGACTTAGGCCTATTCCAAAGTTAGTTTGGAAAGACCATTATTATTTTAGTGCCATGTGGCTTCCAATAGCCAAACTATTTGAACCATTAGTTAGCCACATAACACAACTAAACAAAGGAGATATTAATAACAACTATGAACCATATAGAAATACAAAATACACAAAAAAAATTTGGAGATCCACAACCCTTTGACCAGTCAAACGACGCCGGCAACAGGTTGCCCTGCCGCCGCCGCCGACCAGCCGCCGGTGGTGGTGCCGCCGCCAGTCGGCCGAGCACCACCAGATCTCCTTTTTTTTTTTTTTTTTTTTTTTTTTCGTGTATCGTTTTGCAAATCTAAAATCTTTATCTTTTAATTACGTGATCTAAATGAGAAAAATTAACTACGCAGATTAACATGCTTATTGTTTAAACTTGAAGCTCGCTCCGATACCACTGTTAGGAAATCTACGCAGGAACACAGCGGAATTCAAAATTTTGATTTCCTTTTACCCAAGATCGACTTCGTTTAAGCAATAAACAAATAAAGCTAAAGACGGTGGTTACCTTGCTTGATCTAAAAGATCGACGCTTTGACCGTCTAAGTAGAGTAGTTGTACACGGAGCCGCCCAAGCGTTCGGCCTCTTCCGTTAGTCCACACGAACAACCCGTCGGAATCCACCATTGGATTGCTATTGGAAAACTCTGGTTGCTAGACCGGTCTTTTTCCTCTTTCACAAACTCTCTATTGGAAGCTCTCTATTTTACACAAACAACTATTAGTTCTTGCAATTGTGATGTACAAAAGATCTTGACACCCACCTCTTATTTATAGTCAAAGGTGGCGTCCCAATAGAGTGGAGGAGAAGAAAATATTTTCCCAATAAAATAAGGAAAATATAATTGATTGATTTATCTCATTTAATTTAATATCCTATATTAAATATTTCCAAATATATATTTTTCCAAAATCAATTAATATCTTATATTGGCTATATTTATCTTATTACCAAAAATATATTTTTCCAAAATCAATTAATATGTAATAGTAATATTATGACAATCTTATTAATTAAATTGCATAATCCACGTGTATCATAATACACTTATAATTGGCGCCACATATCCCAAAGATTTGGCAACCGGAATATATTTTTTAATTAATATAATACTATGATTAATTAATTTGCAAAATCCATGTGTATCAAAATACATATATATTGTTGACATATGTATCTAAATACATATATTTAATTAATCACCATAATTAATATCTTGTATTATATTTATTCATAATAAATAAATACCACCATATTAATTTACCACTATAACCTTTATAGTATGAGATAAACTTTCCTTATTTGGTTATCATCTATAACCACATTTTAATCCGGCTAGATGTTCTTATGTGTGTGACCCGATAGGCTTCCGAATATGTTGGCCGTAGACACAAAGTGCAATTTACGAAAATGCCCTTCATGCCTAACGATCACGGGATAGCGTCTAGCAACATACCGTGACCCCCAATCACCGGAAGAGTCAAATGCAATGACTACTACCTTTCATGTGAAATAGTTACCGTGTAAATTACAAACCTATCGCTGTAATAATATCCATACGGTCGTACGTCGAGTGTCAAACATTAACGACCGTATCTTATAATCTGGATATCATACTCTCTCGAAGTAACTCATTTACTCCCACTTTGCAAAGATTCATGAGAGTAAGACATTCCTTATAAGAATGCACTTTCGGATATTCACCCCTACTGATAGGGTACGCGATTCCCAGATGACCAAACATGTATACTCCGCATGCTTCAGTCTCACACCCAATCACTATCGCATGATTGCCCCGTGGCTAGGGGAAACCTCAATATTGTAAAAGCATGACAATCCACACCGTGATGCCATGTAGACTCCGGTCCTAAGGATAATTACACAATCGTCACATAGTGTGACACTTATCCGTGTAAGTGGGTCGATCCCTAACGTCGCATTCTACAATACACGTCCACGCACGGTCAAGTGTCTCTACACTTCGATAGAGCGAGATCTATCCATGTCCTTAAAGACGAAGACATCTAATACGTGCTAGTCTGTTTCATACTATCAATGCCTGTTTAATAGTACATCGACCTATAGACATTTAAGTATCAAACTTATTAAAGTTATTAGAGATCTTATAAACCATAATCGCCTATCATGGTTTTCTCTATCACGATTTAATACTAAGGGCGTTATCATATAACAATTCATAATTGGTTCTTTAAAAGAACATATATATGACAACATAAAAGCCATTTAATATATGTATAAACATAAAGAAATAGTAGAAATGATCCGACCCGGTCGGATCCGGTTCAACCCGATTGGGTTTAGGACACTATTTCAACAGTTCGTTTTTATTTGTGTTATGTGTTATGTGTTATAAGTTATTTCGTCGCCATCGTATTTTGCTAGGTTACATTGTCAGTAATATTAGATATCAAATTATACTAAAATCCGGGAATTAAATATGATATAAGGCCATTAAATATCAAATTATACTAAAAAATTTACAATGCTATTAGTATATGCACATAATTTTGCTAATGCATTATGAGATTTGGCTATTAGTATTACATTTGCACATAATTTTACTAATGCATATGCATATAATTTTGCACATAATTTTGCTAATGCATATGGACACCCTATAATTTTGCTATTAGTATTACGATGCTAAAATTATACAAGGGAAAAAACATCATTTTCACATAATTATTATATAATATATTATACTTAGTATAATATATTATATAATAATTATGTGAAAATGATTATCAGATTATACTAAACTATATATGATACAAAAAATATTTGATTTTTCTCCAGAAAATAAAAAAAAAATTACAAAATTAACGCCAATAATATTGGCGTTAAACCAGTCTTAACGCTAATCATAGTGGCGGGTTATGCCAATAATATTGGCGTTAAAACTGGTTTAACGCCAATTACTGGTTCATCGTCTTCATCATTCCGTTCATCACATTTTACACAACATTTTACACAATCTTCATCATTCAACACAATTTACACAACTATATTTACACAACAATCATAAACATGATAAAAAAAACATGAATAATCATCCTTTTCGCACAAAAATAATAATGAAAACAAAAAATTTATGATACACATAAGAATCGCCACATCGTGTATCTTTGGTTGTGTGTCCGAAACCAATTGCTCGATTTTCTCAACATCATCCATAGAATCCATTTGAATATCAACCGATTTGGAGAAAAATTTGGGGAAAAAGGGTTATTTGTTCGATAGAAGAAATTTGAGAAAGAAGAAGGGGATTAGCAGAGGGAATTTGTACCGTCAATATTATTGGCATAACAAGGCTGATTTTATGCCAGTAATAGCGGCGTAATACGCCAATATTATTGGCGTAAAATGAGTCTCGTTACGCCAATAAGCAATTCTTTGAATTGAATGAGTCTCGTTACGCCAATAAGCAATTCTTTGTCAATTCAAACTTTTCGCCGTTATTACCCCCGTTAATGCCATTTTACGCCACTATTGGCGTAAAATGGGTCTCATTACGCCAATAATGAGTAGATATGGGTATGGAGGTTTGTGGTGGTTTTATGCCAGTATTATCGGAGTAAAAATTGATTTTACGTCGATATTAACGGCGTGTTACCTAAAATCGAATGTGGTCCAATTTGCAACTTTAATTCCAAGTGGGGAGGGGGAGGGGGGGGGGGGGACAAAGGCTGATTTTCCAAAATCCCGATAGCTAACCTTAATAATAGCCCGTATATAATTACTTTATTTTGTTTTTTTTAATTGAGTTAGTAATAAATTTATAAAAAATAAAGTTAGATATAATAACGGCATTTTTTTTATTATCTAAATTAATAATTAGTTTAGGGTATAATAAGGTAATCGAATACAACCGGCGACGGATCTAACAGATACATACAGATAAGAGAGCAACTGCACCACTTGCTTCGAAAAATATACTATCCGTCCCATATTATAAGTCTTATGCACACAGATTAAGAAACTCAATAAATGATCCAACCTTGATAGTTTTGGTCTAAAATGCCCTCAATAATTTATTAAATGATGTATGAAAGGTCATGCATTGAAATTAGTAAAATAGGAAAAAGTGCATTAATTATTGCATTAAAATGTAATAATGATTTATACTGTGGGACAGATCAAAACTGCAAGAATGACTTAAAATATGGGACGGAGGTAGTATATACTAGTATATTTTTACTTGCCCTCTTTCCCCTCCTAATTTTTTAATTTGTATTTTTAAAAAATTTATTGGCCTCATTATCCGGAATCATGTGTCCACCACAGAATACGACCTGGTGGTACAAACCATTACACTTCTTAATAAGACTCAAGATTCGATTTTTCATCCCCGTCCCGGAATAAAAACCTCCTTCCATTTCGTTAGAAAAGAAATTAAAGAAATATATATACTCCCTCCGTCTCACTTTGTTTGGGACTTATTCCTTTTTGGGATGTCCCAAAATTAGTCCCACTTCTAATGTTTAGAATTAAATTTGTCTCTTAAATGTCTAAAATGACCTTATATAACAATTTATTGAAAAATGTAGAAGAACACAAAAGGATGTAATTGTAATTGAGCTATGTTTTTAATGAGTAGACAAGACATTAAATGATGTCTCCTTATTTTTTATGAGTTCCCAAAAGTCCCAAACAAAATGGGACGGAGGGAGTATTAAATTAGAAATTAAACCGAATCAAATCAAAAAGAAAAAAAATGATAATTTGTCTCATTGTACGAGTTGGGTAATTAATTAAACCAAAGAAGGGTAATTCGCTGCAGGGATTTTCTATTAGATCGAGTTGTCGAAACACGTATAAGGAGATATTTGTCTCGTTGTACACGCAAACATCTGACAACATATTTTAATAGAAAGTCCCTTAGTAAAAAAAAATTGAAAGTTCATGAACTCCATTAATTGTGTCAACCGCTAAAGGTGTGATGTTTACAATAATTAAATAAAAAACAGACAATAATTAGTATTTATTTTTTTGAGGGAAAAAAACTTTTATTAATCAATATCCGTCAAACAAGCGGCCAAAACGTCATCAGGGAGTGAGCTGCCCCAAGATGTCCGAGCAGAAATTAACAAAGCATGTCGAGCTAACAAGTGAGCAGGGACATTCCCTACGCATCGAATAAAAGCAAAAGAGACAACTATGAAACTAGATAAAAGAGCCAAGCAGTTCTGAACTAGACACCCATATGCCGTGAGATCCTCCACGGGGTTCCGAAGACGCGCAACACATGCTAGACAATCACTCTGCACAACTAGTCGTTGGATCCCTAAACGCCTCGCCTTTTCTAGGGCCAAGGCAATGGCCTTGAGCTCTAAGAATTCCACCGGGTCCCCTGGGTCAAAGTGGTACGCAAAGGAGTGCAGAGCTACCCCAAGAGAGTCATGAAAAATGATGCCGATACCTGCCCCCGCATCCGTAACCGACGCGTCCACATTACCTTTAATTACCCTTATGATGGCTTCACCCATTTGTCTGCCAGATGTAGACCTGAGGCATGAGTCTGATAAAGTTCCATAGCCTCCAAATACTCAGTCGATGCAGCCAAAGAGCACGTACACACCGCAGAAACAAAGACAGCCTGAACATCAAACACCGCAGAGCCCGTGACTTCCGAATTCCACACATAAGCCACACAAACCGTGCAGTGTCCTGAACACCCTGCTCCTCTAATAGGCGTAGGAAAAAATCCTCAAAGGAAGCAAAGGGAATGTGCCCAAGAATCCTATAAAGCGACGACACCCTCCAAATTATGTCCGCCATCTCACACATAAAAATCACATGTCGCATAGTTTTCCAAAGTCTCACCACATGCCAAACAATCATCATCTCCCATACTCCTCCGCCTCAGCCCTTATCCAATAGCAAGAGAGTCATGAAGGCACATCCACAAAAAGTGCTGAATACGTGGATGCACCGGTAGCTGCCAGCAACTTTTCCATTTCCGACTCTTCCCGGTTGAGGTAGTGAGACCAGTCACGGACGCCGGCCGGTAAAGTGATAAGGCCAGAAAGTAACATGATCTGACTGAATAAATCCATATGCGGTCATAGTGCCAGATCCTCTTATCCGGGTGCCCACCTGGGGCTATAGAGGTTTTTAGTATAGCTTCTGATTCCCACGGACGAAACAACTGCTAAATCCGTTGCAAATCCCACATCCTCACATTCGGGAGAAATAAGGCTGACACCTTAGAATCTGTTGGAAGCTCATGCCTTGGAAAAGGTATAAGAAACGAAGGCTGCCGACTGGTCCAGGCATCATGAAAAAGAATAACCGAGTCACCATCCCCCACCCTCCAGCGCAGCCCACTAAGCAAAAGGTCTCGCCCCTCTAATATACCGCGCCAAATAAACGACGACTGGGCCCCCAACCCAGCCCCAAGAATGGTACCGTCTTCAAAATACTTCGCATGTAAAACTTGTGCTGCCAACAAGCCTGGACTAATTAGGATCCACCAAGACTATTTTGCCAAAGGAGCCAAGTTGAAGCACTCCAAATCTCGAAAACTTAAACCCCCATGTTCTTCGGCATACAACAGGCTTCCCAGCTCTTCCAATGTACTCGGCACTTATTCTCGGTGTCTCCCCAAAATAATCCCCTGATGGCTTGCTCAATCTCGGATGAGAGTAGTCGGAACCTTAAAGCACTACATGACAAACGTAGGTGATGCTGCCAGAAAGTGGGCTTACCCACGTGGCACCTCTTTGGTGGGTCAAAACTTGACTCAGAGAGAGAGACCACCTTTTACTCCCTAACGATGAGCCTAAGGGGGCCTGTCTACCCGTTTCATCACCAGCAACCCTCGTTTGTCCGACTGTCTCTGGGTGGGGTGTTCTCGGCCTCTAATAGTCTGAGGGGGATCGTACGCCGAACTTTTGCTTGGCAGCAAGTTGGCCAGTGTCGATCACATTGATCGGGCTAGGTCCTTAGACTTGTACGATTCCGCGGTAGTGGGAGCCCGGTCATCGTCCCCGACCTCTGTGGGCCGGCTCTGCAATTCTAATACATTCCGCTCGAGTGGGCCAGAGACTGCTCTTAATCTTATTCTTCACATGCGTAATAACCAAATGACTATAAGAGAATCTTGAGCCATAAAGGCTCCAATCCTTCTCACTTAATACGAATATTTGAATACTATAATTATCTCCTGAACCATTGGATACGTAGGCAGCTTGAGAAGCGACATCTCGAGTGCAGTCTAAAACAGCTCAAACACCCCCTCCATCATCATTTTTCTGTGTTCTTGAAGCATCCTTAGGTTGTAATCCAGGAAACATGACTAGAAGATTACCCGACGATTTTTGGATCATCAATTGGCGCTAGAAGTAGGTCCTTTCTTGATTAATAATCTCAGGAAAAGCTTCAGGATAACCAAGGTGACCACACGACAATAGGCTGCTAATGGTAATGGTGCTAACAGCGCATCAGAGTCAGATGCTAACAATCAGAACCCACAGCAGGAGCCAACTTCCCTTGGCACGGCCCACCAGGAGTTGGTGGATCAACTCACAGCACTGGACGACGCCACAAAAGAAGAAATTCTCAACGCTGTCTTGGCGGAGGAGGACGAGGAGGATGAGGATTGGGAAGGTCTAAAAGAAGAAGGCCTTCTCAACAAAAATTCGCAGGATTTTCATCAACTGAGCGGAGGCTGGTCTGGGGAAAACTCCCAGAGTCAGGAGCCAGAAGAAGAAGACGATCACAACGACGGATCGTGGCAGCCAACACCTCCCTTAAAGCATAAAAACAATAGAAGAGAAAACCGGTCGTCATCCTCAAACCTACAGAGACAGCTGGTCGTCCCTCAAGCCATGGAGGCAGCTCGCGCCGAGCTAGAAGCCATAGCGGGAAGAAAGTCAACACTCCTAGCGCTCGAATCTCCTTTTTCTGAGCAGATCGATAACTACCCCCGGCCAGCCAGATTCAAGATCCCCAAACTGAAGCCCTACGACGGAACTAAAGACTCCCAGGATCACCTATTCCAATATCTCACGTACATGAACCTTGACTGTGCCCCAGAAGAGATGAAGTGCAAGGCATTCCCCGCGCTACTCACTGGTCGGGCGCGGGAATGGTTCAAGAAAATACCACCAAGAACGATCTACAGCTTCGACACTCTGGGAAAGATGTTCCTCAACGCGTTTATTACGGCGAAGCCGTTCCAGAAGAATGCCACCCACCTGTTCGCCATCAAATAGAAGAAAGACGAAACTGCGTTGCAATACCTTTAGAGGTTCAGCGAAGAATCGCTACAAGTCCGGGACACCGACGATCAAGTTCGGATCGCATCCTTTGTAGCAGGGCTACGTGAAGGCAGGTTATATGCCAAATTGAGCAGCAGGCTCCCCACGTCCATGGAAGAGTGTTTGGAAGTTGCATTCAAACATTGTCAAGGAGAAGAAGCTAATCGCGTGAAGCGAGAAGTAGAAAAATCTGAACCCAAGAAGGACAAGCTGGAAGACACATCCGACAAGAAGAGAAAGTCGTATGGAGATCGTGCGAGCGGCTCGGCGACGGGCCGACCTGAAAAGAGAAATGCCTTGCAGCCGTGAGACTTCCCAGCATTAAACAAGCCTCGAGAATAAGTATAGGCGATCATGGAAAGAAAAGGTTTGGCGAAAACTCCTACACCGCTACGAAGCCCCTTGGAAAGAAGGGACCAGAGTAAGTTCTGCACCTACCATCAAGACACCGGGCATGAATTGGATAACTGTAGAGACTTTCAGGGCCGGCCCTATGCTAAGACCCGTGAGACCCGGGTCTTAAGCCCAACGGTGTCGGAGGTCCCAACGGTATATGTTTCGCTAAAAGAAAAAAAAAATCGTGTAGATTTAATGCGATCCAACCTAATATAATATTTTAATTTTATTGTTTTTTAAAGGCCTAAATTTTTTTTACTCTATTTGATAAATGCCCTAATAAAAAAATATACCCAAAAAAACATAGACATACAAACAAGTTTTATTAATTTTTTGCATTCACAGATGTTAAAAACGCGATAAGTGTTGGAAAAAATGTAGTACTTAGGATTTGACAGAGAATTAGAAACTCCAAAGCACGTTAATAACGTTGTCTTTTAAGAGATGTTTCGTCCCACACGATTTGTCACTAAGGGATCAAATGAAAATCTCTTTCAGGATACAATTAGGGTGTTTGATTCAAACAGTGACTTGTTTGAATCAAACCCGAGGACACTCAAAGTTTTTCTGATGATGTTGTCAAACTTATGAATTTCCGTCTGCATACTTATGCCTTTTATAGGTTGCAAGTATCCCATAAACGAATTGAGGTACTCCTTGCACGAAATGATAGGATTGTCACTGTTCACCGGATGAAAGCATGCAACCCTTACACTAAATGGTAAGTACATATCAGTTCGAAAATGCATATCAGGTCGAACCCCGTTTCATTGCGATAACATTAATTCGTGCGGAAACTCGTATGCAAACGATAACCAAAATATTTATTTATGAAAAAAATATCTAACAATAAGTATGTTTTAAAATTTAAAAAAAAAAAAACTTCAACTAAAAGGCCCAATTCGGGGATTTGGTCTTAAGCCCAAAAAAAACGAGGGCCGGCCCGACTTTCAATGCGACATGGAAGCAACGATTGCAGAAGGAAAGCTAGACGAAGTCGTGGATCGACCCCACTATGGCGAACGCCGAGGGCAGCAGGATTACCAGCAGAGAACCTATAATCGTGATCGCAACCGACAAGGCGAGCCCCAGCGAAGAAGAGATCAGTCTCCCGACAAGGGTCAACCAACAGACAACCGCCCGATCAACACCATCAACACCATTGTGGGAGGCCCTGGCAGTGCCTTTGAAGTTGGTAACGTAAGCTCCCGGGTGGAGGGCGTGCAAGAGAACAAGAGAAGTCAAATTCCGTTTCAGGCAGTAGGCTATGGGCCAAAGGATCCACTTCCTTTGGTCACAAACAATGAAGGCTTGGTCATTGAAGTTGTGGTCAACAAGAATCTGGTCAAGAGAGTTTGCGTGGACACCGGCAGCGCGGTTAACGTTCTTTACTTTACAGCTTTTCAGGCAATGGGTCTTAAAGAATCCGAACTCATTCCGGTCTCAGCACCTTTGTTTGGATTTGCCGGCCCTCCCGTCCATCCGCTATGCATGATTCGGCTCGCGACGACGTTTGGGAAGGATTCATTAGGAAGGACACTCATGGTCAATTACGTTGTGGTCAAATCTTCCTCGGCATACAATATTATTTTGGGAAGGCCTGCTCTGATCGATCTCCGAGCCATAATCTCCCCAGCGCACATCAGTCTGAAGTTCCCGACCACCAGAGGGTCGGTTTGAAATCAAAGGAGATCTGGAGGTCGCTCGAAGTTGCTATGCAGCTACCATCAATGGCAAAGGAATCACTTTCGCCTGACTAGTTCGGCAAGTCTTTATTGGTTATTGTTTTTTCAAACTATCTTTAATTTCTGCACTTTAATTCTTGTTCACATTTTCTTACTGTTTGCTTGGATCTCCTTTGTTTATTTCTGCGCTTCAATTATGCCCCTCTTAATATCGGATATTTATTTCTCGATTAATTACATCTTTGCCTGGTGCCAATATCGCTACTTTTTAAGTCTTGCTTTATAAAGTCCATAAGAGTCATTCAAACACTTATACTGCGCAGTAAATCCTCACGCGAGAAGTCAATCCGACCTGGCCCAGCTCGCCGTTCCTTCAAACGAGAAGTCAGCACTAGCCTGGCCCCGCTCGTCCGTAAAAAAAAATATAAGTGAAAAGTCAGTCTAACCTGACCCAGCTCGCCAAGATTTTAAACGAGAAGTCAGCACTAGCCTGGCCCCGCTCGTCCTTAAAACTTCATATAAACAGTTAGTTCATAAGGTCAGTTTTTTAGTCGCCTAAAAAGGCCAATTTAACTCGGTCCGGACTACTTTAAGTTGATTGGGGGTTATTTTACCTTAGATCATCCAAGTTTAGTACCTATTCCGTGGTCGTCCGAGCCCATGTTTCAGGATTAATTTTACACTTAGTTAAGGCGATCGGATCTAGCTCCACTGTCCGAGCTCTAGATCGTCTTGCCATTATAATTTCACTTAGTTAAGGCGATCAGATCTAGCTCCGCTCTCCGAGCTCTAAATCGTCTCGCCATTATAATTTTCCGTTCTTAGTTAAGGCGATCAGATCTAGCTCCGCTCTCCGAGCTCTAGATCGAGATCTAGATCGTCTCGCCCTTATAATTTCACTTAGCTAAGGCGATCAGATCTAGCTTCGCTCTCCGAGCTCTAGATCGTCTCGCCCTTATAATTTCAATTAGTTAAGGCGATCAGATCTAGCTCCGCTCTCCGAGCTCTAGATCGTCTCCCCCTTATAATTTCACTTAGTTAAGGCGATCAGATCTAGCTCCGCTCTCCGAGCTCTAGAACGTCTCGCCCTTATAATTTTACGTTCTTAGTTAAGGCGATCAGGCCTAACTCCGCTCTTCGAGCTTTAGATCTTCTCGCCCTTGTAATTTATCCTAATCAAGGCAATCAGATCTATCTCTGCTGTCCGAGTCCTAAATATTCCCGTCCATCTTTTTATTATGTTTGTATAAGTGACGATCACCGTGGGCTCCGATCCGATCCCGCACGCCATTAGAACGAAACTAATCTGGCAAAAGACCGAATACACTAATAGAATTCGGTCCTACATACATAAGTAAATGCAAACTCCTAAAAGTGCATAAATAACTTAGGCCTGAGTAGGCCGAACGCAGGCCACAGGCCCGGTAATGCAGAATCAAAACAAGTATGCTATTCAAAAGAAACTAATGAATGACATACTGGGGGGGACATTACCCAACAACAATATAAAAAAACAACAACTAACACATACACACAATTCAAAACTCACAAGAATAAAACCAGCTCAAATTCTTCATTAATTACGAATAGAATCATAATACAAAAACTGCCTTCCTAAAAACAATAATAAATAAACTTTAAGAGTCAGGAGTAGGACTCTTTTGAGGCTCAGATGGAGGAGCCGACCCAGATGCAGTAGCCGGCTGTGAAACATACTTACCTACTATGTCTACCCCATCTCGGAAATCTTGGATGCGTTCAGTGTAAGCCACATCCATCCCCGGCTTATAGTAAGCCTTCTTTGGGAGATCATCCAAAACAAGCGCGGGAAACTGAATCCTTGTCTCATCCACTCTCAGGGTATACCCATGATTGAGAATAGGGATCAGCAGCACCTTAAGGGCCTCGGCAAAGTCAGCCGAAGCCTTGTATTCCCGAACGGCCTCGCTGCATCGAGCCGTAGTAGTGGCCTCCAGATCGGCCACTCTCGCCTTGAGGTCCCCAACCTCCTGATCCCTTGCCTTCTTCTCCTCTGCCAACTCACTCCCCACCACCTTCAACTCTTTTTCCTGAGCCTGGAGTTGGGCTTGCAGGGTTTTCATTTTTGCATCTTTAAGGCGAACAGCCGCCTTAAGTTCTTCCCTAGCCTTCCGCTGCTCGGGGTCTTGTCCGATTGGGCAGCCAAGTCCGCTGATGCCTTACCCAACCTCTTAAAAACTTCCTGGCCAATCGTGCCACCCTGAACAAATATAGAAAATCAGGACAATCGGTAATCAAACTGCCAAAAATTGAAAGAAATAAAGACCACGCTTACCAGCTCTACTGTTATGCAACCAAGGATTGCCAGCTCCTCGTCAGACATGCTGGCAACCCGTTCCTGCTCGAAGGACCCCTCCTCCTAACCTTCCTCAGGGGCCTTCAACCTGCTCTTCTTTGAAGCTCGACTCTCATGAGAGGTCGTCCTCGGGCGAGTTGGTTTTCTGGGGACCAACCCCCTCTCCGTAGCTTCCCCAAGGACTTCCGTCCTGGTCGTTTCAGGGGGAGGAACCGAGGACGGAAGTCAGATACTCCAAGGGTAGCTCCCGAACCGCTGGAGTCGGCACAGGTTGGCGAACCGTCACTTCTCTTTCTGCTCCAGCCATCAGATCAGCAAAGTCAGCCACTGCACACATCAACAAGATTAGTCAGATAAAAAAAACATAGATATGTCAACAAAGATAAGATACAGCATAATGAATAAAACCTTACAGCGCTGCCACTCGGCTTTAGTAAACTTCACGTAAGGGTCGGGGCCCGCATCCTCCAGCCGAGCCGCCACAATTAGGTCATCATACAAATTTTGCCACTCAATGGAGTACCCCGACTCCCGAATCTTCTCTTCCCAAGACTCTGGTAGATCCGGACGCTCGTCCCCATCCAGATCCACCGTGTTCCACACGCTAAGCTCGGTGTGACCATCGTTTCACACATAGAAAAACCTCTCCTTCCATCGTTTGAAAGAATCCCGACCTGAAAGGAGAATAGGGATACTAAAAGACTTCCCTTGCCTTCTGGAAAAATAGTACCGGTAGGGATGGTCCCTTAGCCCTACCCGGTGGTAAAAATATCTAAACTTATTTACACTAAATCTAATATTTAGCAACCTACACCAAATTGCAAACACAATAACGGCCCTAATGCCATTAGGGGATATCTGAGATATCCCTAGCCCGTAGTGCTGGAGCACCACCAGAAGGGCAGGGAAAAAGGGTAATCTTAATCCCACCTCAAAGTACTCCCGGTGGACGGAACAAAAACCCTCCGGCGGGTCCAGAGCAGACAGGTGCGCCTCCGACGGCAACTAGGGGGAAAAGCCTTATCAATCCCATACTTCTCGCAAATTTCGTCTACGTCTTTTTGTTTTAAAATTGACCCAACATCGCTGCTATCAGCTATGGCCATCTCAAGAAAGTCGGATTTAAAATCCCGGGAGAGTAAGTTTTATCTAAAGTAATCAAGATTATGAGATCAGAACGAGAAAGGAGAAATGCTTACTTGCAAAATCAAATTTGAGGAAGAAGCGGAGAATGGAAATCGGCGGCAAATCTTCTGTTTTAATAGCCCACGTATTTGTGAAACGATTGATCTAATGGGTTTATAACCCCCCACTTGCCTCGATAAACGGCCTCCGTAAATATTAGTGGGCAACGACGCCTCGTTTCCCGAAATATCTATATATCTGTGTCATAACTAGGTTGGCCACCTGGTAACTCCCCGTTTAATTTCAAAGTCTGCAAACTATAACATCCGTGCCGATCCACCACTTCTATAGATCCGAACCGACTAACCCAGGGTCGGCTGGATCTAGGGGGCTTATGATGCTGCCAGAAAGTGGGCTTACCCACGTGGCACCTCTTTGGTGGCTCAACACTTGACTCAGAGAGAGAGAGAGAGACCACATTTGACTCCCTAGCGACGAGCCTAAGGGGGCCTGTCTACCCGTTTCATCACCAGCAACCCTCGTTTGTCCGACTGTCTCTGGGTCGGGTGTTCTCGGCCTCTAATAGTCTGAGAGGGATCGTACGCCGAACTTTCGCTAGGCAGCAGGTCGGCCAGTGTCGATCATATCGATCGGGCTAGGTCCTTAGACTTGTACGATTCCGCGGCAGTGGGAGCCCGGCCATCGTCCCCGACCTCTGTGGGCCGGCTCCGCCAATCTAATACATTCCGCTCGAGTCGGCCAGAGCCTGCTCTTAATCTTATTCTTCACATGCATAATAACCAAATGACTATAAGAGAATCTTGAGCCATAAAGGCTCCAATCCTTCTCACTTAATACGTATATTTGAATACCATAATTATCCCCTGAAATCAAGGAGATTTACTAAACAAAATCTTTTCCTTAGGGGACTCGTTGATCATTGTCCATCCTAGACACGCCACACGCAAACCCTAGGGCGTAAGCCCCTCTATATAAACTATCCCTAAGGAACTACAGAGACTTGATTCCAATTGAACCATTGGATACGTAGGCAACTTGAGAAGCGACATCTCGAGTGCAGTCTAAAACAGCTCAAATCACCCCCTCCATCATCGTTTTTCTGTGTTCTTGAAGCATCCTTAGGTTGTAATCAAGGAAACGTGCCTAGAAGATTACCCTGACGATTTTTGGATCATCAGTAGGAATAGCCAGAAGGGCCGACTTGACAATAATTAGTATTTAAAACTCATCATACAAAACTGTACAATATTGTTGGTCACTCAACATGTTCTACCGTCGCATTCACATACCGATGTATCAATACCGTCTCACAGAATTGGTTTTATAAAAATCGGTTTAAAAATTAAAAAATCGAATTTTTAAAGTCGATTCTCACGCTACATATACGAAAATTCGGTTTTTTAAATCAAGATCAGTTTAATAAAATTGATGCTACTTTGAATCAAGATCAGTTTAATAAAATTGATGCTACTTTGATTCATAAGTAACGTGGTGAGAGGATAAGTTCATTGGGTGCAAATAAATGCCAAATTTCAAAAATAAATAAATAAATAAATACCCTCGTCCCCTACCTAGGGCTGTAAACGAGCCGAACCCTACCGAACCCTGGTAGGGTTCGAGCTCGGCTCGAATTTTTCGAACCTAAGGTTCGGCTCGGCTCGAACTGATCGAACCTTAATTTAGCAAGGTTTGGCTCGGGTTCGAACTGAAATATTAGGAAACATGTTCGGTCCGGTTCGGCTCGAACATGCTCGAACATGTTCGGCTCGAACTGGAACCAAATTTCCAGAAAACCAGATTTCCAAAAAAAAAATACATACATTATTGGGAGGATTACAATTTACAATTAGAAAATATCAAAATAAATATTGTCCAAATCGAAAATCACAACAAATCCAAGGTGCTTACTAAGTCCAACAATCCAAAATCACAATGATGCGTTACTCGTTCTGATACAACATGTGCTTACTAACTCTCCAATGATCCAAAATAACAACGATTCAACGTTCAACAAGTCCAAAATAACAACACATGCGCAAGTAAATAAATGCATGTAAGCAAATGAAAGTTCAAGATAATCATTCATGTGTTTTCCTTCTTTTTTGGTTGCTTTTCTTCGACTTTGGTGGATTGACACCGGCCTTTGCTAAGCCTAGGATTGTTAGCTTTGGATTGACTCCTTCCGGTTCGGATGAGGTTGAAACAGAGGAGGAGGAGGTGGAGCATGAGCAGCATCATCATCTAGGAATCAAGAATTATACACAGTTAGGCATGAAACTTAAATCCCTAATGAAAAAAAAAACCACAGATATGTATTCAGGAATATTTCCATATAAACCACAGCTCCTTAGAGCGAACCCAGAACAAAGAACCCCTTAAATGCAATAAAACAAAACAAAGAAACTCATATAAAAGCTCCTTAAATGCAATAAAACAAAAGCAAAGACTAGCATGAGAAAGTAACATGGGCAGGAGCAAAGAACAAAAATAAGAGAGCAAAGAACAAAAATTAACTATATTACTGGTTTAAAATAATATTGCATGGGCTTCCTAGTAGCTGCATTTTGTTTGGCTTCTTTGACATCAAGACAAAAATAGAGAGCTTGTCCACAAGAGTTGTAATTCCAGGGCAAAAACATGATTACGCTTAAAGAGATAGTGGGAAAACAAAACAGACAACACAACATCAGTTTTTATTCTACTACTGTAGTAGATAAACAGTACCCTTGCACGAGTATCCGAGCTTCCAGCAGTGACAAATACAGTTCCACTGGCATTGAAAGCACAACAGAAGATCTGATGACTTTTGTTTATGCATACATCCATAAATAAAAGGCTCATATCTAAGTCCCGATTCCCGAATGCCGTTAAAAATATTATGACTCTGCATTAGGTGTAACCGTGTAAGTGTATGTTCAATCACTGAAAATCTACAAAGCTACAACCAAACCAATTGATTTCTTTCACTTACTGATTTCAGAATGATACAGAGTTTAAAAAAAACAGAATTATTAAAAAAAACAGAATGATAAAAAAACAGAAAGTAGGATCATACATATTATTAATATACCACGCATCAAGCGGTGTTGATAGGATCTTTCATATCGTATTCATTTTCATGCTCCAATTCATCGGGATCATCATTCCCTGAAGAAAAAAAAAAGTAAGAAGCGAATATTAAAAACATTAAAAACTTGACAACATTATTACTAAATTTAATTTACTAAATTTAGGTAAACACTGGCCTCGTCTTTGAATGATCGATTTCATATAATTCCTTTATCCAATCTCCGGCACAAACTAAAACCTCAAGCTGTTTCCACTTTTCATGGAAGCTCTTCTTTTATCTATAACTCTACCTCCCGCATTGAAAGTAGATTCGAGGCAACCGTTGTGATTGGGATGGACAAAATATCATTTGCCATCTTGGATAACACTTTATACTTCGCCTCATTCGCTTTCCACCAAGTAAGGGCATCAAATTTACAAACATTTGGATAAACTTCTTCATCATGTCTGAGATCAAGATCGATTTTTGCTTCCCCTTTGATTTTGTTTTTGTCAAAAACTCATCAAACTTCCTTTTACGAATTGTGTCAGGGGGAGGTAGCTTGCAAGATGCACAATCACTAGGGGGAGGTTTCTCATCGCCATATACCGTAGCATACTGCTTATATAGTTCCTTGAATTTACCAAAAACATAAGATGCTTTCCCTCATGAATAGGAATATGATCATTAACGATTGTACTACATCCTCATCATCATCATCATCATCCTTGTCTACATCATCCTTCTGATTAGGGTACATTGATTCAAAAGCAAACTTGATCAACACCTTCTTATATCTTGGATCAAGAATTGAGCCAAAGCAAAGCAAAAGATCACACTCTTCCCAGTACTTATCATACTTCAAAGCCATTTTTTCAGCCATTTTCTGCGTGATATGTTTCTTCTTAGAGGATCTAAGCTGTTCATTGATCAACTCCTTAATTCTAGATAACTCTAAAAGAAACAGATTCACCGTTGGATAATTGCTTCCAGAAATTAGGTTAGTAACATCCAAAAACACTTGAAGAAAGTCACACACCTCACTAACCTCATACCACTGACTCTCGGAAGGGCAATAATTGTTTGCAAAATTTTCATCATCCTCCCCAAACTTAGTAAAACACTGTCTATACTTATAAGCAATAGACAACATCACATAAGTGGAATTCCACCTAGTGTTATTGTCTAATACCAGCTTATTTGGGGGCAATTTCAAGTTCATCCTATGCTCATTGAAGGAGATAAGTCTACTTTCCGAACCAAACAAATACTTGACTCCGTCTCTAACTTTTTCAATAACCTTCCCAATTTCTTTCAAACCGTCTCTAACCAATAGATTAATGATGTGTGCACAACATCTAACATGGAAAATTTTACCATCCAAAAAAAGATTTGAAGATATCGAATCATAATCACTTTTCAGTTTAGTTATACACACATCATTTGTAGATGCATTATCAACCGTCACGGAGGCAACTTTCTGACTAATTCCAAATAGATTACACACCCTATGTACCTCTTTAGCCAATACAACCCCACTATGAGGTGGAGGTACATTGACAAAAGAAATTACTCTCTTTTGCAAATTCCAATTTTTATCAATGAAGTGAGCTGTAATGACCATGTACCCTATCTTTTGAACCACGACGACCAACAATCAAAGAGTCAAAGCGACCCTATCAACTTTCTTCAAAAAGACCCTTAAGCTTTTCCTTTTCCATATCATAAACTTTGAAGCATTCTTGTCTAACCATATACCCTCATGATCTTCTTTATAATAAGGAGTATATGATTTCAAGAATTCATTAAAAACCTTATGTTCTACAATGTTAAACGGGTATTCATGTGCTAATACCATGTGTGCAGCAAGTTTCATAGTGTTCTCGAAATTAAAGATAAAAGCAGAAACAGTACTGTCACCTTCTGAAAGACCCTTCAACTGAGTTTGAATGAGATTAGAACTAGAATTCACCTTCGGGTTCAATATTTTGGTAAAGATTTTATTCCTTGCTGGACAAGAATCCTTCAAGTGCCTCATTAAATGAGTAGTAGTCTTGCCTTTCTGAACTGATAGTAATGCATTACAATGTTTGCATTTGTTCTTTGGACCTGTAGGTTGATTCACTACCTCGAAATGATCCCATACCATAGATCTTGTTTTTCCTGCGGTTGCATTGCCTTCATTGCCTTCAATTTCATCATTGTCTTTAGCAACTTCCTCATTCTCAGTCCCCTCTTTTTCAGATGGTTCAACTTCATCTAAATCCTCCTCTTCCCCCATTATTTCAATATCATTATTAATAGGGGTATCTGAAGAATCAACAAAAGAATTAGTCATTATTCTCACTCTCTGTTTTTAAAAATCAAATATGACTCTATGCACTAAACACGTACTCTAGTCTCTGGTAAAAAAAAATACTCTCTGTTAAAAAAAAAAAACCTCTCTGTTCCAAAAATATATATATATATATATATATATATATATATATATATATATATATATATATATATATATATATCTATTCAACACTCTGTTTCGAAAATATGTGTATCATTGATTCATTGTACAACAACAAACTCTATCCAACAGCAACAAACTCTCTGATACCAAAAAATTTATTAAAAAAAAAAAAAAAAAAAAAAAACGGGACCTTGAGATAACGGGGGAGTCGGATTTAGATTAAAATCGGACATTGGTAGAGGGGATCAATCTGAGAATCAATTGATGATATTTGTCACCTGTCAAAGAGAAAACGAAAAAAAAAATGTCGGTATGATTGATGAGTATACTGAATTACTGAGTATATGATTCACAACTATGTAATTAAACTATACAACTTACGTGGGAAAGGAGGAGGAGGAGGACCAGAGCAAGAACTGAGGAAGAGGAGAGAGTCGACAGCAAAGATGAGCGATCGAAGAAGGAGGCACAACGGCGGCGTCAATTGGAATTTGGAAACGGAGAGACGAGAGTGCTGAGAGTGAGACCGAATGTTCTAACTTCTAACCCTAATTTGATTTTGATTTCCTATTTTAATTTAATAATATATATATATATATATATATATATATGTATGTATATATATTTATATATAGTTTTTTTTAAATATAAAATAGTTCGAGCCGAACGTGTTCGATACGGTTCGGCTCGATAGACGAATATCAAATACCTAACGTTCGCTCGGCGTTGAAGGTTGAATCGAACTTGAATCGAGCTTTTTTCGAGCCGAATACAGCGAATCGAATCGAATACTGACGTTCATTTACAGCCCTACCCCTACCACAATGGCTTTACACAAAAACAAGAAAATGGTCTTTCATCCCGATTAGGAGAGGAGATTATTGTCTAGTATATCCACATGCATCAAAGTAACGGAATAGATGGTCTGGACCACGCAGTTTAAATTCAGTTTAAAAATAAAATGTTAAAATTATGTCACATGGGTGTAGTCCGCGTATGGCGGGTGCACCCAATAGCCTCCCGATCAGGAGATATAGAAGGGCTCACATATCCCCTGGATATGGCCTAGTGGTGGCGGCATGAGTGTGTAGTGCAGCCTGGACTATAAGTTGGAGGTCAGCAGTTCGATTCCCGTAATGGGGTTGATTTCCGATTGATAACACCATTCAGTACAGTGGTCGAAAAGACAACCCATGTTGGAGCTATTAGGTTACCTGATTAACCTCTCCTCATTTTTCTGTGGGATCGGAGGAAAGGGGACTCTTAATGGTAGGGTTTACCATTTTTTAGGGGGGCTCACATAAGGACAAAAAGAAGTACTGTATACTACTATACAACAGGAAGAAAACATTTAACCTGGCCTGACAGTAAATTTTATTTTAAAAACTATTCATTGCATCGTTAACAGTAAATTACTATATTTCTTACAAGTCACTAAATGTATTGGTCAATGACATACAATGTTTTCTAAATTATTACATTAACATTTACTTTTTATTATATTTAAGACAAAAATATTGTAATAAAGTTAATCAAAACTGAAAAATAAATTTGACACTATAAATTCGACACATTTTGTTGGAGAGATAATAGTTTGATAGTAGTGTTTGTTAACATCATTTATCACTTAATTTGAAAATCATAAAACCTAGTTGAATTCATCATATGTGTTTGTTAATTGTTTTCAACAACCATACACTCGGTTAAATGAGTATAATTTGGGTTGGTTTTTTATTTAAGTTATCCGCTACTTTGTTCAACCCTAATTCTTGAATGGTAAACACATTTAATTTAATGAATAAATATTCATATGAATGTGCGAGGTTATTCGATCGACGTTATGGCGCTTTAAATAGAGAAGCTGCATCACGTGGAACATCCCTGAACCACACGAGTTTCGTCCTCAATAGGGAATTGCATACGTAGCATGAAGCGTGTGGTCAGGATGTTCTTGCGTATGCATTTCTATCTATCAGCCTCCTCGCATCGTAATAACCCGAACGTGCAAAGAGTGATCGGCTTCATGGGTACGTCACGACTTTCTCGATAAGATCTTCGTTCTTGACAGTTTAGTTGTTGATATGTTTCTTTTAAATTCTTTCTTTTTCTTTTTTTTTGGTGTACATGCGTTGCATTTGTTTGTGTCCGACGGTATTCCGGCTTTCTCTTTGTATATATTTTCCGACGTAACATGAGTATGACTCGACTTCATACTCTTGGTTGTGTCCGACGGTATTCCGGCTTTCTCTTTGTATATATTTTCTGGCATAACATGAGTATGACTCGACTTCATACACTTGGCACTCGAAAGTCTACTTCGGATCTTTCTCAGCAAATGGGGCCGAGTGGGCTTAGCCCAATGTTGGGCCTTTTGTTCAAGAAGACTACCTTTTCCTAGTGCTGGTCACCTTCAGTTCAACAAGATGATGCAGGTCGTCCTATGTTTTTTTGCAAAGTGATCAGCACGAGATGTCTCCCAGCTCATACATGTTGCATGTTCACTTCGGCGCCCTTGGTTTCTTTGCTCATAGCAGATCGTCATCGACCTCAGATATCATAAATGGGCAGTTCGGCCATATTAGCATATATTACCCACTATGGTAACTGACATAATAATGGCTCCGTGATTTCTGCATCATTATGACACGAGCTACAAATCGCTCAATGATCTGATCTCAGTCATCTTTATCATAGACGTCAAAGCTTTAAATCCTACAACAGAGTCTTATAAAACAGTGTCATTATTCGCAAAATCAGAACTACATTTTAGTTTGATCTAAAACACCGTAGTTAATCACTTTGGCTCAAGTAGTAATCATCTTCAAATCCACTAAATTATTAGTTGAGTTATTTTCTTAAACCTCAATTACTGGAGTCAAAACCTGATTTCTAAACCCACAATTTTTTGCATCGTCACGACGTTAGACCGGATACTTTAAGAAAATCTTTCAATCTTTTTGAAGGATTTAAGGAAAAAAGGCAAATAGTAAAAGAAGTAGGAAACCCTGGAAATAGGGGAGTCTCGAAATAGAGAGGGGGAGAGGGTGTGGAGTGTCGTCGCAATCTCAGTGGTAGTAGTAATGCAGTCCTAGCTATCAATCTCCTCTAATTTAATGCATGCAATCATAACGTCTTGGGTCTTACTACACGCTAAACATAATCCACATAACAAAAAAATAATGGTAAACTTGACCCAAAGCATAATGATATAATTGGGGTATCATTGGGGTAATTCTGTCGTAGAGTCTTCTTATTACATTCAACCGTTGAATTTGTGACGTTTATAAACAAACAAAACACTGGGCAATCATTCGACGGTCCGTTCTAAAAGGGATTCTCTATGTAAAAATTTCTCATATAATTGTAAGACGTAATGTACTGTTTTTATCATTCATATATTTCATATCATATGTAACTCCACATATGGAAGCTATGGAAAAGGAAAAATTGTATTTTTGTTTTTTTTTTTTTTTTGAACAGCTATTGGATTAATACTCTCTAGCAAGGGACTAGAGAGCAAAGAAGGAGGTACAAGTTACAGTTTGCTGACAAATTACAGAAATACAGAAAACCAAAAAACCATCTCAGCAGAATTACAACAGAAAAACAATAGCAACAGAGTCGAAAAAACTAATAATGCTTAAAATGCAGTAGCAAAATGACCAAGGTCATGGATTAATCCGCATTCCATCCAAGAAGAGGATTTGATGACCATGTGTACCAATCGCGAATCGATTTTGACGATTTTCCAGAAAGCCACAGATACGAGGTTTGTTGAATATTCGATAGAAGCCGAGTAATGTCAAATTTGGCCGATTCAAAGATAATGTTGTGATATAGGGATTCTCTATTAGAACGTATCGTCGGATTACTATAATGTGTAGAAAAAAAACAATACTGTTTTGTTTGTTTGTACACGTGACAGTAATCTGATGGTCCGTTCTAATAGAGATTCCATACAACAGAATTACCAATGAAAAAATGGTGTTAACATGTGTTTATGGGGTAATTAATTGTGTTATAGAGATTTCTTATTAGAATGTAGTGTCAGGTAACTGTCATGTGTAAAAACAAACAAAACTGTTTGATTTTTCTTTTTTTATGACAGTTATCCGACTGTCCGTTCTAATAAAGAGTCTCTGCATCAAAAAAATTCGTGTTTATGATACACATGTGTATATCGTTGGTGACGTTGTACTATCTCAAATGTTTTAGTATTTCACATTATTATCCATTTTATAAAGAATACCAAACATCGTTTATTATATTTTATTTATCATAACATAATATTAATCCATCTACGTTTATATTTTCATGTTTTAAATAGGTGCTTTTTATTGAATTTGTATTTAAGGGGTTTTTATGGAATATTAATTCACCCACAAGAACATGTTTGACCGGAATTATGAATCTTTTTGTTGAAAGAAACAATTGAGAAAAGATTTTATGGGATTCGTTAATTAAGATAAGATAAGTTACTAAAAAGATATGATTTCATTATCCGCTCAAAAAAAAAAAAAATATATATATATATATATATTTGATTTCATTGAAGTTTCGATTAATACCGATAATATATTAATGAGTTGCTTGAATAACTGATTAACACGTATAAATAGATGCAGTGTGTGTTGTGATTAAAAAAAAAAAAAATGAGAGGAGCAGCAGGGAAGCCGAATGAAAGAAAGAAGAGAGATGAGAGGGTTAACATGCTAGTTTCACATATTTGTCTATATATGTGATCATGAAGAAACTCACCATATAGGTCTTTGGACCTCTTCGTGTAATCAATTCGAAAGGCACATAAAGGTTATCAATAATCCATCACATGTCATATCTGGAAAGGTAAAAATCCGAACGTTTATGTTTTCTAATTCGGTTTGTTTTTAGGGTTCGTAGATCGTGATTCGTAGTTTTAACATCAAAGTGTGTTTCTTCGTAAGGATGTGTCAAGTTGTTGTTTAATCATCAAAAATATCGTAGAATCAACAAGTTTTAAGGTAAGGGGATTTTCTTATCAAATATGTTCCGTTTTCGGTTTAAAGGTTTTGACTTTATTGTTGTCTTCCGTAAAATTAGCACAAATTGACCATTATTGTGTGTTTTTGGGTAATTGTTGAACATGATACCGAACATGGACTCAGTGATGTTGCGTCAGCGAGCTGAGAAGTCCGGTGAATCCATGTTTTGGGATTTTATGTGCTCGTTAAGTATGTTTGTAGCTCAAGTACATTTTATTTAATATATTATGCGGATTGTTTTCGGTACTTAAGTTGTATATACAAGTAGTGGTTGGTATTATGGTGTTTCCATGGACCCTTGTATGATCACATATGTTAGAATATGCCTTGAACCAGAGGCGGATCTATGTGGCAAGGGAGTCACGTGACCCCACTGGGATCCGAATTTTTTTTTAGTATTAAAACAATGTAGTTTTGTTGTTAAAAATATAGTTTTAGGCTCAGTGACCCCGCTGGAACAAATTTTTGGATTAGAAATATAGTTTTACAGTCCGATTAACCCACTGGATAAAATTCATGGATCCGTCCCTGACTTGAACATGAACTTAATTATGTGCTTCATGTGATTCTATGTGCTTTATATGCTCCTAGATAAATTTTTTTTTTTAGAAAAGCTCCTAGATAATATTGATGAGGTGCATTTACTTACCCGCGACGTATTAGAAGAATACTACGACCGACCCACAGATTGACTTGGATGTATGACTAGTGTTCATTACCCATGTTGCAGCTCAATGTATTAAAAGAATACCGCGATCTTAGGTGTCACGTGAGATGTTGGTTAGTCATATTACTTAAGTTGTGTCATGGCATCCATTGTGGGTTTTCACCATGATGTTGTACCCCTGAATGTCTGGTATCATGTGTTGAAACATGAGGAAGATAGACTAAACAAGAACATGAATATGCTAAGGACCATGAGCATGATAATTGATAAATAAGACACGAACATGCTAGTAAGCGTTGTACCTCTAAATGTCCGGTATCATGTGTTGAAACATGAGCAAGATAGACTAGACAAGAACATTAATGTGCTAAGGACTATGAGCATGATATATAAGACACGGACATGCTAGTAAGGTACATGATAGCAAGTAGTTTACGTAAGTTTGACATGTAGGATGAACATGGTCAATAAGTAGTTAAAGAAGCCAAACAAGTACATGGAAGATTAACTGAATTAGTTAATAGGACATGTACGTTTCTATATGCTTTGAGTCTATGCTTTTAACTTGCTTTTTAAACTAACGTAAATTCATGCCGTGTTTTTCGACATTTGACAAACATGAATCTCTATGGTCTTTTATTGCTTACTAGACAGTCTGGAATGCTCACTCATTTATTTTGGAATAAGAAGATATGCAGGTACACGAGGAGTATATATGACGGTGAGCTTGAGGAGCAAGTTTATGATGGAGTTTATGGTGTTTAACTACGTTTAGGTCTCTCTAAAAAACAAATATGTTTAGCTAGTTGTTGTTGTTTGTTTGTTTTCTTTGAGTAAGACATGTATGCCAAGATAGTTATAGTAGTTTCCTTTTTCAGACATTGTTGAGTTGTACTGATTTAATAATGATTTCATTTATGAACCTAGTTATGACAGCGGTGATATTCTGATGTGTTGTACTTATGGAAGACCCTGAAGGTCTGTCCCCCAAGTCTCATCATGTTCCTTTTATTCCAAGTTTTTCTTTATTACTCTAATATTACGTCAGACTTATGCGAGTTTTAGGATTTTCTCTAAAAGTCACACGCCGAACATTCCATTTCTGATAACGACTCACTATCCGAAAGATGGGTAGCATATATTATTTTTTTGATTTGTGAAAAAATGTCTAAGAGCTTTATAATGTATGTTTGGACAATTATTTTCTTACAGAGGGCCTTGATTTGCACCACCACGACTCTATCAATGTACCATACTACATGTGCACTACAATGGAATCGAACATGTGAAATTCGAATTTATTGGCAACATGCAACTCTTTGAAAGTCGAACCATGATCGACACTGCGGGAAGGCACATGTAGCATATACATTCTCTTTTCAAAGGGTCATCAGGTGATGCGTAAGGGACACCAGATAGATCAGCTGTGTTGCGAATAATAACATCTTCTTATATATCACTTGAATTAAATTAACCAACTTTATTAAATTGAATAAAATAATTCTTCATTACATTTTGCCTAACATTACATACAATCAAACTTATTTTTTGCAATTCATTGGAAATCCTCGTCGGTTTGCCGTAAGAGAAAATGTGAAGGGGGTCGAGCTTTCGTGAATTAGAGATTTCAACAAAGCACTTCTAGAAAAACAGGCATGGAGAATCTTACATGATCCTGAAGCTACATCTTCCAAAGTACTTAAACCAAAATATTTTCTATCAAAAACTTTTCTGTCTGTGTCACTTGCTACATTTCTCTAAAAAATCTAGAGAAGCATTTTAAGTGGTAAAGAACTTTTAATTCATGGTTTGCGTTAGAGGGTCGGAAAATGTGATGCCATAAATGTAGTGGGAGATCCTGGTTGCCTTCCTCTCCTACCTTTCAAGCCCACCCCATGTCCATTGAAGTTGCCGAGTGGAAAGTTAGCAATCTCATATACTCTTCCACTCGATTATGGAAGGAAGATGTGGTCAAAAAATGTTTTAATGTGTATGAAACTGATTTAATTCTATCCATTCCCCTATCGCCTCAAAACAAGGAGGATAAGCTCATTTGGCACTACACAAAGAATGGTATATATACGGTTCATTTCAGATTCCATTTATACCGTCAACTTCAGACTAGTGAAGAGAATAAAGACATGCCATCCTCTTCAGCACAAAATAAATTTTGGACCAGGCTTTAGCGCTTGAATTAAAACCTCGGATCACCCACATTGTATGGAAGGTTATACATAATGCTCTCCCAACAAAAATGGAACTTAAGAGCCGCGGTTTAGGAAACAGGTACTGCAAAATCTGCAATGAGCTCCTAGAAATGGTGTGGCACTGTCTTTTTGAATGCGAGATACCAAAGGTTGTGTGAAAAAAAGGTCCCAAATGGTAAGTTCTGGCAACAGCTAAAAGTCTCATCTTTCGCTGATTTCATTGATGTCTTAGTCGCGAAAGAAGATGAAAGTGAGACAACATTCATCATTATTCTTTTATGGATCATATGGAAAGCAAGATGTTCATGGATTTTCGACAAAAAGGATGTTTATGTTTCATCCCTTATTATTTGTGCCCATAGTGAAGCAAGCGACTACCTATTGGATATCATGACACCTACTACTCAAATGGAACCTCAGCCTTCACATATGACATGTCAAATGTTGATGGCCACCTCAGCCTGGGATATTATCATGGCTACCTATTCGCATCTTGTTAAATTTAATGTTGATGTTTCTTTCAATGGTACAACGGCTGCAGTTGGATGGATCCTTAGAGATTCACATGGTAATATTCTCAATGCTTTTTCAAGGAAGTTGGAAGGCATATATGACATGAACACTCTGGAAGCGCTTGCGAATTATCATGCAATTTTCCCAGCTATTACATGGAGCTATTTTAATGTTATTTTTTAGGGAGACTCTCTTACTATCATTCAAAAGCTCAATTCGGATGCTCTAAATTTATCACAAGTTGGAAGTATCATCGAAAACTGTCGAGGATGATTATATGTTTTTCCTATTTGAATTCTTTTTCGTAAAAAGTCGGGTAATGTCTCAACTCACCTTTTACATAAAGAAGGTCTCGGGTTATTAAGAAACAAAATACGTAGGTTATCTCCTCCTATATATAAGTGTGTTTGTGTTACTACTATCTCAATTTGTATGGTAGATAAAGTATAATAAAAAAGTTTTTCTACTTTAAAAAAAGGGAAAAAAAAAGTGAAACAAACTTTTCTTTTTTTTTTTTTTTTGTGTGGAGGGAGGTGAATTTAATGATTGAAGTCTGCCGCAGGAATTTATATGAAGTTTGCTATGATTGGATGGGTTTGGTGTCTCGAAAGACTGATGACATCACCCGTCCTATCGCATTGATTTTATATTTATTTATTTATTGTTAGTTTTTTTTACGAGCAGTGATACATCCACTACTTATCTTACCATTACATCCTATACAACACAATCAACACCATTTTTTTTTTTTGTCCCACCACAACATTTCACTTTTCATTTTAATCAATAAAAAGTGAAAAGTGCACTACACCAATGTGATTTTAATCAATAAAAAGTGAAAAGTGCACTACACCAATGTGTAGTGCACATACCATTCCCTTTTTTTTATAGGGGATTTTTTTCAGCGGCTCTCGCATCCATTTTTGTCGGCCGTTACATTATAACCTTGATAAATAAATACTCTCAAAATCAGAAAAATAATATTCGTTTAGTGAGATTATTTATTTATCGTTAAATGAATATAGTATTCATTTATCCATAAATAAATATTTATTTATTTAGATAGTATTTTTATATTTTTTTTATGATCATTATTTTTATATTTAAAGTACAAATGTACCTAGAATATAATGGTCAAAATTCTTATGAAAAATTTAGTTACATTCTAGACTCTAGATTAGGAATACATGCATTATACGTATGGATTAAGTACAGTGTATTATGTATTGACACTACTACAAACTATATATTGAAATTATTGAGTCCGTACTAAATGATGAGAAGATGATAGTAGCATCATACCAAATGTGTCATCAAAAGAGATCTTTTAAGCAGTAATCACCATACAAAATTTCTTGCTACGACACGAACAAAATATTCCAGAAGTTGTGCATGCATTACAAAAAATTAAGGATGAAATACATTTTGGTGGAAGGAAAAACAAAAAACTTTAGACGCATTTATGTTCTTATATGAACATTGTTGATTGGATCAAATATTTTCGTTATATATATATATATATATATATATATATATATATATATATATATGAAATTTAGTATTTATTCATTCATTTATGTTTACATGGGGACTTTATGAACTTAAATTTTTTTATTCGTTAATGTATTTAGCGAGGTTATTCATTTAGGACTTTTGCCCAAATCGGAACCGGAGAAAATTATTCATTTGGCGAGGTTATTCATTTATCGAAAATTTATTTATTGAGATTATATTGTATCTCCCGCCCCATTGTAACAAGACTTGGACAACTCATTGAACTTGTAATATCCCGATTTTTGAAAAAGGGCAATTCGGTCTTTTAGCAAAAATCAGAATATTATGTTATTTTTAATTAAAGGATTTTCGAAAAAAAAAAAAAAAAAGAAAAAAGGGATAAACAAGGATTTATCTTTTTTTTTAGGAAAATAATTAAATAATTAGGTAATTGGGATTATAAAAGGAAAACTAATCCTAATTTTAACCTAGTTGTTTTGACAAAAAAAAGAGAGAGGGACGCAGAGAGGAAAAAGGGGCGCAACTTTTGAGAAAAAAAAAAGGGAGAAGAGGCTTTCGATTTTCGAGGCTAATCCGTTGTTCTTTTCATCAGACTCATCAAGAGAGAAAGGATCACCGCGAGACGAGGATCGTTTTGATATCAACAATCCCTAGATCAGTTAACGTTTGATTAAGGTAACGTGGTGTTCTTATCGTATGATTAGGGTTTCGTAAAGTGATAGGGCAATTAGCATCATTGTTTTCATGGTTTTAATTCGTTTAAGTCGATGTCGGGTTGAATTTGAGTAGAAAAACGCAGAGCGCAGAAAAACCGTAATGATGTTGAAAAAAAAAAAAAAAAAAAAAATATATATATAATTAGGCTCGGTCGACCGAACCAAGCCTTCCGGTCGACCGAGTGTCATGAAATCTGTATAGATAGATTTTTGTGATCAGATCGCTATTTTTCCCGATGATCGGACAAGAGGTTTTCTGCGGACAGGGGCTATTACAAAGATGTTTTTTTCTTTCCTTTTATGTGTTTCAAGCTTTATAATAGTGTGTTTAATGCATAACCTTACGTGACAAAGCTCGAACTAGCTTCAGTGCGTTTAGTTCCGGCACCACATGGATTCCCTAAAAGATGAAGTGTGGGACCACTTTGGAAGCTTCGGATTTGCCTTGTGCTTCGATAAGCTAGGGTTTATCGATGTCGTGTAATTGCTAGGGCTTGTCCGTGTCTCAGAGGTCTAAGGCACGAGGGTAGGAAGTGTGAGGGAGCTTACGAAAACACTTAGGTGGCTAGTTAAACATCTAATCAAACATATGTGCTAGATTAATAAGCTTAAACATCATGCAATGCTTGGTGAGGCATAGTACAATATCGCGATGTGTTCTCCGACCGGACAAAGTAGATTGTACCCACGCCGGTCAATCGATTGGCCAGATAAAGCGTCTGGTGCATTCCGCGGTTATCACACTATCGGGACTCGAGATATTCCCGGGCTACTAGAGCGAGTCTCAAGTAGGTTGCACCCAGATTGTCCTAGTACATCCTATTACTAGGCGTAGTGCCCTTGTTATTCATGATGTAACAAACTTGAGCTAAGCTAGATACCTTTGGAACCTCATGTTATGCAATGAACATAATATGATAGTTAGCTAGGGCTAATAACGGAAATGAATTAATAAAAGACGGCGTTGCTTTTATTTCTCTATGAGACCAGAGTTGTACGATCTTCTCACGCTAAGCATCGAGTACTTATGTACTTACCCGTTACTTTATGTTTGTCTTTCCCTTTCCCAAAGAAGATGAACAGTTGTTACGGTGATGAGTTCTTTGATGAGGATGTGTGAGATGGAGCTCTTGAAGACTTAGTTCTTTAGTTTTGCTTTCTTTCAATAATGTTGTTGATTCAAGTTCAAACAATGTTGTCTTTCTTTTGGATTAGTTCTGGTTGAGTTCTTTTGAGATCTCTTGGGATTTGAATGTTGGATGATTAGTTTTCTTTATTGGATTTAGTTTCACAGCATTGAAAACCGTGCGTTCGATCTTTTGTCTTTTGTTTTTCCCGGGTCGTTTTATCTTCCGTGTCGTTTTAGTTCTGATGTATGACGTAAGGCTTACATATATTATTGAATTTATTTGATAATATATGTGCCGAGCGCTCTTTCCGGATAAGGACTCGGTGTCTGGGAACGGGGCGTTACAGTTGGTATCAGAGACAAAGGTTTTCCTTGCTGTGTAGGACTTGATATTTCTTTAAGATAAGGTTAGAGCTTTAGTAATCCCTCTTTCTCTTGGCTCTGAGGATGGTGCTTACTAGAGGAGGAGCTAGTTCAGATAACGCCGAGGCGAGATAATACCCAGACAAGTAACGCAGAGACGGATTTTACTGAGGTTGTGGTTCCGAGAAGGAGGAGGAGTGGACCAGCTACTCAGGTTCCTCCGGTCACTCAAGTGAACAACCCCAGTCATGGTGGAAATCAAGGACCAAGTAATTCTGTTAGAGGTCGAGTGGAACAAGCAGGTCCTTCAAGGTTTAGCACCCGCGTACGGGTTTACACACCCCCAAGGACCACCACTTGGACCGGGTTGGGACTTTCTAACCCGCCGGCCGATCGCTTTTTCGATTATCCACAGTGTATCGACGTTTCATTCAAGACCACCGAAGTTTTACACCGCAACCGACGGTTCTACCTCCACCGCCACCTAGGTCGGATTCTTTTGTAGCACCTGGCTACACTCATCCCCAACAGAACTATCAGTATCATAATGCCCCACCAAAGGCTGCAGCAAGACATGAGATCATCGGTTTGGGGGCTATGATGAGACTTGATGGATTGGTATGAAAAGATAAAAAAGCACTGGGTGCCGCGAGTTCTTTGGCAATGTTGAGCCAAAGAAATGCGATTTATGGATTCGTGGGTTCGAGAAGGCGTGCAGAAATATGAAAGCTCCAGAATCTGAATGGGCTCAGTTGGCAGTATCCTTGTTGGCAGGTAATGCAGAGAGTTGGATGGAGTCTTATGAGCAAGCTAATCCTAGAATCACAGATTGGGCGGTATTCAAGGAGTTGTTCTATCAGGAATACTTCCCTAGAACGGCACAAAATGCAAAGGCCAACGAGTTTCTGAGTTTGAAACAGGGAAGAAATACTACAGTGACACAGTACTCGCAGAAGTTTCACGAAGTCAAGTGATTCTACCCCGAGATTATGAAGAGTGAAGAGAAAAAGATTGACAAGTTCATGGAAGGATTGTCACATGAAGTGGCTAAGGGCATGCTAGGAGATAGACCTACTAGCATGGCAAGCGTCATGGATAGAGCATTGACAGCGGAAAGGTTTGCCAACAGGCCGACAGTTGTAGTTGGGGACAAGAGGCCATTCTCAAATTTTCAAGGAGGTAATAGAGGGGCGCCACAGCAGAATGTAAAGAAGACAGGGAGTTTAGCAATGAAGAGTTCGACAAGTGGGACGCCACCGGTTTGTGCTAAGTGTAACAAGGCACACACAGGAGATTGCATGGCTGGTAGCTTGAATTGTTTCCACTGCGGGGAAGCGGGACACTACTCGAGGGCGTGTCCTAAGAAGCTATCACAGGCAATCAGCGCAGAGGGCTAAGTAACGGCACAGGTAGTCGCCCTACGTGTATGAATCGATTCGTGTTTTTGCAACAGATGGAGCGAGGAGGAGTTAGATGACTTTGTGGTGACAGTACTTTTCGTTGTTTGTGTTTCTTATAAATATTTAATATGATATAGCGCGCATATGATATTACATATTTATACGTAAATTGATTCACTTTTAGGTACCATAATCATAGATAATCTAGCGATTTCAAATCTGTTTGATACCGGAGCTTCAGAACTTTTGTTTCTTCAAACATAGTTAAGAAGTTAAACCTACCGCTTAAGGAGTTGGAGAGACCCTTGAGTATATCCACCCCTTTGGGCCGAGTCACCAGATGTGCTCAAGTCACACCCTCAGTCGACATTAGAGTTGGGACTTACAAGTGCCAGCATGCCCTGACGGTGTTGGATTTCTCAGACTTTGATGTTATCCTAGGTATGGACTGGTTGTCTAAGAACCATGTCTATTTGGATTGCAAAGGCAAGAGAGTAATCTTTAAAGTTCCAGGAAAATCAGCTAAGACTTTTCAGGGTACCGTATACAAGCCTAGCAAGAAACAGCATCCGATCATCTCGTGATTAAAGCTTTAAAAGCCTTGAGGCGTGGTTGCCAAGGTTTTGTTGTTTATGCATTAGACAAGGAAAAGCTCAAACCCGAGTTAGGAGAGACTCGTGTAGTTAAGGACTTTCTGAAGTTTTCCCGGAAGATTTGCTGGGACATATGCACGATAGGGCCATAGAGTTTGAGATCGAGTTGATCGCAGAGGAGCTTCACCGATGAGCTAAAGCACCATACAGGATGGCACCAGCGGAGTTGAAAGAGTTGAAGATTCAGCTTAAGGAGATGTTAGAGAAAAACATCATCCAACCAAGTACATCACCGTGGGGAGCACCGGTTTTGTTTGTAAAGAAGAAAGATGGGAGTATGCGCTTGTGCATCGACTACAGAGAGTTAAATAAACTGACGATCAAGAATAAGTATCCTTTACCAAGGATTGATGATCATTCGATCGCTTGCAAGGTAAGAAGGTGTTCTCTAAGATTGATCTTAGGTCCGGTTATCATCAGTTGAAGATCAAGGTGTCAGATATACCCAAGACAGCCTTTAGTACGAGATATGGACATTATGAGTTTTTGGTCATGCCGTTTGGACTCACTAATGCTCCATCGAAATTCATGGATTTGATGCAAAGAGTTTTCATGCCTTATCTCGACAAGTTTGTGATTGTCTTCATAGACGACATTTTGGTATACTCTAAAGACGAGGAAGAGCATGAAGAACACCTAAGGATAGTGCTACAAACCTTAAAAGAGAACAAGCTGTATGCCAAGTTTTCCAAGTGCGAGTTTTGGTTGGATCAAGTCAGTTTTCTTGGGCATATAGTTTCAGGAGAAGGTATTAAAGTGGATCCAGCAAAGATAGAAGCTGTTTCTAAGTGGCCTAGACCTACGTCAGTAACAGAGATAAGAAGTTTCTTGGGTCTAGCAGGGTATTACCGGAAGTTTGTAAAGGATTTCTCGAAGATAGCTACACCTCTTACGAGACTTACTCAGAAGAACGTCAAGTATGAGTGGACTGATGAATGTGAGGAAGCCTTTCAGACTTTGAAAGAAAAGTTGACCACAGCACCTGTGTTAGCATTACCGGAAGTTTTTGATAACTATGATGTATATACAGACGCATCGGGTCAAGGTTTGGGTTGTGTTTTGATGCAGTCAGGAAAGGTGATTGCTTATGCATCTAGGCAGTTAAAGGTGCATGAGAAGAATTACCCCACACACGACCTAGAGTTAGCAGCAGTGGTGTTTGCTCTGAAGCTTTGGAGACACTATTTGTATGGTGTCAAGACAAGGATCTTCACGGATCATAAGAGCCTTAAGTTCTTCTTTACTCAGGAGAACCTGAACATGAGACAAAGAAGATGGTTAGAGTTCGTGAAGGACTACGACTTGGACATTCGATACCACCCGGGTAAGGCGAATGTCGTAGCTGACGCACTTAGCCGGAGAGCGGTTAATGCTATCACCACCTTACAAGAAGTTGTGGATCAGTTGGATAGAATGCAGATTGAAGTGGTGGAGCAGAAGCATGAAGACCAGTTTATGGCGCCATTGATGGCGAGGTCAGATCTGCTAGATGAAATACGGTTTAAACAAGATAAGGACCCAGTGATGGTAAATTTGAAGCGTGTGGCCCGAGAAAAACCCACAGTGGGTTATCAGTTGGACAAGAGTAGTTATCTTTGGTATGGAGACCGTTTGTGTGTACCAGATGTGGATGGTCTAAGAGAGAAGGTTATGGATGAGGCTCACAAGATTGCTTTTGCGGTTCATCCCGGAGCCACTAAGATGTATAGAGATCTCAAGGAAAGATACTGGTGGCCTGGTATGAAGTTAGGGATCGCAGAGTTCGTGGCGAGATGCGATACATGTCAGAGGGTGAAAGCAGAACATAAAAGGCCAGGAGGTTTGCTGAAACCTTTGGAGATACCGGAATGGAAATGGGAGAATATCACGATGGATTTCATCACCGGTTTGCCTAAGACGAAGGGCGGTCATGACATGATTTGGGTGATTGTGGATAGACTTACCAAATCAGCCCATTTCTTGCCATGTAAAGTGGACATGCCTATAAAGAAGTTCGCTACTATGTATATCGACAATATAGTGAGGCTTCATGGAGTGCCCTTATCTATTGTATCCGACAGGGATAGTAGATTTATCAGTCGCTTCTGGAAGGGTTTACAGAAAGCTTTTGGAACGAAGACTGATTTGAGCACCGCGTTTCATCCTCAGACGGATGGGCAGTCCGAGAGAACGATTCAGACTCTTGAGGATATGCTTAGAGCTTGTGTTTTGGATGCCGGAGGTTCATGGATAGATTACCTCAACTTAGCGGAGTTTGCTTACAACAATAGTTACCATGCAAGTTTGGGAATGCCACCTTTTGAGGCCTTGTATGGTAGGAAGTGCAGGACTCCACTTTATTGGGATGAAGTAGGAGAGAAACACATCACAGGGCCGGAGATGGTTCAGCAAGCCAAGGAGAAGATCGAGTTGATAAGGAAGAATCTGAAAGCAGCTCAAGACCGTCAAAAGAGTTGGGCCGACGTTAGAAGAAGACCGCTAGAGTTTGAGGTCGGGGATAGAGTTTACCTTCGAGCGTCTCCAATGAAGGGTGTCAAGAGGTTCGGACAGAAAGGAAAGCTAAGTCCAAGGTACGTAGGACCTTTTGACGTCATTGAAAGAATTGGGAAGTTGGCTTATAGACTACGGTTACCAGAATCGATGTCTAGAGTCCACAATGTTTTTCATGTATCTATGCTTCGGAAATGTCTATCTAAAGTGGACGTGGAATCTGAGATTGATCCGGAAGTGTTGCAAGATAATCTATCATACGTGGAGAAGCCGATTAAGATTTTGATTAGGAAGGAAAAGATGATAAAGAGGCGAGTGATCCCGTTAGTGTTAGTGCAATGGAGCAATCATGCACCGACGGAAGCCACTTGGGAAGTGGAAGCGGACATGTTCGACGAGTTTCGAGTTCCCTCATCTACTGTGTACGATCTAGTTTGAGAGGACGAAACTCCTGGTGGGGAGGAATGTAATATCCCGATTTTTGAAAAAGGGCAATTCGGTCTTTTAGCAAAAATCAGAATATTATGTTATTTTTAATTAAAGGATTTTGAAAAAAGAAAAAAAAAGAAAAAGGGATAAACAAGGATTTATCTTTTTTTAGGAAAATAATTAAATAATTAGGTAATTGGGATTATAAAAGGAAAACTAATCCTAATTTTAACCTAGTTGTTTTGACAAAAAAAGAGAGAGGACGAGAGAGGAAAAAAGGCGCAACTTTTGAGAAAAAAAAAAGGAGAAGAGGCTTTCGATTTTTGAGGCTAATCCGTTGTTCTTTTCATCGACTCATCAAGAGAAAGGATCACCGCTTGAGACGAGGATCGTTTTGATATCAACAATCCCTAGATCGCTTAACGTTTGATTAAGGTAACGTGGTTTTCTTATCGTATGATTGGGGTTTCGTAAAGTGATAAAGGGCAATTAGCATCATTGTTTTCATGGTTTTAATTCGTTTAAGTCGATGTCGGGTTGAATTTGAGTAGAAAAACGCAGAGCGCAGAAAAACCGTAATGATGTTGAAAAAAAAAAAAAATATATATATATATATATATATATATATATAATTAGGCTCGGTCGACCGAACCAAGCCTTCCGGTCGACCGAGTGTCATGAAATCAGATAGATAGATTTTGTGATCAGATCTTATTTTTTCCCGAAGATCGGACGATTAGGTTTGTGCCGACGGGGGCTATTACAAGATCGCTTTTCTTTCCTTTTTATGTGTTTCAAGCTTTATAATAGTGTGTTTAATGCATAACCTTACGTGACAAAGCTCGAACTAGCTTCAGTGCGTTTAGTTCCGGCACCACATGGATTCCCTAAAAGATGAAGTGTGGGACCACTTTGGAAGCTTCGGATTTGCCTTGTGCTTCGATAAGCTAGGGTTTATCGATGTCGTGTAATTGCTAGGGCTTGTCCGTGTCTCAGAGGTCTAAATACGAGGGTAGGAAGTGTGAGGAGCTTACTCGAAAACACTTAGGTGGCTAGTTAAACATCTAATCAAACATATGTGCTAGATTAATAAGCTTAAACATCATGCAATGCTTGGTGAGGCATAGTACAATATCGCGATGTGTTCTCGACCAGACAAAGTAGATTGTACCACGCCGGTCAATCGATTGGCGGATAAAGCGCCGGTGCATTCGCGGTTATCACACTATCGGGACTCGAGATATTCCCGGGCTACTAGAGCGAGTCTCTAAGTAGGTTGCACCCAGATTGTCCTAGTACATCCTATTACTAGGCGTAGTGCCCTTGTTATTCATGATGTAACAAACTTGAGCTAAGCTAGATACCTTTGGAACCTCATGTTATGCAATGAACATAATATGATAGTTAGCTAGGGCTAATAACGGAAATGAATTAATAAAAGACGGCGTTGCTTTTATTTCTCTATGAGACCAGAGTTGTACGATCTTCTACGCTAAGCATCGAGTACTTATGTACTTACCCGTTACTTTATGTTTGTCTTTCCCTTTCCCCAAAGAAGATGAACAGTTGTTACTGGTGATGAGTTCTTTGACGAGGATGTGTGAGATGGAGCTCTTGAAGACTTAGTTCCTTTAGTTTTGCTTTCTTTCAATAATGTTGTTGATTCAAGTTCAAACAATGTTGTCTTTCTTTTGGATTAGTTCTGGTTGAGTTCTTTTGAGATCTCTTGGGATTTGAATGTTGGATGATTAGTTTTCTTTATTGGATTTAGTTTCACAAAGATTGAAAACCGTGCGTTCGGTCTTTTGTCTTTTGTTTTTCCCGGTCGTTTTATCTTCCGTGTCGCGTTTTAGTTTCGATGTATGACGTAAGGCTTACATATATTATTGAATTTATTTGATAATATATGTGCCGAGCGCTTCTTCCGGATAAGGACTGAAGGTGTGCAGGACAGCGCGTTCAGAACTATTTTTATATTATGAAAATAATGGGACTTTATTTTCATCAAATTGATTTTATCTTGTGTAAGTTTATTCGGTAGTTGAAAACCGATTTTTTTTTGGGTAAGTTTTGTAGTCCAAAATTATTTTTTCTAAGGATAATTCTCGCAATAAACCTATAAAAAGTTTCTGTTTTGATTTTTTAATCGATTTTTACAAAATCGATTTTATTATGTGAAAGTAGTGTAGTGCACCATTTGAATCGTTGTGCGGTGCAGGTCATATCCCAAAATAATTGTTTGATTTGAACCGCTATGAGTTTAGATTTCTTTGAAGTCGGGTTTTTTTTTTTTTTTTTTTTTTTTTTAAGGTATGAGTTTACATTTCTTTGAAGTCGGGTTTTAGTAAGCATAATTTTTTTTCTAAATCCTAAAATTAGATAATGGGTAATGTAGTTATTGTTTTGATAAAATAAATAGTTCATATATAAAAGATAGTTAGCTAATTATAATGGAATCAATTTCTCAAATACAAATGTATTACATTTGATAAAATCACTAAAGTGTACACAACACGTACACTAGCATACAAAGCACTCATTCTTACTCAAATGTTGTCGACCACTATTGCGGATATATCTACTCCTTATTCACTCTTGTTCGTGGGGATGTTCGAATTAATGTCTTGGTGTATGTTGACGATATGATTCTTGCCGGCAACAATGCTACCGCGTTACAGGTATTCAAAAATTACTTGAGCGGTTGATTCAAAATGAAAGATTTGGACCGTTTGAAATATTTTCTTGGGTTGGAAGTTGCAAGAAATGCACAAGGTATTTTTCTCTCCCAACGGAAGTACGCGTTGGACATTATTCAGGAATCTGGATTGTTAGGATCTCGTCCGGCCGAGTTTCCTATGGAGCAAAATCACCGGTTGGCCACCGATGACAGTGCCCTTTTGGATGATCCCGGTAAATACCGCCGACTGGTGGGTCGGTTAATCTATCTTGGCGTTACGCGACCTGATTTGGCTTACGCGGTCCATATTCTTTCTCAGTTTATGCAATCCCCGCGGCTTGGGCATTGGGAAGCCGCGGTTCGCGTCGTTCGTTACTTAAAGAAACATCCTGGCCAGGGCATTTTATTGCGCGCTGATAATCCATTATCTTTGGAGGGGTGGTGTGATTCCGATTGGGCAAGTTGCCCGGTCACTCGTCGCTCGTTGACTGGTTGGTTCGTGGTCCTTGGTACGTCGCCGGTCTCGTGGAAGACTAAGAAACAACAAACGGTGTCACGGTCATCCGCTGAAGCAGAATATCGTTCCATGGCGGCTATTACGTGTGAACTTAAGTGGCTCCGCCAACTTCTTGAGGACTTGGGGGTCCGAGTTCCGCCGGGGATTCCCTTACATTGTGATAGTCAGGCAGCATTGCATATTGCGCAGAATCCCGTCTTTCATGAGCGGACTAAGCATATTGAGGCTGATTGTCATTTTGTTCGTGACGCGATTATTGAGGGTCTGATTGCCCCGGATTATGTTACTACTCATGAACAGTTAGCTGACATATTTACCAAGGCGTTGGGGAAGCAACAGTTTCACTTCTTACTGTCCAAGTTGGGCGTCCGTGATCTTCACGCTCCAACTTGAGGGGGGGTATTGCGGATATATCTATATACAATATTATTATTATTGCATTATTAGTAGTTAAGTTCTATGGTAAGTAGAAAAAGGACATAGTCGGTATTTTACGGTGATAGGGTTTCTCTTATGATGTATAAATATATGATTGATGATGGAATGAAAACAGAACATTACGGTTTATCAAAGTTTGTCAACCATTTACAATCTCATTTCTGCTACATTGTTTCATGATCGGGTGAAATTTTAAATAGCGTGATGAAATATGAAGTATAGATCTTAATGGCATTTTGTTACGCAGGAATTGAAGGGAATAGAATAAAATAATAGCAATGGAATGAAAAAAATTCATTCCATTACTGCGTTAATGTTAAAGAATAACAATTTATATAAAATGTGGCGCATTGAGTGATGAGTAGGCCATGATAGTGGATTAATGTTGGATGAGGAGAGTATGATATTGTTCATAAGGTGGGATATGGTGAAAAGGTGGGTTAGGTGGGGTAGCCCTACCCTACACCCATTTTACCCTACCCCACCATTCTACCCACCATTCATTACATATCACTCGTCTTACCAATCACCTCACCGCATTTTACCTCGTTACCCACCATACCCTACCTCACTACCCTAACCTACTCTATCATCCACCTACCTCACCCTACCCTACACCACCTTACATACCTTACTCTACCTAACCAAACCCTATCTAACCATGCCACCTAACTCACCTCATCAACCACCTCACCCTACCAACCCACACCTCGCCTCACCCTATATTACCGCACTTCATCGCATCCTACCTCTCTATCCACCATGCCCTGCCTTACCTTACTCATACCACCCCAACCTACCTCTTCACTCACCTACCTAACCTTACCCTATTTCACTCCACTTTACCCTACCCACCACCCCACCCCACCCCACCTAACTTACCTTACCCACCACCTCATCCTTCCCTACTTTATCTCATCCCACCCTACCCTACCCACCTCACCCTACCTACCTTACCTTAACCACCTACCCTACTCCATCACCACCCTACCCACCATACCTACCTTACCCCACCCTACATACCTTACCTTAACCACCTACCCTATTCTACCACCACCTTACCCCACCCTACCCACCTAACCCTAACACACCAATCTACATTTTCACTCACCTACCTAACCCTACCACACTTTTACCCCACCCTACCCTATCCACCTTACCATACCATACCCAAACCACCACCCCACCCTACATTACCTACCACCTCATTCTACACTACCCTATCTCACGCTATCCCACCCTCCGCATCCTACCTACCTTACTCCACCACCTACTCTACTCCATCACACCAACCCTACCCTACCCCTAGTCCATCACCTATCTTACCCTACCCTACCACCCACCCACTCTTACCACATCACCCTCATGTTTTGTCGATTTTCATTTTATTTTGTCACATTACATTCATTTTTGGAAGGAATGAAAATGGATCTTTTTCATTCCATTAGAATAAAATTTAACTTCATTCAATAACTTAATAATCATATACGAAAATTGGAATGGAATGGTCATTCCATTCCATTCTCGCATAACAAACATGCCATAACAATATTGATGTGATAATATGAATGAAAAAAAAAAAATTGACCAATCATCAATTTAGCTTAATCAATACTAAAATAAGAATTGCATTTAACCAACCAATGGTCACATGATCTCAAAATGAAAATAACATACTCATATTAAAATAATTTCACACACCTATCATAAGCAATACAAATGAGAAGCAAAAAGACAAACGTTACTAAAATGAGTTTTATGTACGATTAGGCAGCTGGTTTATGTTTAAGTTCGAATGTTCGATTGCCCGGAGATTTATGTACAATCGGGCAGTTGATTTATGTTTAGGTTGGATTGGGGCATGATAACACTAACTAGAATCGATTCATTCTAATTCGGTTTATATTGACATCAAACCAATCAATCATGTTTAAAATTTGTTCGGGTTGGTTTAGTTTTCGATATTAGTTTACTATTTTCTTTAGAAAAATTAGGGGAAAATCCACCTTCCTTCACTTAATTAAGTATTAATCCAGGTTCAATTTTTTAGTTGTATTGAGGACAAAACATTTCTATTTGAACTGTTTTGCCCTTCATTTATGTTTGCATTTCATTCCTTGACATAATTGTTGTTTGACTGAATCCGATCATTAATTGCGCTTCTCATTCAATTCAGGCACCAATTTCTTCCTTCCGGCACATCTATTGCGTATCTTCTTTGATTTTCGATTTCATTGTCATCTTAATATCAGCTAATCCTGTTGATGTTTTGTTTTTTCGATTGAAGGTAATCTTTCAACTGAAATTTTGAAGTATTGTTAGTTTTGAAATCGAATTTTTGTTTCAGATGTTTTGCTTGTTTTGAATCTGTTGTTGTGCGTTTTTTTGCATTGGAATCAAATCACATGTATTTTTAGTTTGTTACCGCACTTCGATTATGTCTTTAGATGTATTTTGAGCTCAATTTTCAATGGAAACATATCCTTGCACAATTGCTGTCAATTGTTGTTGTGAATTGCTGTATGATTTCATTGATATTTGATTCTAGAAGCATGATGTTTTAAGAGAGAAGGATCCTGATTGTAATTTGTCTTAGATGTGTATGTACAGACTACAGTTTTCTCACTTGTATTGTGAATTGCTGCATTTTCAATTACATTGTAGAAGCCTGATGTCTTCTTAGAGAAGAAGCCTGATTGTAATTTGTGTTAGTTATCTACAGACTGCAGTTTTCTAACCTCTACTTCAGCTTTGTTATCATTATTATACAAGAACACAAGAATAAAGATTAGTATCGATGTGATGACTTCTTTCTTTAGTGTTAGATGTTAAGTTGTGCTTGTGTTTCTTTGTAGATTGTGTGAGGACGCTGATTTTGCTTTGCACATATGCGTTGGAGACTTATGCTTTGTCGGTTTCTGAAACTGACTGCTTCCAGTTTATTTTGGATAAGATTTGTAGAAATGGTGTTATTTATATGCATCGTTTGTTAAGTTGTTCTACAAGTTACCTGGTTGTTCTAAGTGTTTTTTGTCTAGCGGTGAAGATTTGGTTACATTGTTTGTTGTGTCTCATTCCTTTAATGGGAATGGTATTCATGTGGATGTGGTAGAAGAAAGCAATATTCCTTTCTCAAGTTGCAGTATGTAGCTGATGTTGATGATGTTCTTTCCTCAAACTCCAATAGTTGTATAGCTGCTGTTGATCTATGTCAGAGTGTTCATTGCGTAAGAAGGCTGCTAGGATTAACCTAGGTTGGGATAAGATATCTTTTAAGAAGGGAACAATCTTTTATGGTGGTGCCTCGAAATTCAGATTATCTCTGCAAAAGGTGTCTATAGACACTAGTTTTCAATATGTTTTAAAAAAGAATGATAGCAACAGGATAAAAGCTTATAGTCCTTTCAAGGAAAAATATAAGTGTGCATGGAATGTACATGGTATTAAATTGAATGTAAATGGCTATTTTTATGTGAATGACTCATGCACCGTTCATATTTGTGGTTCTGTTGGTCGTTCTTTTCATGGATTAGAATGAGCCGTGAGCTTGTTGCCGAGGTTATTGAAAGTATGGTTCATAATACTCCTAATCTGAGTCCTGGTGTAGTTAAACGTGATTTGTTCTCACTATTTTCATTTAGGTGACTTATTTCAAAGCAAGAATTGGTGTGTGGAAAGCCAAATCAGCTTTGTTTGGCGATGTGCGTGTATCCTTTAGAAGATTTGCCTTAATATGTTCAATGCCTCTTGGATTCAAATCCTAGTTCTCGTGTTGCTTACGATGTGGATGCTGGATCATGTCGGTTTAAACGATTGTTTGCTTCTTTTGATGGGTGCATACGTGGTTTCAACTCTTGCCGTCCTCTTCTTTTTTTGGATGGAGCACATTTGAAAGGTCAATTTAGGGGTCATTTATTGGATGCTACTGGGAAGGGTGGTAACCAATGTATTTGAGTTTGGACTTGTTTTAATATGGTTGATTAACAATAATACAGTAACAGTATCACGGTAACAATATCATGAACTCTAACACTGATATTATTTTGTTGTATGTTAGGTATTTATCCCCTTTGTCTTGTTGTTACTGATTCTAGGGACTCTGATAATTGGGAATGGTTTCTAATGCATTTGAAGACTATTTTAGATCCCGTGCGGCGGATTATGTTTATTAGTGATGGGAATCTTGGTCTGATTGATGGTGTTCGTACTGTTTTCCCGAATGCTTACCATTCATTTTGCTTATAACATTTGAAGCTTAATTTACGTGAGAAATATGCTGAATTTTTGAAAAGTAAGATTTTTAGGCAGCGAATGATTGACTTGCTTGATCAGTGTGCTTATGCTTCCACCGAATTAGAATTTGATTCTAATACGAATGTAATGCTTCTTGAGGGTGGTGAAGCTGCAAAAACATTTTTTAAAAATCCGAAGCTTGAGAATTGGGCTAATGCGCACTTCGACGGTTGTCGGTATGGTTACATATCATCTAGTACAACAGAATCATTTAATGTGTGGGTTGTGAAAGAGTGTCATCTACATGTTGTTAACTTGGTTGATTCTATCCATATTAAACTTATTCAGCGACTTTCAGGTTTGTGTTACTGTTGTTCTTATTGGTTTCATGTTGATGTGATTATTTACATATGCTTTGTTATTTGATGTTGTTGTTGAAGATAAGAGAACTTTAGCTGCATCTTGGACTTCAGCTATTTGTCCCACAACTGATGTTGTACTATCGGATATCGTGGATGTATGTAAGCAGTGCAATGTTGTTAGCTCGACTGCTTTTATTTATGAGGTTCATTCTTCACCAAGCGCTTCAGTGAATTTGAGCGATTGCACTTGCTCTTGCTTTCTTTAGCAAAGATCTGGTTATCCATGTGGTCATGGAGTTGCTGTTGTCATGAGTACTAAGTTGTTTTTGCTTGATTATGTTGATGTTTGCTACAGGACAAGCTCGTTTGTGGATTGTTATCAATACACAGTTTATCCCATTCCAGATACTTATCTAACAGCTCAAATATCAGTTTCATTTGTTGTATTGCCTCCATTATCTAGGAGGCATCATGGAAGAACTCGGACTAAACGTCTTCCTTCACGTGGAGAGTCATCAAAACGTTCAAAGCATGCATATAAATGTTGTCGTTGTGGTTCTTCTAGCCTTCACAAGAAGAGTACATGTAGTGCTGTTGTACAGTTGGGTTGATCTTGTATTTGATGATGTTAGAATTGGCTATTGGGTTTTGGATTTTTACTGTTTGACTATGTTATTGCTATTGTTTTATTGTTACTGTGATTTTATATTTACATTGAATAATAATGATTATATATTTGGATTGAGTAATAGTTTTGTAATCTCTACCATTTTTGTATTGAGTGATCAATAGTTCTTTTTTGCAGTTCCTTAATGATCATGATTCTTCATTAAGAGTTTCTTATTTAATAAAGATTTGAATGAATAGATTCGCAATTACAATACTAAAATAATAATAGGCATAGGTAGTTTGAATAACATAATAATTTTGAGATAAAAAGCATTCATTGATATATAAATCATTCATTGACATAAGTAGCTTGAATCATTCAGAGTAACATTTCAATATGTACATTATAACAAAAGTAGTTCAACAATTGACTTTACATTATAACAAGAATACTAAATTACCAGTAACATTTGATTCATTGTTATGCTTATAATTATTCCTTTCATTTGCTTCACTTCTTCATCTGTTAACTTGTTTTGAATTCCGTAACCTGTCACGAGTCTATTGATGTAGTATGTCATATAAAAAGCACAGTCATTCTTCGTCAGTTTTAGTTCAATGGATAAGTATTGATATTAGTAATTAATGACAATGTATGTAATACTTTCTTATGTTGCATGTTTTTGTAGTGGCAGGTTGGGAACTTTCTTGATTATCAGAGGCTTTCTTCGATTCTTGTTAGATTTTGTTCATATGGGTACATGCAGTTCCAGATAATCGATTGCTGTGAATGATTGTGTATTTCAAATGCACCTGTTAGCACATTATATAACAATAGAAGTAGCAGTATCAGTATCAGTAACACAGTATTAGTAACACAAGATTGCTTACCAGATTAGCACAGTCCTTCAAGTAAGGGATCCGTTCCTTTTCTTGTTTTCAGTGAATGGTACATATTCCAAGTACCTTATATGCTGTTATGACTAAGAAGCACCCAATGGTTTCCATGTTCGCTTATTCCGCTACCCCATATTGGAATGTGCACTATTTTGTTGAAATAGTGTCTTAAACTCAATCGGGTTGGACCGGATCTGACCGGGTCGGATCATTTCTACTATTTCTTTATGATTATACATATATAATAAATGGCTTTTCTATTGTCATATATTTGTTCTTTTAAAGAATCAATTATGAATTGTTATATGATGACGTCCTTAGTATTAAACTGTGATAGAGAAACCATGATAGGGGATTATGGTTGATGAGATCTCTAATCACTTTAATAAGTTTGATCATTAAATGTCTCTAGGCTTATGTACTATTAAACAGGGCATTGATAGTACAAACAGGCTAGCACGTATTAGATGTCTTATGTCTTTAAGGGCAGGGAAGATCTCCTCTATCGAAGTGTAGAGACACTTGGACTGTACGTGGACGTGTATTAGAGAATGCGTACGTTAGACTGACCCGCTTACACTGTTAAGTGTCACACTATGTGACGGTTGTGTAATTATCCTTGTCTACACATGGCCTCATGGTGGGGATTGTCATACTTTGATACTATTGAGATTTTCCCTAGCCATGGGATGATCATGTGGTAGTGATTGGGTGTGATACTGAAGCATGTGGAGTATACATGTTTGGTCGTCCGGGAATCGCGTACCCTATCAGTAGGGGTGAATATCCGAAAGGGCCTTCTTATAAGGAATGTCTTACTCTCGTGAATCTTTGCAAAGTGGAAGTAAATGAGTTACTTCGAGAGAGCAAGATATCCAGATTATAAGATACGGTCATTAATGTTTGACACTCGACGTACGACCGTATGTTATTATTACAGCGATATGATTCTATTTACACGCTTACGTACCGAGCACATGAAAGGTGGTAGTCATTGAGTATTGACTCTTCCGATGATTGAGGGTCACGGTGTGTTGCTAGACGCTATTCCGTGATCGTTAGGCATGAAGGGCATTTTTGTAATTGCACTTTGTGTTTACGACCAACATATTCGGAAGCCTATCGGGTCACACACATATGAACATCAAGTCGGATTAAAATGTGGTTATAGTTGATGACCAAATAAGGAAAAGAATTTATCTCATACTATAAAGGTTATAGTGATAAATTAATATTGTGGTATTTATTTATTATGAATAAATATAATACAAGATATTAATTATGTTGATTAATTAAATATGCATATATATACATATATATACATACATATATATATATATACATACATATATATATATATATATATATATATATATATATATATATATATATATATACATACATATATATATATATATATGATATACATGTATTTTGTGAATTAATTAAGCATTGTATTATATTAATTAAAGATAATCTCAATTCCCAAATTAGTGGGGGAAGGGGGGCGCTATATTCAAAGTATCTTGGATACATTTCGATTGTGCAATTTAATTAATAAGATTACCATAATATTAATATTGGATATTAATTGATTTTGGAAAAATAGATTTATAGTAATAAGATAAAGATAGTCAATATTAGATATTGACAATATCTTGGAAATATTTAATATAAGATATTAAATTAAAAAGAGATAAATCAATCAAATGAATTTTCCTTATTTTATTAGGAAAAATGTTTTCTCTCTCATCAATCTACTAGAAGCTAATCCCAATCAGATTGGGACTGACATGGGGCACCACCTACTACTATAAAAGAAAGGTTTGGCTAGCTCTTTTATACACCATAATTCCAAGAGCTAATTATTCTTGTGAAAAATAAGAGAGCTTCTTAGAGAGAGAAAAAGTTGACCCAGCAGTCGAGTTTTTCTAGTAGCAATCCTTGGCGGGTCCGGCGAGGTGCTCGTGTGGATTACTGGTAGAAGCCGGACACGTGGACAACTCGCACACGTCTACTCCTACCGGACTGTCAAAGCGGTGATATTTTAGATCAACCAAGGTAGTATTACCGTCCCTTCTCTTATATGTTTATTTTTTAAACGAACTCGATCCTGGATTGGGAAATCAATTTTTGAAATTTCCGCTGCGCTACTCGATTGATTTCCTAACATATTTTTCCTGTTCTTATGTGTTGGATAATGTCGTCGATGGATTCCTTGTCAGAATAACTTATGTTGTGTGGAACCTTAAGAAATCCGCATGTAAAAAAGAATCTTAATCTTTATAGTAACATTTGTATTAACAACAGCTATAGAAGTATACTAGTCAGTATTTTATCATACAAATGGTGCTGCTTGAATTATGTGGTGATTTTTGCCTACTACCCATGCATTTTGCATGATTGTGCACATTGCATCTATTACCTGAGTATGAAGTTATCTTTTCAGTAGCTAAATTATATTGCATAAGAAAACGGATATTATAGTGATATTATGAACTTCTTACCGATTCAGCAATGAATAAGTCATTCATTATAGCCACGAGTGAGTTGACAGTGACAAATGGGTAATCTCCCATTGATTTTGCCCAAACTTCTTTGTTGTGTATAATTATAGGAGTCGCGTTAGTTTTGAGTATGTAGTCCATATTACAGTAATTGTTTATGAAGAGATACTTACTTTGCGCCACCTTGTTGATTATGTTCCCGGATATGATGATATGCCTCTTCCATGATATGTGCTCCACATGCGTATTCGTTCTTTGATTCTTTCATGACTACTTTTCCGCCGATCACGTTGTTATCTTTGGGAGAAATGTATTCTTCTTCATGTTTTTTCTTCATCGGTTTCCCAATGTCGTAGTCAAACGCTTTATCTTGTACATCCTTCTTGCCTCTTGGATTTTGATGAAGCCTTCTTATCATTGATGACTCGTCGGTTTTTTGCTTACTTTGTTGAGTCACATTATGAACTTCAAGCTCTGTATTCCGTGTCCTCAAGATTTCTGTCTTAGCTTGCAGCTTTTCAATCTCCTTCTCCTGTGCATCCAAACGTTTCTTCTGGGCTGCTACATGGTCTTTAAGCACTCCTTCTGATAATTCTTTTTGTTCAGCTTTTCTTGTCAACTCACCCATGGTTGCCTCTTTGTCAAACAACTGTTTTTTGAGTTCTGTAACTCTGTTTTTGAGTTCTGCGTTTTCTTTTGAATGCACATTCTTCATTTCACTTAGACGCATCTTGAGGTCTTGTTTAATTCCCGAGCTTTCCTCAATTGTTCCTTTCAAGTTGCTGATTGCACTCTCTTTTTCAAAGTTCTCCTTCTCAAGTTGAGCAACTTTCTCCGCAAGGAACTGAATCCTTCTACTATCTTCCTCATGCTGCTGCTGCATCCTTTGTTTTAGTTCATCATCTTTGTTTGGATTCACTTTCGTCATGAGACTTGCTAGGAAATCTACACGGGAACTCAATGGAATGTAAAAAATTATATCCTTTTAACCATGATCGACTTCATTTAAGCAACAAACATAAAAGAAGTAGACGAGAGAATACCTTGGTTGATCCAATTGGATCGACGCTTTGTCTACGGTTGATGGTCCAAGCACCGAGCCGTCCAAGTGTCCGGCCTCTAACGGTAATCCACACGAACAACTGCCGGAATCTTCACAAGACTGCTACCGGAAAAAGTCGACTGCTAGGTCGCCTTTTCTTCCTCGCATAGAAATCACTCAAGAAACTCTCTCTTTCTCTCACTAGAATATTGCAAGAATGTTGTGATGTAAAAGAGCTTGGCATCCCTCCCTATAAATAGGTGTATAGGGCGCCACTATCATCTTGGGTGTAGTAGGGAACAAGAAACTATTTTCCCAATAGAATAAGGATTTAATAAATCAATTAGATAATTGATTGATTATCTCATTAAGTACTTACCTTAATCTTTTTAAGGATTTTTCTTAAAATCATATATGCCATACATTCCAAGATATATATTGACAATATCTCATATTAAATATATCTTTAATGTATTACCATAAATCAATTTACACATATGTGTATATCTATACACATTAATATCTAATTAATATATGATAATACTATTAATTAATTTGCAAAATCCATGTGTATCATATACACACATATCCACACCCCACATGCCAATATATTGGCATCCGGATTATTCTCAACTAATTAATATAATACTATGATTAATTAATTCACAAAATACATGTATATCATATATATTTCGACATATACATAAAATATGTATATTTAATTAATCAACATAATTAATATCTTGTATTATATTTATTCATAATAAATAAATACCACAATATTAATTTATCACTATAACACTTTATAGTTGGCATAAACAAATCCGCATCCGGTTATCGATATAACCACAAATTAATTCTGGCTAGTTATTCATATGTGTGTGACCCGATAGGTTTCCGAATATATTGGCCGTAAGCATAAAGTGCATTTCCTAAAATACCCTTCACACCTAACGATCATGGATAGCGTCTAGCAACACGTCCACAACCCCCAATCACCGGAAAGAGTCAAGTTCTATGACTACAAACTTTCATGTGAAATGGTTACCGTGTAAATACAATCCTATCGCTGTTACAATAGCCATACGGTCGTATCTCGAGTGTCAATACATTAACGACCATATCTTATAATTTGGATATCATGCTCTCTCGAAGTAACTCATTTACTCTCTCTTTGCAAAGATTCACGAGAGCTAGATATTCCTTATAAGAAGGCATTCGGATATTTACTCATATTCATAGGATACGCGATTTTCGGACTAGCGACATGAATCCAACGCATTCTTCAGTATCACACCCAATCACCGCATGATCGCCCCATGGCTAGGGTAAACCTTGACAGGACCTTTTCTAACGCTATTATAATCCTTAACCGGCAGTGTACCGGGTCAAACTGTAGTGCTAGTATGGTGAGTCAGAGTGTCGAATCCTCAGGGAAAACGTGGTAATTCTTTTAAGTGTGGTTAAACACCAAAGAGCTGTTATTAACTCGATCTAAACCGTAATTTTATAACACAGATTACTACTATTCTACTGAACATAAAATAAATGCGTAATTTAAAAGTTATTCTAATATAATATATATAGATATATAAATATATATATATATGTACATAGATTGCAAAATACATATATAAATATAAATATATAGATACCAATATATTGTTAGAGAACTAGCCAAAGTTTATATAATTGATTTATACGATCTTTCTCAGTAAACGGAATGTGCTCGATCTTTCCTTTATTATTAGGTCCAATTGAGTAATGAAACGGTGCACTTCTGAGGTTAACAATTCCTTTTCACACGAGCGTATGAAATTGTCATATGTCATTGTCATCAGTTCAATCTTCACAACTGCCCCATGCTAATCTCAGTTAGTCTCGAGCAGTGCAGTACAAATCTACCCTGGATAAAAGAGGTTATTCCGTTTGTCAGACGGCCGATGTTATTCAAAAGGCTCCGGTTGTCAGGCGGATTGATTTAACTTTCCGGTGTTAGTTTTAATTAAACTGTTGATTTTAACATTATTATGATCTCGAGCACAATTTTAATAAGATTCATCTTTCCCAAGACAAATCTGCCCCCGGGTAGGAAATAGGATTCCGTTGTCACGCTTTCGCACGGCCAATTTTACCCTCCGGTTTTTCTATCTTTTATCTCATATCCTAACTTCTCTGGTCAGTTCATCGTTAGGTTATATGGTGCGATTCATCTTGGTTAATTACGTCAATCCGAATATTATCAATACGTTACAGAATAGAAAAAGATTCAATTAACTCAATTTTAGTCAATTTTAATTAGACAACATTCATTTATCGAAAAGATCGAAATAAAACGATTACATAACTTTGGCTAGTTATTAGATTTAGCCTAATAACATTATAAAAAGATAAAAACAAACATAACAAACATAAATACTTTAGAAATTTTACCCGATTACAACTGATGAATCAGAGATCGTATTACAACGACTTCAGCAACATTGATCTTCTGATAATTCCTCGAGCATTACAACAATACTTATTACTAATTTATTTATGGCATAAGGCCTATATACATACTACTACTAATTAAGAGAGGTTTTGAAGATATATTGGTACCCCTCTGCAGGCTGTATGAACTGCTCTATTTATAAGCAGAATTTCTCAGGGCCGGATCGATCCGGGGTGATGTCGGATCGATCCGGGAATAGAAAATATTATCCCCTAGATTATTCTCTGCAGGATCATATCTTGGTAATCATTATGTTTCCTCGGTTCGATCCGAGGTTAATCCGGATTGATCCGGTTAGTTTATTTTCACATCTTGATCTGAAACTTGATAAAATCATAACTTGAGCTCTGGATCTCCAAATGACATGATTCAAGAAGCGTTGGAAAGCTCTTGAAAAGATCTATAACTTTTATGAAGGACTCTTCTTCAGAAAATGCCTTTTTGATGGGCCATTTGTTCGTCGAATATATATCTCGATAATAGTATCACGAACCGTTGATCCACTTGAACTTTAAATCTCATGGCACTTCCTTACTTCCTTCAAAAGACATGTTTTTACTTCAAAAAGTGTCGTCACTCGGGGTCTTGGTTTACCTAAAAGTCTGCAATAAAATACCAAAAATACCCATGTAAATCTGACACGACACTCCGGTTACTAAACCAGTACAAAATTTATAACTTTTTATTACTTTTACTAGATTTTTATAGTATTTAGATTTATTCACTATTATTAATATTTCATAAGATTATCTTTATAATTTCTTATATTTTATATAAAAAGAGTTGATAAAGTATATAAAACATCGTAATTTTTATCATATAAATGTTATACATCAAACCTCAATAGTGTCAAAGCATGACAATCCACACCGTGATGTCATGAAGACTCCGGTCTCAGGATAATTACACAACCGCCATATAGTGCGACACTTAATAAAGTAAGTGGGTCAGTCTAAAATACATATTCTTTAATACACGTCCACGTACAGTCCAAGTGTCCCTACACTTTGATAGACGAGATCTATCCCTATCTTCAATAAGATATAAGACATCTAATACATGCTTGTCTAATCGTACTATTAATGTCCTGTTTAATAACACATTCAACAATAGACATTTAAGTATCAAACCTTTTAAAGTAAGTCGAGATCTCATCAACCATAATCACTATTATGACTTCTCTTTCACAGTTTAACACTAGGGACGTTATCATATATACAATAATTGGTCCGTTAAACGAACAAATATATAATAACACAAAGCCATTTATCATATGTACAAACATAAAAAAATAGTAGAAATGATCCGACCCGATTGGGTTTAGGACATTATTTCAACAAGAATTTCAATGTATTTATTCTTCTTATCAATCAAATCCTGAAGGTGTTCATTGTTGAATATTTCCCTTCCGTATAACTCTTCGAATTTCTTTACTTCGCTTATCAATTCAGCATTGTTAGAAACTTGTTCATACAATGTTGTTTTCATGTTTTCATTTTCAACAGCCATTGATTCTTTCTGACCAATTAGATTTGCTTGGTTGGTCTCGTAAGTTCCAACACATTCTTCAAGCTCTGATATTTCTTTTTGTTGTCGGTGCACCGTCTCTTGAAGCTTTTTTATTTCTTCTTCTTTGCCCTCAAGCATTGTTTGAAGCATGCATATTTCTTGTTCATTGACCATCAAACATAAGTTCATGTTACTGATACTGTGTTACTGATACCGTGTTAATGTTATTGTGTTACTGTTGGTGAATATAAAGTAGGTTTGATTATGTATTCATACCTGCTTGGGGTCATTTTTTTCAACCTCACGTAAATGCTTGTGAAATCATTAGTGAGAATGAAGGGATCTCAGATGTATGAGACTGAGTCTGAACATTTTCCCTTCAGTTCATTTTCCACACTTTCTTGTGCACCTTCACTCTGTTCTGGTCTTTGATTTTCTTGTCCATCTTCTTTTTCTTCCATCCCTTGATTTCCTTTCCATCTTCACTTTCTTCCCCACCTCCCCCAAAACCATCATCATCCATTGTATCATCCTCCATTGCATTATATTTTGAACTACATTCTGATTCTTTCTCTTCATCCTCTGCTTCCTCTTCTTCCTCTTCTTCCCCTCCATCCTCTTCTTGCTCTTCTTCCCATCTTTCCTCTTCTTGTTCTTCTTGCTCTTGTTCCTTTTCTTACCCTTCATCCTCTTGTTCCTCTTCTTCCCCTCCTCATCTTCTTGCTCTTGTCCCTCTTCTTTATCTTATTCGTCTTATGCGTCGTCTTCATCATTCAAGCCTTTAATAATGTATTTCTCAGCAATTGTAGGAATCGGTTCTTTTCTATTGAACTACAATGCATCAAATAGAGGTTATGTTAGGTTATTAGTGTAAATTGTTAAAGTGTTACCGTGTTACTGATATTGTGTTACTGTTACTTTGAATTTGTGCAACTGTTGTGTAGATGTAACTGTGAAAATGTATGATATCTTACCAATAACTTATCCTTATTGTTTAGAATTCCTTGTTGTCCATTCCTGCTTGGCACAACTAGTTTCTCAAGTTCTTTGGTGTCCCATTTTGTAATTCTTGGGATTCCCTTTGATAAAAGTCCTTTCATCCCTTTTTGTTTTGGTTCTTTTTGTGTACCCTTTGTATCACTTGCTGTAATTGCATCTGAGTGCTCACAAAACCAATACTGCATTGAATATAATTTATGTTAGTAATTTTACACGATTATTGCATAAGATAAGTAGCATTAAAGGAAAAGAAACATACATGCAGGTAACAACATAGTGCATCCATTCACTTGCGTTGGATGGTTCCAATCTTGTTTTAAGCCATCGATTAGTTGGTCTAATATATGTTTTGACCAATTGTAAGTATTATATCTATCAATGTCATCAACATAGTATATGAACCCCTATGCTATATACGCTCATATATTTGGCAGAAAGACTGTGTGGAGAAGTATTAGGCACAGTAGCTTGACACAATCATCAATAGATTCTTGGTCCTCCTTTTTACCAGCTCATTCACTTTAAGTTTCACTATGTGTGCAGATAGTCTATTTGCTTTCTTAAAGTGCCTTTCTTCTAAATCTGTTTCACACCTTCCGTGAGCTTTGATATTGCCAACTTGTTCTTCACCGTCCTCTATCCCAAAAATCAGTTTGATATCCAATATTGTTGGCATGCACGATTTACCACGGATGTTGAATTTTTTTTCTCTTTATCATAGATGTTTATAAATGCATCCATCATGTCATTCTTCCGCTTCTTCTTAATGACCTCAGATTTATTCAATGCATTCAATATGTGCCTGAATGGAATTCTGTTGATTGCATCTTTGTGTGGTTTTTTCAGATCTTTGTGTATTTGCTCAAATATTTCTTGTATAGCATTCAAATTTGACTTATACTGTAATGAGTACCTACAATTTCAAATAATTTGCAGCTACATGTTAATGTTTACACTAAAAAATTCATATTCAGTAGATTTTCAGATTCATTATCACATCATTTCTCACTACTAACATAACCATGCTCATTAACAATATCAGTAACACAATATCAATATCAGTAACACATGAAGTCTGATTATTAAGAACTATCCTTTAGTGTCTACCATTTTCCAATGACCTGTAATGTTTACATTAACACATCCATAGTGATTACTCTTTCACATCATCAACAAATCATTGTGAGTAACACTATCTGTAACAGTATCAGTACAAATTGTCCTTACTCTTTCACATTATTCATAATTAAATCAGTATATACAGGACATGTACATACATTAACACTTCAGCAACATTCATTTAAGATTAGAACTATGAATTCTAACTAACAATTCTGCAATATGTTCCAATTTCATAGAAATTAAACAACATAGAAGGAGAGATATGGGTTGCATTTAGTGATTTGCAGTAACAAGTTTATAAAACTAGTAGAATATAGTTCAAATTTGAAATACATAACAAAAAATGCAAAAGGTCAATAGTATTTCAATTCTGAGATCTTTACCTTAGCTGTTTTGCTTCTTATTCGTCGATGTTGTTTCCAGAGCTCTTTTTTCTTTTAGGCATTGTGCAAAAAGATGTGAAAATCTTTGATGTTACTATTTTTGCTTCTAATAGAATGATTTTCTGAATGATTTCCGGTGGAATCACACTGATTTCTTCAGTTTTGGAGGAAATGCGTTGGTGGAATCGTGTGTTAATGGCGGATGAACAGGGGCATGTGGCGCCAGTATGAGGTGGTGCATGTGGCGCCAGTATGAGGGTTTCCTCCTTGGAATAGGTTTTCTCGGATGATGTCATACTGCGCAGTAATTAATTATTTATCTGTTATTTAATTAATTACAAATATATTAGATTGATCATTAATTGATTCTAGATTGGTTCTAGAATATCCTAGGATTTTCTAATATGATTAGGAAAATATAATTGTAATTATCTAATTAAATTATATTTTTCCTTGGAGGCCAAGGATTATTCTTCTATAAAAGGAGATCTCTCCCGAGCCTCACATAAGAGACATACCACGAAATTATACATAAAAAAAGGCTAAGGAGTTCGATCCTTAGCATTCCCCGGTTGAAGAAAAACTTCGGTTTTTTCTTGGTTGCATGTCAAGGAGGTTCTAATTTCAAGGATCGGTGTCCACCAACCGCCGTTTGGAGACACACGTTGGAAGATCAAGGCTACTCATCCAACTATTGGTAAGTAGATCTAAACCCCCCTTGTAGGAAGTTTAGATCCTTTGTTTATGATATGTAGTTCATAGATCGTGATCCATCCGCTGCGAAAAGATCTAATTTATTTAGATCTGAGCTCTTACATCCTTCATGTGGTAGCAGATCCAGGTTCCACGATCTATGAATTATATTCATAGATAAACGATTTAAAAGGAGTGGAATTGCATGTAGATATTTTTTTTATATGCATATGTGATTGGTTGTTGTGGTTGAAGAGATGGATTGAGGTTGGCACTGTTTACCCGTTAGATCTATTGTAAACTCATATAAATTCGTTATATGAGTATAGGAAATTTTGTAATTAGTTTGATGATGTAATTTTAAATTTCCTATAAATAGATCTGTTTTGTTGCTGTTCGTCTTTTCTGTTTTTTCCGTTGATTGAGCCGTTGAAACGACAATCCCTCCGGTCAGAATAAAGATCAAATGTTGATGAAAAAGGCCTCAAAATTTGGTGTCGATCGGAGTCCGTCTCAATATCAAATCGCTACAATAATGTTGCTGCTGTAACAGAAAACCACAGCAGCCATAAAAACCCTAGCTGTTAGTTCGTCGAATTTCTGGAAGGGTATGGAACATTGAGACAAAGATCCGACCGTTCAGATTGACTAACCTGGAGTTATGAACAAGCTCTAAAAATTTCAGGTCGATCGGGTTTTGTCTCGATGCCCGATCGGCTCCGGGAAGACACTGCTGCGCCACAGTTATAAACAGATGCAGCAGTTGGATCGGCGGATTGCTGGAGAAAATTGGGCCATCGAAACTGGGATCCAACCGTCCATATTGAATCAGGAGGAGTAAAGAACAGTCCCACAAAGTTTCGTGACAATCAGAGTTCGTTTGGATGCCCGATCATCGATGAAACGGATCAGCAGCAAATTGTATTAGAAACTAGTAAACCCTAGTTAGGGTTTATTTATTTATTTTCTAATAGGTTAGATACGGGGGTGCCAACGGTCCATCTTGATGTTTATTTTCCGCACCGGTATGTATGCTTAGAATGTATGCGTAGAACCGGAAAATTGCCATGACATGCATCATATATTGAATTCCACTCCATATGCATATACATGTAGAAATTAATTAGAGGAATTAGTTAGGCATGTATACAACACGCGATTAGTTTTAATTAATTGTATGATATTAATTAGAAATTAATTAGGGAAACCGAGGATTCCGGGTTTTGTCAATCGTCATGATTAGGTGATGGATTCTCGGTGAATCCCACCTTGCGAAAGCATAGGGAGTAAAATCACGAAACCTAGACGAGATTGCGTTTTTTGTCCGTAGTGTCTACGTGAAAGTTTGATGTTAAGGGATTGAACAATTATGGGTTAATATGGTTCGAAAGTGGTCAAACCATGGATGGGTGGTCAACTGAGCCACGGCTCGATCGACTTAACCCTCCACGTATGGCGTTTTCACGGGGGTCCGGCAAGGCTGAGCTATCTGATGAGCGACTACGGATCAACGGAACTCCCTTAGCCCTGATCCGTCCGACGGCCACATATGTTCCAACGAATAGGTCGGGTGGGCTAGCCCACATAACCGACACCATTCGGGCCCATGATTTATTGTTCCTTAAAGATACATTATGTCCAAAAAAGAAATCAGTAAACCCACCACTTTTTCATAAATATTGAGTGGGAGCGGGGAAGACGACAGCCGACCTCACGGCCTCTACTGTTGACACAAGCAACGTGAGAGAATGGTGACGCCTCGTGCTGTCCTGGGAACGGCCTCCCTAAGGAAGGCCTTTACCGCTATCAAAATTCAAGGCTTGGTCTCCGAAAGGATAGGATTTTGGGTACTCGTCGGGTCACTGACCGACCCTAAGGCGGCACACTCGGGGTCTACCTAAAAATCTGAAATAGTAGGTCACACTCATTATGGGTATTTTTGGTAATACATTGGCTGAAAAAGAAAGGTAATCGAGGATTAAGATTGGATGTTCGATTCCATTTAATCATCGAGAGAGTTGATCTCAATTTAGTCATTACCTCTTTGACCTACCCTAAGGCGGTACTGAGGTGTGAGACTAAATCCTTGGAACGGTAGGATGGACTATGTATTAGTTTATAGTTCCTAAAATCAATTAGTAGTGTATAATTTGGATTTATTTTCTGTCAATTTTATTTACAACAATTTATATATCTCTATAGGGTACTAGACTGCTAGTGTATGTTTTAAATTGACTAGTAACGACTTCGTTAAAAGTGGTAAATAACTAGAACGTTGTACTTATTAATCATACATGTGATTAATCTTTCGGAAGAGATATTTCTCTTGAGCCATCAAGACTTAAGTGACGTAAATAAATATGTCACTGTTGTCACTCGTGTTGAACGAGAGACAACCGTAGTTAGATTAAAAGATGGTTGGGACGGTAAAATTCTTCTAGTGAATTTTAAATTGTGTAGTGACTACACAAGAAATTTTCTAATAAAAAAATTGGAGAATCATAAATTAAAGTGTTGCTAGTTAGACGGTATTTGGAACCGATAAATTAGTGGGAGCTTTAATCTTTCTTTTTTTTCTGATTTATTAGAAAATTAGTCCCACTGGGTAACGTTTTCATTAGACATCCCACAACTCACGAGTAGTGTCTATTCAAACGAACTGCTAGTTCAAGCTACTTCCTTTTAAGGAAAGTCAAGAATGGGAAATCATCTAAACTAAGTTTGAGGCTAAACAGAAATATTAATTAAAAAGGTAGAGGATAAGGAAAGTGATTTCGGATCACTAACCAATGAATCCTTAGCGACTTTCTTAACCGAGTAACTCAACTCGGGAGCTAAGTTCTTTGGAAGAACAAGGAAGATTTGCATTAACGATTAATAAAGTAGACAACGGGCAGTAATTTCAGCTAGAATAGTGGGAGTGGTATGAGGAAATGAACTTTGGATTCGATCCTTGAATATCATGAAAAAATTATTTTTCTGTTTTCAAATTCGTTGGAACAACTGGATTTACTTTCAACTCGACATATTGTTGCCTCATAGAAAGTGAATATGACATTTGTAGTACGAATCCGAGACTCGGATTTTTGTTTGATAAAGTCAGAACCACTAAGAAATGCTGAAAAGGTATAAGTAACACGTCTTAAACTTTTATAGGCGAACGGTTTCCGTATTAAGATAAACGATTCTTCAAAATCTATTAATTAGTGCATATATCCTAGAGATAAGACCTAACGACTGGCTAAGGATGATTCCTATCACCGCCTCGAACACCATCTCAAAGGAACAATGACTAAGCTTCCTTTCAATTGGGATAGGGTAATAGATCTCAAGAAGTAACGTAGCTTGTTCATAATGACCTTCGGGGTCCAAAGTGAGAGATACAAGCTAATGGGAGTTTTTGAGTGGTGACATTTTGTCCGATAACTACTCAAACACGGTTTAGTTTATCTAAAGAATACGAGGAGGAGTCTCGATTTTAGCAGAGAATAGAGTATTCCATGCTCAGAAATTGGCTATCACATAGTCTTGGGACTGATGCTCGGCCTGCCTCCTAGTGGAATGTTTTTCACTGAGGAAGAAAACATAGACTTGCCCTATATAGTTATTGATGTGCTACAATACACTGCTAAACTCGATTAAGATAATTGGTTACAAAATAACGGTTAACATTATTATGTAAACCGGGAAGTCTACCTAGAAGATGCTAGTGAATTTGTGGATAAGGAATGAATTTGGTTCATACCACTTCCGTAAATGTAGGCATTTAGCACTTAATGCTTGAAGGTAGGACTGGAGATTTTGCGCATACGTTATGATTATGACTGTTCGTGAATAATCTTAATGTGACGAGTGAAGGTTGGTTATAAGATTCTTGAGATCAGAAAGTGACGGTTGAACTGTCACAAGCCTTCTGATAGAATCTATAAGTAACAGCCTTAAACCTTGGAGTACGGTTACCCAAAAAAGTAGTTACTATCTGATTTAATCAGACCACGTCCAACATCGGTTGTTGGTGATTACACTGATAAATACTACTAGATCGGAATGTCAATCCACCCAAAACGCAGTGGGAGTATGGTTTAACCATTGACCCATTGTGGTTTTGTGGACTTTACAGTCTCCTTGGGTGATTGATAACCTATGGCTCTTGGTGGGCTGTATAGGATTCTGATCATAGAGGTTGGTTTGAAAGCATTAACCCTGTGAATGGAGTTTTGGTACTCCAGTCTGTTCAGCCTCTTGTAGAACCACCTGAGTGTCTCGGGCATAGTGGGAGCAATTGGATCTACACGGAAAAGAGTCGAATGAATAGGAAAGTTTAAACTTTCAGTGTAAAGCTGAGTGGTCTAGGGGTGATTCCCTGACAAGTAGAGAGTTAACCAGACCTTGAACTCTCTCACCACTCAGTCTTGCTAGATTTCGTTAGAAAGCAGAAAATATGGGTGATTCTCTGAGACTTTCTTGCCAAAAAACGGAGTCTGGATTCATTCGGAATAGAAGGGTCTTGGTTAAAACAAATGGCAGGATGACTGCCGGGGCTTATATCCTTTGTGGATTTAAGAGAACCTCTCGGTCATTTAAAGTCACATGTTTTAAAATATGTGGACTTGACCAGAATATTGATAAGTCTTTCGTAGACTGGATATCAATATTGATAAAGTAGTTGTATTAGTGTTCATTAATGATAACACTGCAACGGTTGGAAACAACATGGGTGTGCTATCAGAAGTCGGAAACTGACACGCCAAGATTCTCTGGATAAGAGAATTGGACAATATTCTAAGAATTTGATTCGGTCAAATTCACAAGAATGAGTCATTGGATATCCCATCCGTCTTATTGGTTAAGATGATCTTGCATATACGTATGCAATATTCAACGAGAGTAGTCCTACCCTACCACTCAGGAATGATTCTCTAAATCTTCGGTTAAAGAGAAAATGGGATAGAGTCTCTCTTGGATAACGGCAAGTCAGGTTATCACAAGTCAATAGTAGTCGAATCTTGGATTCGAGCATTGAATAGAGGTTTAGTACGTCCTCAAGTATCTTTGAAGAACGAGAAATAATGTGCTTGTATATTCGGATGCAAACTTGAATATGGTTGACTACACTGATTCTGACTTATAGTCAGATTAAGGATGATCGTTGGGACGATCTCGGGCTCAGTGTTTACTCATTGTGATGGAGCTATAGTCTGGAGAAATCCAGCACCGCCAATTCGACTTTAATTAATCGGATACGTAGTAGCTTTCGGAGCAGCTAGAGCGGCGAAATAGCTTAGGAATTTCCTTTCTGATCTGGGAGTAATTCCAGGTCTGGTGAGCCGATATCACTTCATTATGAAAACAGTGAAGAGATAGCTTAGAAGGATCTTCTCAGTCACTAGAGGTCAAAAGCATATTGAGAGAGAGTACCGCCTGATTTGATGGACCGGCAACGTTTTGATCCTAAAGATCGTCTCGAGCCGACAACCTAACTAATCAGTGTACCAAGTCGAGTGCTTGAAGAGTACGGCATTGAGGGATATGTCTCATCTGCTTTTAGAGCAAGTAGGAGAGTGTTGTGAATAAGATGAAAAAGGGTGTGCTCTAAAAACAATCGTTTCTTGTCATTTCATGCAAGTGGGATATTGTTAGGTGTAGTGCCCGAAAGACAATTTGTGTAATGAAAACAGAATTTATCTCACCTTATTACTTGCTTTGTGCTTGTAAGTAATACACTGCTGCAAACCCTAAGTATATCAGTATATAACCGCTTAACTCAGTGTATGGCATGCACGTGAGGATTGAGTTAGTGGTGATATACTTAAAGCGATTAGTCCGTGGTGAACTTAATCGAGTTTAGGGTCTCGTGATTAAAACACCAATAATGCGCCTGAGAACACCTTAGGGTGTGATAGTCTTATCCGATTTGCCGGTAGATGGTACTAAGTGGGGCATTTATATATGATGGCATTCATATAGATCGACCGATTTAATCTGGGTTTCTCGATATAATTCGTAATCGAGAAAACTTATTAAATCATTAGACGATCATATATGGATTGACCTTAATCCTGAGGTGATCACAGGGTACTGCTTGTCTCGGGTAGTGTTTGATGTGTTAGTTAAGGATCACTTTGATATGTGATCTGAGTCACTTCTCATTGGCACTATTCCTTGATGAGTGAGTAGTTACGTGTTTCACTGACACGGAATCCATTCCTTCATGCGGGAAGTAGAGGCGATCCCTTATTTGTTAGCCCTAAGAAAATGATCGATCCCAGGAGTTCATATTAGACTAATTAGTACTAGTCCGGTATGTGAACTAATTGATCACTAGGGGGTAATGGTAAATAAGGATAAGATATTCTGAGTCGGGTTTACGGAGACTTCCCACTCAGAATGGACAGTCTATGGAGGGTTAGTCCGTCTATGTAGTGATTATATCAATAGACGCTTATTTACTCGATGGGTTGAGTGTAAGTATATATCTATAATTGGTAGAGTTCAGTTTCGGGTTTACGGTGGCGTAATCCCGGAATTAATAATTTAAGTATGAATATTCTGTTCGATGAATATTTTACTTAATTATTGGAGCTACTGGTTATAGGTTCATGGTCCCCAACGTGGCTCCTATAATACGAGTGTTTTCTTGTTATTGGGCTTCAGTGATGATTAATTGGCTGGGCTAATTAATTGATGTGTGAAATATTATTTAGTTGGGCTAAATAATATAATACACAGAAAAGACATTTTCTGTGGGCCTGGGGTGGTGTATGTGGCGCCAGTATGAGGGTTTCCTCCTTGGAATAGGTTTTCTCGGATGATGTCATACATCGCGCAAATAATTAATTATTTATCCGTTATTTAATTAATTACAAATATATTAGATTGATCATTAATTGATTCTAGATTGGTTCTAGAATATCCTAGGATTTTTTAATATGATTAGGAAAATATAATTGTAATTATCTAATTAAATTATATTTTTCCTTGGAGGCCAATGATTTTTCTTCTATAAAAGGAGATCTCTCCCGAGCCTCACATAAGAGACATACCATGAAATTATACATAAAAAAGGCTAAGGAGTTCGATCCTTAGCATTCCTCGGTTGAAGAAAAACTTCGGTTTTTTCTTGGTTGCATGTCAAGGAGGTTCTAATTCCAAGGATTGGTGTCCACCAACCGCCGTTTGGAGACACACGTTGGAAGATCAAGGCTACTCATTCAACTATTGGTAAGTAGATCTAAACCCCCTTGTAGGAAGTTTAGATCCTTTGTTTATGATATGTAGTTCATAGATCGTGATCCATCCGCTGCGAAAAGATCTAATTTATTTAGATCTGAGCTCTTACATCCTTCACCTCTTGCTCATCCCCTGCCAATAGCGAGACAATCATTAAGGCAACGCCACAAAAAATGCTGAATACACGGCTGTACAGGGAGCTACCAACTGAAGTTGTCGGCCCTGCCACAGATGCTGCTCGGTAAAGTGATAAGGCCTGGAAGTACCCCGAGCTAACAATATAAACTGTCTTATGATCATAATGCCAAATCTACTGACCCGAGTGCTCCCATGGGGCAATAGTGGTCCCCAAGATGGCATCAGACTCCCATGGCCGAAACAAATGCTGAACCCGCTGCACATCCCACGCCCTGGAGTTGGGAATAAATAAGTTCGAAACTTTAGAGTCTGTTGGAAGCTCATATCCTGCAAATGGAATACGGAACGAATGCTGTCGATTAGTCCAGGCATCGTGAAAAATAAGCACCGACTCGCCATCACTCACCCTCCATCGTAGACCACTGAGCAAAAGGTCCCGCCTCTAGAATGTTGCGCCATAGAAATGATGGCCGAGCTCCCAATCTTGCCGCAAGAATGGTGCTATCCTCAAAATACTTCGCTTGAAAAACCTATGCCGCTAACAAGCCTGGGTTGCGCAAAAGTCTCCAGGACTTTGCCAACAAAGCCAGATTGAAACATTCCAAATCACGAATATCCAAGCCCCCCAGATTCTTTGGTAAACAACAAGCCTCTCAATTCTTCCAGTGGTCGGGTGGACTGGATTAAGAAGACCAATTGTGTTGGACTGAATCATATAACATTTTTTATGTACCGAAAATACAAACCGGGTGGGCTACGCCCACCCTAGCATGCATCTAGGTCCGTCCATGGTGAGATTTTAACCCACAATCAAGAGACAGTTATATAGACCCACGCACACTTTGTCCCGAGTGAGACTTGCCTCAATTTGACTATTAAGTCAAACATCATAGACTTACAAATATTATTATTATGTTTTGACGCTACATTTTTTTTCCAGGAGAGGAGAGGGGGGAAGGGGCAGATTGAAAAAAATATGCTTTACAACAAAGAGATTGGAAAATTGACCCTACTTTCTCTAAACCGATAAAATTACGATTTCCATGGATTTTTTTGTATGAATTTGTCGGGTTTTTTTACAATATCGTCTAATAAACCGACAAGATCATAATAGGAAAAACCCATAAGAACATGGTTTTATCGGTCGAAGAAAAATGTAGACAAATTTCTAATTTATTCGTTACAAAGCCCATTTTATCAATTTTCCCCCTTAAGGAACTCAATTATGTCAATTTGGCACTTGGTCATCAACTTGACTTGAAGGCACCTAAACATTTATGAAATTGGTTTTACCTTCTTGTCTTTTAACAATGTAACAACATCTTCTTCCACAACGACGATACATTTCCCTATATCTATTCTTGCTATAATAAGTTAAATCCTCTCAAGTTGTCCCATTAGGATAAGTCCAAAGGGAGGGTGCAAACCCATTTTATGATACCTATAGGAGTGCCAGACAAGATCACCAATAAAAAGAATTGAAATGATCAAAATTAGGTGCACAGATCATGATGACGTGCACTATATTCAACTCTTGCCAAGACTTCTCCCCATCAAACACACAAACACACGAGAGTGATTGTACTTGGCAAAAAGGAAATGGTATGTGTCTTACATTCACAGAAATAGTGACTTTCCACTACATAGTATATTCTCATGGATTAAAGTGATGTTATATTTATTATGATGGGTCCCAACAAAATAAATAGTGTTGATTGTGTTGTGTAGAATGTTGTGGCAAAATAAATAGTGAATGTATCACTACTCTTGGCCAAAAAAAAAACAGATGCAAACTCACACATGGTAGTATTGTCTCACACTGTCCCCCTATATTTATAGCTTTATTGCATTTTCCATGTGACCCCCAACGGAAAAAGCAATAAAGCTGTAAATATACGTGGGACAAGATAGGGACAAGTATCATGTTGGTTTGCACGCACTATTTTTTTTGGCCAAATACAATAATCTCGCGCGTGTGTTTGAGGGGGAGTACTCGCCAAGGGTTCAAATATGGTGCCCCTTCTGATACCGGATCTAATTTTGATACTTATCAATTCTGTCTATTGGAGATGTTAATACCCTCTTATAGATATCAAGAAATGGGTTTGGACCCTCCCGTTGGACTTACTCTGAGGAGGTTAAAAAACCGCAAGTCCTCGTCTTGTCTTTCTTTATGATGGTAAGATAAAGTTGACCCTTAAATTAGTCCAGAAGAAGACTCCTAAGAGGAAGAACTCAGTCAATTCTTCATATATATCTTTAGTGTGTGAGACTAAATTTTTTTTCTTTTCAGGGAAAATACTTGGGTGGGGAGGGGATTTTGAGTTGAAGTGACGGGTGAAACGATCAGAACTCCACAGTTTAAATACAGGATGAAATTATGGGGTTCATATTGAACCACACGTGTGAAGACACCACACAAGTATTTTCCTGTTTTCAGATCTTATGTGTTAGTAACTTAGTATAAATAAAGCTTTTGGTTTTTTTCTTTATTGGATGTATCAGTGAGACGTATCATATTAAACAAATTTTATTGCCCCATAGTTCTACGTTTGAGATTTTGTTACATGGGTTTTAAAAGAGTTTTTGTATTCTTCGTTGCAGTGATATTGCTCCCTTTTACCCGTGGATGTATATTGGTTAATCGAACTACGTAAATTTGGCACGCTCGTTTCATTTATATATTTTTCTTTTTTCTCTTCTACTTCGTGTTATTATCGTTAAGAGCCGTAACTCGAAGGCAGCTAACCAACTGCCCAAATTTTGATCTATTGGAATTAAGAGGAGAACTTTACATTCTGTATACATATCTAATGTGATCAATGATAAAATGGATCTGCTACTGAACCTACCACCTTGTTATCTACAAATGCTGTCCTCCTCATTCCCAACATAAAAAAAAACAAGACCTAATGACTAACCCAACTTTCAGAGCATTTTCTGGATATGTTTCAGGCCACTCTGTTTTCCATATCAGCAAACAAGGGAGAAATACTACTGCAGTACTACAATCGTTGTAGCAATGATTATACAAGTGAATGAACACGTTTCATCTAACTCAATGAATACATCGTGTCCATCCATTTTATACAACAGTTTCACTAACCAGATAGTTATTATCAAGCTGTCTTGTCCGATAAAATGGCTACAAGATCTTCCCGAGCTTTTTCAAGAGCACCTAATACATTCTCAGGCTTCCTTCCACCTGCCTGAGCAAAATTTGGTCTGCCACCGCCGCCTCCACCACACAGCTTGGCTATTGACCCGATAAACTTTCCTGCTTGAAGCCCAAGTTGTACAACACCTGGACTAAAAGCAGCAGTAAGACTTACTTTCCCGTCACCTGGACAAGAACCAAGAACCACGGCTGCTGGATCTTCTAGTGCGTTGAGAAGATACTCTGTAGCACTCTTCAGTGCTTCTCCATCCATATCTTCCATGTATTCAACCAGGACTCTGAAAGACAAATTTATATGATATACCAATGATCCTTCTTTCAAAAAATCATCAAATTAGAAAATGCACACAAGGACAAACCGATAATTTCTTAGATTTATCTGTTTCCTGTGGATACCGGAGATCATTTCACAATTTCAGTTAAATTTTGTGATGTTCAGGATCCAAGAGTGAGCATTTGAGTTTCTAGTTCTCCTTAAAATGTTAAAGACCATGGGCGTTTAAAGCCCTTTGAAATGGGTTTGTTTACCATGATGAGCAGGCTACTACTTTGAGCTAAACTATGATTAGGCTCCATTATGATGTAATGAGGGCTGATAATGTGAATCAAGTATATGTAATGTGTAGGTGCCGATAGAACTTTGAATCATTGATTCTGATATTAATGAAAACTAATGCACAAAGTTGGAGCGAAGAATGTAGGGGAAGGGAGCTGTGGAATAGATAATATATGTATTATTAGGGGACATGATTTACCTGATTTTTTTTGAATCACCCACATCAAATGCCTTGTTCACAGTTGCTGCAGCTTTGTATGTTGCAGCCTTAGCACGTAGTGACGAAACTTCGTTTCTTGCTGCTCGTAATTCTTCCAAAAGACCCTCAACCCTGGTTGAAACTTCTTCAGCTTTGACCTAAAAAGAAAGAATAAAAATACTAGAATTATAATATAAGTTTCAGAATTTAGCAGGAGATTCTGTGCCAAATGTCAAACATACTTTCAGTGATGAGCATAGATGTTTCATATATTTGTCTCTGCCACAGACGTACTCGATAAAGGCTTCACCAGCAACAGCTTCAATGCGCTGACTCCAGATGCAACTGCTTGCTCTGATATAATCTTGAAACCCGTGAGCTCAGATGTATTGCTGACATGGGTGCCCCACACAACTCCATGGATACACCGGTACATCCACCACACGTACCTACAATGAAATTAATAAACGGATAAGAAAGATCCAAGTTCAGTCATATTTGCCAACGAACACACCAAGAAAACCGTGAATATCAATCTTTCTAAAAAAAGTCACCATTGTAAAATCTTACCTGTTCTCCATACTTCTCACCAAACATAGCAATAGCGCCAGCCTTTTTTGCATCATTCAGAGATAATATTTTTGTTTCCAGATGGACTGAATCGCCAATCCAATTATTTATCAAATCTTCAATTTTCATCAGCTCATCATTGAGCAGAGGTCTGTGGAAGTTGAAGTCAAATCTTAAACGACCAAAAGCCACCAAAGAACCAGCTTGTGATGTTTCCTGGCCAATAACTTGTTTCAATGCTGCTTGTAACAAATGCGTAGCAGTATGATGTACCTGAAGAAAGTCGTATTGGGGTCTGAGAACTATAGAGCAGATTAAGAAATATAGGAAACTTGTAAACATATAATAGTGCAGTATATGCTTGTATCACAGCATTTACTGCAACATACACAATACCTTAGCTCTTTGTCTGAGTTTGGCATCCACTTCTGCTTCTACTTCACTGCCGACTTCTAGGACGCCTTGTGTTACAGTACCTTTATGAACAAATGTGTTTTTAAAAGACTTCTGTACATCTCTTATGTTTACAGAAGCTTTCACACCATTTCCAGGCTCAGAAACGCAAAGGATACCATGGTCCCCGATTTGGCCTCCCGATTCAGCATAAAATGGAGTCTTATTAAGTAAAACTTCAACATCACTCCCTTCGTATACTTTGTCAACAGGATTTCCATTAACAAGTAAGCCCTGCACTACTGCCTTCGCAGAAAGGGTGTCATAACCCAGAAATTCTGTATCTGCAACATTATCCATTAGATCTGATGCACCATTTTCAACCTCAAGCTTGACAGTGTTGTGTGCTGCCTGAGATTGACGTCTTTGGTTCTCCATTTCAACGTCGAAACCATCCATATCTACATGAACACCACGCTCATCAGCAACTTCTTTTGTTATTTCCACTGGAAAGCCATAGGTATCGTATAATAGGAATGCATCCTGGCCAGATAAACAAGGAACGCTACCACTTTCCTGAGCACGGAGCAATGCATCTGCAAGCATCTGATGAAGAAGCTTTTCTCCTCTTTCAAGTGTATGTACAAATCGTAGCTCCTCCCTTTGCAATTCCTCATGAATGCGAGCTTCTCTAAGTTTTACATCTGGATTTATGCATGTGCTTAATTCAATTACTCTTTCTGCTATTAATGGTAAAAATGCTCTATCAAGGTTTCCCATTCCATCCCCTTTGATACCAAGTAACTTGCCGGTTCGGACTGCTCTCCTGATGAGCCTCCGCACCACGTAGCCTCTGCCAACATTTGATGGGATTACCCCATCAGACAGAAGATAAACAATAGCGCGCATATGATCCCCGATGATCTGCAAATCGAATGAAGCAGAAAAAAAAAAGTTGAATCCCTCGTATGTTGGAGAAAAGCATAGATCAAAATCCCACAGGAAGGAGGCCAGAGGCGATTGTCTTTCTGACTTACTTTTAGATATGTTTTTGCACAATCATCTGCACGAGCATAAGGCACATTAGCAAGCTCCGAAACCTTCTCCATTATAGGGAATATTAAATCAGTCTCGTAACAATTTGGAACCTGCAGAACAATAAGTTCACAACGTGAATAAAATCATTTTGATGGTAAAGGTAGCTTTTGCGGGTAATGCAGTGATCCAATTAAATGCTGCGCAATTTTTCCTGTTCACCAAAATGCTGATGATATGAAGCTGACCTACACATATGCTAAGCAACGAGTTGAATGAGAGAGTTACAAATGTTGTCATTCATCTGAAATGGAATGCACAAGATAAAGGATGAGCCTCTCTGACCTTCTGAAGAATACGAGCAAGGCGCTCCAACCCAAGGCCCGTATCTATATTCTTCTGCTTTAAGGGCTCAAGTAACCCATCATCTGTTCTGTTGTATTCCATGAAAACAAGATTGTAAAATTCAATAAATCTTGTATCATCTCCAAGATCCTGAATTTCATCCAGTTTGGAAAGAGGGAAGAACCCCAAACCCAAACAAAAAAAAAAAAAAAAACGAAGTTATTGAACTGAATATAAAAAACAGGATTTATAGAAGAATCAAAGGAAAACAAATGCTTACAACATCTGAATGACCTTTCTCTGGATGAAAATCATAATAAAGTTCTGAGCATGGGCCACAAGGACCTGTTACACCAGAACTCCAAAAGTTGTCCTGTTCCCCCAGTCGCTTAATACGTTCAGGAGGAACGCCAATCTAAAGCAAGAAGCAAAATTTTTGGCTAAGTAATAGTTATAGCTTTACCAAAAGAACACAGTTTCAGCAATCATCAACATTGTTTAAAATCATAAAACCAACTATGAAGATTTCTAATAGACCTATATAGACAAAATTTTATACATAGGCACTCATAGTCATCATTTAGAAGTTCCCACTCACCTCATGCTGCCATGTTGAGAAGGCTTCATCGTCATCTTCATAAACGCTGATCCATAACCTATCAGCTGGCAGACCGAATCTTTGAAAAAAAAAAAAATCAAACAATTTATTTGGAACCATGAACTACATTGCGAAGATGCAGTAAACCTTAAGAAAAATCTGTGGTTCAACAATGTTAATTTTAGAAGAGAAAAGCACCAGAACGTATATGTCCAGCATTAATGTTCATGAGAAAGTCAAAAATCATAACACATTTCTGACTCAATAACAGAATGTCCAACACACTCTACTTTTTATTGCAAGAAGAGGTGCCAAAATATGACCACACACTGTTCACAGAGGAACATGATGATCTTAGGCTATGTTCAGAGGCCAATATGTTTTGGTTAATTACAGTTCTCCGAGCAGAAATCTATAATAATTAGAAATTTTACATAGGAAGCTGGAGAAAGCAGAAAATCAACGCAAATTGGATTCTAATATTGAGAAGAAACCGATAATACTTTTTGTGGACTTAAAGGGTAGTGGATTGGTGTACCTATTTCTAGGATCACGATAATCAGGTCCACAAATGTACTTGCTAGAACATAAATTGAATATTGCCACCTATAGGACACAAGGCTCACTTGGCAATGACGTAAGATGAGGTGAGGTAAGAGTTAACATAGCAACATATTCTCAACCTTCTCGTGCTCTCATGGTTCAAGTAGCTAGCACACATGTCTAACGGAGAACTGCATTTGATAAGACATAAAACAGTAAAAAGAAGGATAGGTTATGTGCTTACACAATAGTTGAAAGGTCCCAAGCCCATTTAATTGCTTCCTTCTTGAAATAATCTCCGAAACTGAAATTTCCAAGCATCTCAAAAAAGGTAAGATGTCGGGATGTACGGCCTACATTCTCGATATCATTTGTACGTATACATCTCTGAGCAGTTGCGGCTCGAGGAATTTCTCTAGGCACCTGAAAGTGAGCAGCAAATTAATGGCATTAGACTATGTCCAGCACCACATTGACAAAACACTGTTTATATAATGTATTACTGTATACAGGATTAACGGTGTTGGCATATTCCTTGCTTGTTAAAAAACCATAGGATTGAAATAACTTGGTAAAACGATATTAAGAATTTAAAAACAAACAATCGAGTCCCCTTCTCCTGTAACCAGTCAAATGATTGTTATATACTACCTTTCCAAGGAAAATAGGCTTAAATTGAAGCATTCCAGCTATGGTAAGCAAGACTGTAGGATCTTCAGGCACGAGGGAAGCACTGGGAAGAACTGTGTGAGCTCTAGCAGCATAAAAATCAAGAAATCTCTGGCGTATAGAATCACTGGTGATAATATCATGAACCTTATCTTCAACGAGATCATCAGCCAAAGGCTGTACTGACGCTGCAACGAAAACCATAAAATCAATCAAACCATAAAGATTGAACACAATTGTCAGGGAGTGAGGCTTGAATCTAAAGACGGAGGAGATAAAGCACCTTTGGCAGATAAGTGTAGTGATCCCCTGGCCAAATGCGAGTAAGATGAGCTTTCAGGAATGGCTAGATATAAGTTCTGCATTATGATACCAGGATACTTTCTGCACCCTTGACAAAATTTCCATCTCACAATTGTTAATAATATAACTGATCATTTATCCAAATTATTGTAGAAAGTAAGAGGAAATGCAATACGGATGCTCTAAAGACAATCGTGAAACACCAACTAATAAAATCTAGCACCAGAATCTTAATACAAAGTCTGCAGAAATTGAATTGAAAGCTAGAAATGAGCAAGCATGATGAAGATATTACCGGAGGCAGTTGAAGAGAAGCAGTTGCGGCGCGATTTTGAGGTAGAAAAGGGGGAGGCGAGCATTTTACCACCATGGACACAAATTAAAGGGTGCGTCAGCTTCAAACTTTCCATTAATTCCTACTTTAAGGGAGCTTAGTAAAAACCAGCTCCCTCCAGAGTCCAGAAAGATGAGTTGCAGTTATTGACGTTTAGGAGGGAGAGAGCGCCAAGTAGCCGAGGGATAAAGTTTCTGTTTTTCTTTTTCTTTTTCTTATTTCTTTGCCAAAAATCACAAGTACTACGATTTTTTTTTTTTTTTTTTTTTTTTTTTTTGCAGGAAAAAAAAAATATTGGATTGCTTTAACTTCAACAGTGAAATATTGGTTTGCAGGCGTCGCCGTACAGCCACATTTTATAGCATCTTCGGTCTGCTATCTTTACAGAGTTCTTTATGCGGCTGATAGCGGAGCAGGGTGTTCAAGATTGCGCCAAATTTGTTTTGGCTTATGTGGGGAATTTGGAATGCTCGATGCGCGTTTTGATAGTCAAACGGTTTATGTCTCTGCAGTATGTATGTGATCTTTGGCAGCTTCAGCGGAGTATGTGGAGGCACTAGAGAGCTATCGGGCCCAAGGCTCGGGCCCACCTTTACCTGATCGATGGTCGAAACCGCAGCCTGGGTAGTAAAGAACAATGTTGATGCGTCTGTCACATGTATGCAGTGTAGGTATGAGGTGATCTTCCGCGATTCACACGGCTCGCTTTTGCACTCTTTGCGTACCATTTTGATTCAGGTGACTCAGTGAATATTTGGAGTTTAAGGCCATTTCTTTGGCTTTGGAGGAGGTGCTGAATTTAGGGATCCAGATATTAAAAGTAGAAAGTAATTGTTTGGCATGTGTTGTGCGTCTTCAACGCCCGGGGATGATTTTACAGCTCTCGGCTGTTCAATTCAAGACTGTTTGGCACGTTTATCTAGCTTTACGCATGTTTCTTTTTCTTTTATTTGGCATGTGTGGAATGTCTCGACGTCTTTTAGCTCGACATGGGTTGTTAGTTTTTTCACGCACACTTTGGGGATCTTTCCTAAGGGCGCGTTTTGGCTGACCATTGTTTGACGGATCTTGATTAATAAAAGTTTCGCTCTTCAAAAAAAAAAATGAAATGACTAACAAATTTAATAATTATGTCATCATAAGTGATATAATATCTTTGATTATTATGTACTACCTATTGATTGAGATGTATGCATACTATTATTAAAGGAATAAAAGTGCCATTCAGATAATTATCAGAAGACAACCAATTATGCATTAACATAACTCTAAATATAATACTTCAAATGTCCCGTAATATGTCACTCCACTACTTTGTTTGTCAAAGAATATAGGTCATCTACGTTCCAAATTAAGCATTTATTACTATTTTTTCTATTTTACTTTTACAAGAGTGATTTAGGCACACTTATATTACACAGAAAAATATACCGACTCACATCACAATCACACACTTAAAAGTAATGAAAAAAAAAGAGGAAAAAATCAGAACCACAAAACATTGATTTCGGGGGACAAGGTGGGATGAGTTCGGTGCCCATATACTTTTCCTTTTAATTGGTTAAAAATCCAACTATTTTTCAATAGTTTATAATCATTTCATTATTGATGATCAAAGAATATTTTAGGTATTTCTTCATTAAATTGATAGCATTTAGCTAATTTTTTAATCTATGCGAAAACACCAAAAGTAACTTATATTTTTTGGGACGGATGGACTACATGTAGACTTCAGACTTTCAGATCGTGCCACGCCTTCTAAAAACACATTTAACCTACGATATACATCTCAGCTCAGGTCTATGGGCTTTTGACATGGGTGATTGGTCTATTGTACACGTGACTCATCCGGCCTCATATAGATTATTGAATGTCATCTCACAAATGGACCGATATGAGCTTAGCTCAATATTGGGTTTTATATCGATGACTTCGGAAGGCTCGCCTCGGCCCAAAGCAAAGTTGCCCCTATGATCAAATCAATGCAGACATGACACATGCCGTCCTTACTCTGACATGACGCAGGTCGTATTATGTCTTCTATAGTCGACATGACGTAGGGCCTCTACGGTCTCATATTGCCGACATGTTACAAGCTCACCTCAGTCATTTATACTCAATATAAGACAGATTGTTCACGACCTCAAGCAATAGTTACTCTTCATTAAATGGGTATTCCGAATATTACGCAAATATTACACCACGATTGTAACTGTCCCGGTAATGACTCCGAGATTTTAGCACCATTATAGTCTGAGTTGTAAATCGTTCCTTGATAATCGCCATGATCATGGCAAAATGTTATAACTCATCAACCACAAGGAAGCACTATATAAAGGGATCGCCATCTTCATTCTCAGGTACTTGCACAACCCGTTCGAAATTATAGTCATTTAGTAATTTATCTATCAAATACTAATTTGAGCGTCGGTGTGACCACCCGAAAAACAACTCCGAGCCCATTTAACGCTTAGTTCATTTTGCAAGCGACCCACCAAAATTACCGGGAAAAAACTTCTTGAATGATCCCTATGTGATCTAATTACTCGCATTACGTTGGAATTACAACCTAAATGATTTCGAGCATCGTCAACATGTTTAAGGGGAAAAAAATGGTCATTTTAATCAAAGAAGACTTTAAAATTTTGGCTTTCCACCAATTCTTGTATAATTAATTAAGCATTAGGGGACACGCCATATATTTGAAAACTTAGAAATTAATTACTATATTGAGTAATTACTTAATTAACCGAATTGACGCAAAACAGATCCAAAAAATGGAGCATTTTTTTCACACAACACGAATTATTTGATTCAACATAAGTCAGAATATGGTTGATTATTCTGACTTAATTTCAGTCATAAGTTAAGTGTTTTTTAGACCTAATACTAGTTAGAAAGCTTATTTCATAAATTAAGACGCTAATTCAGGCCAAATAAATTCAACATTCTGCCTAAATTTATGTCAGAGTAAAAAAACATGAAAATTTAATAAAATTGAAAAAAAATATATATGTATATTAAGATATTTTACTGTGTGAAAAGATATTCACCTAAAATATAGGTCATTTTCTTTTGAACTCAAAGGATTTGTTTATTAATTTTTCCAAAAAAAAGAATAGATTTTATTATTCAAAATAAACCATTTTAGATTACCAATGATTTTAAAGTTAATCCAACTATATTTCATTACTTTATAACTATTGTATTAATGATAATCAAATCAAACGATATTTTAGACGTTTATCCCTATCGTTTGTCATTCAACCGCTCACTAAATTTGTGTGTGTGAAAACTCTAAAAAGAGACGGAAGTAGTATATGCTAAGAAGGGGAATTCTATTATAAATGGTCTTCATCGCACCGAGATGACGATGTATGAGAAGTGATACAGGATGATGAGAGTATATATATGATTCGATGCTACATATATCTCGACACTTCATCATTCTCAGAAGCCCCACGAAAGGTTCGGAAGTTACATGGACCACTCGTTTGAGGTCTCATTAGCATGTCTCAGACTCGACACAAGCTCAACGGTTAGTTCAAGACATCTTCAAAGGCCCTGGACAGGCTCCTAGGCTCAGGGCAACCATAGAGACCTGTTTTGACCCTTACGCGGACCCTCAAGCAGGTCTTAGAATCCATGCAATGACTTGGTCCATACATGTTGTACATTTTATTACTCCGGCAGTAGTTACATTGCAAGTTCCCACCACTTGAGATAATGAGGCCTTGTTTATGTCACAACTACATCAAGCTCATAAATCCATTCATAATAAAAAAATAAAATTGAAGTAGCTATAATAATAATAGTGGTGATTGGGTTCATTAAGACGCATATGTAAAAGGTGGACTCTTGAATCTTCCTTTATTGAAATAAAAAAATGAATCATAAAAGTGAAATCACATAATTTCACTCAGCTGCACACTCATATTCCAAGTTACGGCACAACAGGGCATAACCAAAACATACTACAGATCATCAGAGGCTGCACACGAGGGATGACCCTTTGACAAGACGACAATTTTTGGCATTCTTCTCAGCTGAAGACTCAGCATTCAGGACTCTACTCAGCTACCTACACACACAAAAAGTCAAGTTTTAAACAATGTCAAAAGGTAACAAATAAAGGGCTCAATCCTCTGTCAAAATTGGTGATGTTATCCATCCAGTGACTCTGTTTCCACGTTAAAACGCGAGTGTGTTAACGTGTATCTATGTTGATTCTACAAGATAAGACACATGCGTTTTAACAATAGGTCAATCACTTGACGGATCCACACTCGTGTTTTAACACAATGTTCACAAGAGGGATCCCAATTCAAAATAAAGATTTCCCAATTCAAAATAAAGACCTCATCGTAACTAACTGCAGAAGCTAGCATACACAACAACCAATTTAACACATCAACAGAGTCAAACAATCAAAAAAGGAAAAATCCAAGCTATTGCTAGACCTAGATGGAACACATGCTACATGTGAAGATCCAAGTGACAAATATGAGTTGATCGATCATGCTACACATGATTAACGAGTCAATGAAAAGGACAAATAGCAATTGATGTCAATAATACGAAAGACTTGTTTAGTAAATATTTAAGGAACCAAAAGAGCGTTTAATTCATTTTACATAGAAATGAGAGCCGGGAGCACATGTAAAAAGGCCAAATTTAAGGAAAGGCCGACTTCAGATCAACAAAACAGATACAGTCTCCGATGAGTAAGATGTAAGGTTGAGAAACTTTGATTAAATACAATTCAATATTAAGAAAGACTCCGACAAAAATTTTACTATGACTATCAAGAAAAAATAACGGCTGTTCTAGAGCACATATATGTCACGAGTAGCTCGACCAATTACAGTTGTTTCCTTCTTTTCTGGGGTTGGCTAAACATATGATATCCCACACTTACTAGTTACAAAGTAATGAAAATACATCAACAAAAATATCTACACATCAAACACCTACCTGATTGAGAGGATTATCTGGAGATTTCTTCCACAACTTCCAAATCATATCCTTGTACTGAGTGTGTGTGAGACCCGGTTTTTCTTGCTTTAACCTGGGAAGCTCCGCTTCTTCAAAAGCCTGAAAGTAAGAGGAAAAAACTGTTAGGAGAAAACAAAACAAACTTGTATTACTAGAAAAGCGAAATTCCTTTATCTTTTACTTTTGTTTCCCAAGAGTATGAAGAAAATATCCAATCAGCAGCAAAGCCAAGTACCCATAGGGTGAGAAACACCATTAATATTGAATCTTTAAAAGGTGTAATTCACCAGTCTTATCCATGGTTTATGGAACAATTCAATCATGTATTGGATGTTGCACACAGAACAACAACTAGGGCAGAATAGGTTTATAGTAGGTCTTAAGAGCATCCACCATGGTGGAAGGGGAAAAGGTTTATAGCCTTTGGAAAAACTGTTTTTTAATCATTGGAGAGAAGGTAACTAGGAGGGAGAGGAAAGTTTTATGTTCCACGTTGGAAATGTTCCTGTTTTGAAAGATTTGTGTGTGGTAAAGAAAAGGTTTAGGGCTAGTGGAGAAAAGGTTTATGTGTACTACGTTCATGCTGTAAAGCTTTTTAAAATGTTGTATGTATAGTGGAGAAAAGGTTTATAAAAGAAAAGATTTATAAACTGATGATGTGTCATGGTGATAAAGCTTTATCACTTAGAGACGCTCTAAAGTATCAGCATAGAAGAAAGCGAAAGAGCTAAATGAACAACTAGAAACGTTACAATGTTTTTCCTGTTTAGGGGAGGTACTAGGAGGAGAAATTAGAGAGGGATTGTTCTTGATTGGTCTTATGAGGGAATAACATGTTAACATTATTTATTGTTTTTCCTACTGCCTTTGCTCTCCTTATTCTTTATACTTCAATTTCATGTAGAAATACCCTTCCAAGTTCACAAAAACTCCATAACAAGAAACAGCTTGCTTTAAAACCAACATCTAACAGCCAAAAAATAACAAATCTTAACCACTTATACATCAAGAAGATCTTATTCATACTGAACAAACTTCAGCCATATTATTGGGCAACGGATGGACCCCAAGTTCCTCTAGTATCACAAGCAATTACTGAATAAGCATGATATCAGATATTATTGCGTCACCTATCCCCCTGGATGCAAAGGGACAGAGGGGTTCAATAAATGAATACCATTCTGAAGCACCAAATACCACTGGGATAAAATATAGAACAAGAATCTTCGGGAAAAAAAAAAAACAACGAACTTTAATACTACAACCAAGGCAAATTTAGCACCTAATGTTGGATAATAATAAGGCAAACGTTAAGGGAATAAAGCAGACCTTGAATGATGCTTTGAGCCTCTTTTCTGGATGTTTATCCACAGGAAGACTGTCTGGTATAGTCATTTGAGCAATAGCTTCCTCGACACTGCGAGCCTCAATAATCGAATCATCGCGATTAGTATTTTCAACAAGAACGAGCTTCTCATACTCATCCTCACCAGCCAAACGGCTCTGCTTCCGCTTCTCTTCTTCCGCTTTCTTCAGAATAGCCGCCTGCTCTTCCTCCCTACGGCGAATCAGCTCCGCCTCCGTGACCTTAGACATAGGAGCAGCGACACGGTTAACCTTTTTGTCAGGCTTTTTCAAGGTCTTCTCAATCTCCTTCTCCTCAAGCTCAGCTAATCGACGAGCCTCCGCTTTTCTAGCAGCGGCTTCGGCTTTCTTCTCAGCTTCCTCCTCCTTCTTCTTGGCGGCGCGTGACTTAGGGCCTTCGGCTTCACGCCAGTATTGTTCTTCCTTTTGACGAGCCTCCTTGTCTTTCCGCTCAGTTTCTGCTGCAAGCTTTACAGCCTTAGCCGCTTCGGCTTTGCTGTTTACCCCCATTTTCTTCGGCATCTTTGCTTTCAAGATTTTTCAAGAATCTCTCCTTTTTTTTTCTGATTGTCAATTTCTTTTCCTCTTGGCGGTGATCAATCACTGTAATGTAATGTAAAGCAGGCAATCAGATAGAGACAGTGATGGTGGGATACCGTGGGCTCGGATCTTGGGCCTGAGTTCGGATTATGCTAAAAGCTTATTTTTCTTTGTGGGTTGTAAAGTCCACATTTCTCTGAAATTGGGCCTAACTTATGCAGTCGTCTATATGGTTAAAGAGACCGACCCGATAGAATGTTGAGACTCAATGATAGAGGGGTTATTAGTTTAAATCTGTTGAGACATTCTTATCAGAAGCCCCAAATTTTATCCCTAAAATAATATAAAATAATACATATCCCTATTTTACAACATCTCAATTCAAAAACCTCCACAACAGCATCTATATCATTATCCCTATAACATTTCAAATAATATTAAATAATACATATTCTACCTCGCAACCCTATTTATACACATTAAGTATTTATTATTTCACTCCAGCAGCATCCCTCTCCCTATCCATATCCCTATAATTTTTAATAATTAAATATGTTTAGGGCGTGAATAGTGCATCCCCACAAGTAGGGATGCACTGTTCATATCCCTAAAAATAAATAGGGATAGAGACTCTGCTGTGGAAGCTATTTTGGGATAAACTCTATTTTTTATTTTCATTTTAGGGATAGGGCACCATATAGGGCTTCTGCTACGAATGCCCTAACTATAAGGATCTATTGACATCACGTAAGTTATTTACGACGTTATTTTTTAGGGGGAATCATTGAAAATGACGCATTTTGGACTTAATTAAGCAAAAAGGACACTCAAAAGAAACACTAAGTTATAAGGACAAAAAATTAATATATGGACCAATTTAGCCCCTATCAAAATAAGCACCCGCGACCTACAGTTAATACTTTCGAAAAAAAACTGAAGAAACCCACGACCGTTCGGAAGATCATTGATTTGAAGCCAAACAAAACTGAAGATCATTCATTCGAAGCCAAATCGGACACAAAATCAAGCAAAAACCAGCGAAATTAGAAGAATATCGGAACATAGAAGAAGTATCGATTCATACACTGACTGAAAAATAGCGAGGAGGAAGCAAGTAATTTCAGCAAAAAAAAGAAGAGCAACAACACAAAAAATGGAAGAATAAATCTGGGTAAGTATCTAAACAAGCTGAACATGCAACAAAAAATACGATTTTCTGTACTTGAAATCAAAGTAGAGATTGTTTCTTAGGTTTTGTGTATAGATGATTGGAAGTTGGAACTAAATTGCAGTAAATATTAGAGAGGTATATAATGTCACTGCATAAGGAATGAGGGAAGAGCTGTAAATTAGAAGAATGTGTCTTTATTCGAAAGAGAAATCTGATGTCACTGCATAACAAGGTTGAAAACATCATGTAATTGCATTCAAAAGAAGTAGAATGTCATGGCAATGAATAATGAGGCAACTTTATACTGCATCATGTAATGTCACTGCATTATCATACAAATATGTTTTGTGTGTAGATGAGTGGAACTAAATTTCAATAAATACTAGAGAGGTATATAATGTCACTGCATAAGGAATGATGGAAGAGCTGTAAATTAGAAGAATGTGTCTTTATTCGAAGGAGAAATCTGATGTCACTGCATAACAAGGTTGAAAACATCATGTCATTGCATTCAAAAGAAGTAGAATGTCATGGCAATGAATAATGAGGCAACTTTATACTGCATCATGTAATGTCACTGCATTGTCATACAAATATGTTTTGTGTGTAAATGAGTGGAACTAAATTGCAGTAAATACTAGAGAGGTATATAATGTCACTGCATAAGGAACGAGGGAAGAGCTGTAAATTAGAAGCATGTGTCTTTATTCGAAGGAGAAATCTGATGTCACTGCATAACAATGCCAATGAACAATGACTACACTTTATGAAAAGTTGTTGAAGTGCAAAAATGATGAGAGTGAAAAATTATGGCAGAGGTGTAGAGATTGAACAAAATTGTACTTCACTATATCATAATAATGAATAAATCATGATATTGTAGTCACAAGAAAGAGATTTCAAGTTTAAAGTTGTTAAAGTCAGATATTTCATGTCACTGCATTATAAATTTGGGAATATCATATGAGTAGGTACATAACTATTTGGAAAATGGGATGTCACTACAATGACAAACTTGAAAAAACTCAGGGAATTGCAAAAATAACATTCAAATACCAAATCAATGCATTATCATTGCATGGAAAACACAAAAACTTAAATGTCACTGCATTGACTAACCCATGTTAATTTGTTTTTTACAGGACAAGAGAACAATACAGATCAACACTCAACAGTATGCACCAGATATTCGATAAAATAAAAGGAAGTATAACAGAAGAGCATCGGGAAGTAATGAAGAAAACTCCATTCAGACATTTGTTTGATGCATTTGAAAAGAAAAAGATTAACATGCAGAAAAAGAAGAATGACATGCTGGATGAACTGATAATGGCATACAACAAAAAGAAGGGGGGTTTCAAGATTGGAAAGGAATATCACATGCCAACAAGAAATGATGTGAAACTCATATTTGCAATAGAAGATGGAAACAATGAGGTAGGGGACATGAGCAATAACTCAAAAAAGGAGATAACAATTCAAAAAAGATTGTTGGCTGATGTTAATAGAAAAAAGATAAGTGGGCTGAAAGAACTCATAAAGGAAACGGTAAAAGAAACTGATTCAACATCAGTTGAGGACACGGTGAAACTACTTTGTCTTCTACTTCTTGCAACAGTCTTCTTCGCGACATCAGGGCAGAACATACCATGGTCATTCCTATACTATGTCGATGACTTGAGTCATTTAAGCTCATTTGATTGGTCATCTCATAAACTGAAAGAACTGCAGAATGGGCTTAATCGAAAATGGTCGCATGTAAGATATGTAAACGAATGCACTGTGTTCCTGCTGGTATGTTCACTCACTCAACATCTGATTATAGTTGTATTTCTTTACAAAATATAATTGGAAATAAATGTCACTGCATTATAATCTGTATTTAACTACTGGTGTGGTACAATACTGGTTCTGCGAGCACACACACATCATAGAAGATCTTGCCGAAGAGAAAAATGAAAAAGAGCAGCACAAGGAAAGAATAGTTTGGCACACAGATGGATCCCAAGGATAAAAAAAGTGGGATCTAAGTAAACTGCAGGGTGTTCTAACAAAAACAAAGCTCCAAAACATGGGCGAACATCAGGTAAATATTAAGAATGTCGTTGTATCTAAAATTTGAAGATCAGTAAATGGTCATTGCATTGTTATTGCATGTCACTGCAATGAAATGGACTGCACTGCATTCTTGTTGTAGTTATTTATTTCATGTCACTGCAATGAAATGCAGTGCACTGCATTGTTGTTGTATTTCTTTAGTTAATAACACAGAATACTTGAATGTGAATCCATGATAAAAGAAATAACAGAATACTTTCATAATGCAAATTGAAACAGTTCAATGCTGAAGAATTGACTCCAACATTGACGGAGTTCCTCCTCATACAAAGCTTGGGAAAAAAGCAAGAGACATGAAGCAATCACAAGGATACAGATGATCAAATGACAACTGAAGAGGATGAAAGAAATTCTGAAAGTGATGATAATGAAGAGGATGAAAAAAATTCTGAAACTAATGAGCATGAAGAACATGGCTGTGGAGAGGAATGTATGGAAACAGAAGGAAAAGAGAGTCAATCAGAAGAGGATGAAACAAATTCTGAAAGTGATGAACACGAATGTGCAGAGGATAGCATGGAAAAACAAGAAGAACAGGTGCAATCAGAAAAGCAGGAAACAGATTCTGAAAGTGATGATATCGACTCTAGAGATGATGGAATGGAAGCAGAACCAAGTGAGTGGCAATCTGAAGCCAATGAGGAAGAAATGCAACCACAACATCACGATGAAAAGGTACAAGAACAACACTCCTAAACAAGCACACAAAGATACAACTAAATATGGAAGAACTCCATCATTCAGATTGCTGACCCCAACACTGATGAGAGTCAACTTTGCTATAATTTCGTGTGCATTTTACCCTCTATTTGTAGCCTATTCGATGTGATTTTGGGGTAGTTAAGTGGTTTTTATATACACATTTCATCATGGGTTGAATCACGAGACGGTAAGACGTTTACGTCAAAAATCTCGATATTTTTGGGTGATTTGTGGGTGTTTTATTGGTATTTGTCACGCTTGGATATGTGGTTTATTTTCATTATAGGTATGACGTGATAGAGGGCGTGACGAGGATCACAACAGTATATAAAAATCGTCCAAAATGAATTTCATATGAAAAAATATCACGAAATTCAATTCAGGCGTTCGGAAGAAAAATCACAGTCTTTAAGACACCCGATGTCGGTGTCAAGCGGGGGAGGCCTTCGCTGTTGGATTGGAAAAGAGAACATAATAAAATTAAAAAATTATAATAAAATTAAAAAATTATAATAAAAAGAAAAAAAAGCAGCAGAGTATTGGTCAAAGGGCCCACGCCCTATATTACAACCAATAATGCATCGGACGAAAAGGAGAAAAGGAGGAGGCAATTTTATTTTATTTTCTAGAAATTTCCGAAGGGTAATACATGGAAGTCGGCGAGGGTGTATATATAAATAGCCACTTAGGTCAAATTTCAACACAGTTTTCATATCATAATTTTATTTCTTCTGCAGCAATAATTTTTCTTCCCCTTAGAAATAGATTAAGACTATTTTTCTCTGCAATTTATTCAAGAACAACAGCAGTTTTATTTATTTTATTACGCGATTACAACACACAAAAGCGATTTGAATGAATGATGGATCACTACGTTTTTCATTGGTAGTTTTTATTCAATTTTTTTATCATGTTTATTATTTATTTCTTGATGAATTTCTGCACTTTTATTTTTATTATGCATAGCTAAATTTATTATAGCTAAATTATGTGATGGAACTACGAAATTGATGCCTAAACGATGATCTAGGGATGAGTAGGACTTAAAAATTAAATCTTTTGAATGTTTGTGTCCTAGAATTTGAACTTAATTCTATTAGTGGAGTAGCTAACCATTAATTGATCATACACACAAACTCTATAAATGTATTTTGCGAGGGAGTGTGCGAACTAGTGTTCTAGGATTGCCATGCACGAACTAGTCGAGTTTTGCGCAGCCTGTTCCTTGGTAAGGTTTTTCTAGCTAAGCCGTGAACTCGGTGGATGCGGAGCGTCTCATAGTTCTTAAGCATATTAGGTCAATTAAATCTCATAGAGGGGACTGTTGAACCGAATATAGGGTAACTAGGTTGTGGTATTAGCGCCTAGGGACCAGTTTAGGAGATTGCACCCATAACACATTCATTAGAAGCTATTGGTTGGTTGGTAGGTTAAGGCTCATCCTTAGTGATTCGGTAACGGTGTTGAGAGTAGTGTTCCTGACCATAGTTTAGCTATTCCTTTTATCAGATATTTTACAGTTACAATTTTTATTTCATTTTCTATTTTTAGCTATTATTTTCACCCCTATTGTGAACTCGAACTAAATACGAGTGTGATTGTGATACTTGACGGATTCCTCGTGGATACGACCTTGCTTCGCCGCTTATATAGTGCTTCCGACCCGGTACTCTGCCGGTTAAAGTTGGACGTCACTATTTTCGCCATCATCACCACCAATTGTAAACCCAATTTTTTCATTTTTACCACCAAAGACAATCAAAATAAAAATTATGTCACTGCACTTAAAATTCACTTTTGCTACTAACCCCAGTGCGAGGATGAAGCGGGATGAAGTTCAACATATCAAACAGCAAAACATCACCTTGTCAAAAGAAATAGAAGATGACAACATCAAAATTGCAGAACTAAAGCAAGCCATGGTATTCACATCTACAAAGTACTAAAAGACCCAGTGCAGTGACATCACATAATGTCACTGCAAATAGATAACAATGCTTACACTAAAGAAGGAACTTGATTTACTAATTATTGTATTTTATAATATGTTTGCAGGCAAAATACAAGAGTTATCAAGAATGTGTTGACATAATGAAGAAAAGAATTGAAGAGCTACAACATCAGAGTCTAAGTCTAGCATCGAAAATGGAAGACTTGAAGCAGGCAGAAGTGGATATCTCGAAGAAATATAAAGAACTTGAAGCAAAGTTTTCAGACATCAATGAGACATTAGATGTCACTACTGCTGAAAAAACTGAGTTGGAGGTTGAAGTTAAATTATTGAATGAGAAGATTGAGCTTGCGTTGTCTGCCATTAAGCAGCAAAAAGAGAACATAAAGGAAAACGATTTGTACATCAACGATCTACTAGAGAGTTACAATGAACAAGGAGCTTCGCAGAAAAAGATGGCTGCTATGTTGGAAGAGGAAGAAAAAAATAGAAAACTGATGCAGGAGCTTAGAGAAAAAGTGGAAACACTTTAGCAACATTATTCACAAAGGAGACCACAATCGGAAATTTGAAAGGTGAACTTGAAGGTGAGAAACAGAGCAATGAAAGCCTCAAAGAGAAGATGCAGAGCCAAGAAACAAAAATTGAAGAACTGGAAAAAAATATTCAAGCATTACAAGATGAAATTGATAACATTGCAACTCATGAGGTCACACAAAATTTGAAAAAACAGGATGATGCTGATCAACACACTCCGGCTGCACAAAATCTTGCAAAACCTACATGACAGCTACGACCTCGTACTCATCAAAGGACCCCAGATTTCAAAATTGAAAGGGGGGTGAAGAAAAATGCAAGAAAGAGGACAAAGAAAGAGAATCCTGATTTCCAGTATGCTGTAGAGAAGAAGAAAAAGCAAAAGAAAGATCAGAAAGGTAAACATACAGATTACTACATACCTAAGCAAAATCCGAGGTTTCAAGGAAGACTCATAATCCACAAAGACAAAGATCGATACCATTTTGGACCACACATTCTTCCAGAAGTATTCGAAAGAATTCAAGAGATACACAACAAGGAAGGCGATGCGTAAGCAAAAATTACTTAACAACAACATACAAAATCAAACTTCTTGATATATTGAAAACTAACAATAAAATACTAAATGCAGGGGTGTAATATGGGAAAAATCATTCGGAGACTACCCACATGTGACCGTTGACTCAATAATGGAAGTTCTCAATGAGCTACAAATAGACAAAACGGTTAAATTTTACTGTCACTACATCATAGTCTAATTCAATCTTACTATCACTGCATCTTAGACTAATACAATCTTACTCTCAATGCATTATTTGATGCCACTGAATTATTTGATAAAGAAATAAACTAACTTAGCCTAATGAAATTTGCAACAGGTGGTTCAGGGATTCATTGAGCTCTTAAAATGTGCAAATTTAGTTAAGCCTAACTACCACATTTCAGTGCAACGACATGGGTATGCATATAAAACTGATTTGAATAACTAGCTTCCAGTTCACATTCACAATCTCATGAAAATGCAATGTGCAGGCAATATTTGAAGAGATTGAGCGCGACAAGACATACAGAAATGAGAAAACGATCGAGATGCTGGAAATAATACATCAAGGGGACAAAGTTTTCCTCCCGTTATGCTGTATGAGATTAGAGCCAAGGCCATACCACTGGGTACTCCTAATACACTTTAGGAGACACCGCCTGGAAAATGCATGATTTAGCAGCGGTGAACCCAGACATACCAGACATATTCATCAAAGACTACGAAATTATAGTAAGTTATCAAAGAAATCATGATAAAAACTGCATCTTCAATCACTGAATTTACTGTCACTGCATCTTCTTCACAAAATCATTCAATATAACAAAAATATTGCACATGGACTGCTCTTATTTTGCAGATAGAGATGCTTTCACAAGCCATTGAACCAAACAGCCAGCAACCGATAATAGCAACGAAAGTGGAAAATGTTGCAAACCTACCGTTACAAGATAATGCAACGTAAGTCTGAATGCAATTCTTAACATAATAGCCAAGACTAAGGATACACAATAATAACAGAATCATTGAAATGTACTGCAGGGACTATGCCCTTTACTTGTCATATTACATCTACAAGCTAGCACAAGATTTAGAGATTCCACCACAACTAGCAAAAGAACAAGTGCAACAGTTCACGGGAATGATAGTAAATTCATTAGTGCTTAAGAGACTTCACATACGGGACTAAAATAGCCATAGACTCTACTTGTTTTGACTATTCATCTTTTTTTGCTATGTCGATGGTCAATAATTTCTATGAGGTAGTTGAAGAATAGACTATCATAAAGCAGTAAGGGTTTCCATTGATGGTTGATAACTGATGGTTCATTTTGTTTAGATGGTTGATAACTAATGGTTCATTTTGTTTAGACAAATCAAAAATGTTTGATGCTTCATGTTTTTCATAAAATGCTAGTAAAATTTCTATTTGTGCTGCATTAATTTTTAACATTCAAGTGAGTGCATGAAAACAACAGCATGACAAACAATTAACACTGAAAGGCATGTTCATTCAGATGTAGTGACAACGATGTCACTGCACTGAGGACAAGGAGATTTCAATTCATCCACAAAGAAAACACAAAGAAACAAATGAAGCAAACAGATGGGGGAATAAAAAAAGCAAAAATGAATTCACATTGACTATAATAGTAAACCTCATTCTATATAATGTTATAAAAAATAAAAGATTCAATGCTTTATAATTACTAATTCATGTTTGATGGTTCATTGGGTTTTGAGAAATTGGAAATGGTTGATGTTTCATGTTCTTGAGCATTGATCTCTAATTCTTTAAGCATTGTTGTTAACATTTTATGTAGAAAAGAGAACTAAATGCATTAGAATTTCTATGCAAAAACGTATTCACAAAGATGCAGTGTCATTGATGTCACTGCACTCACAAAAACAATCATGTCAATCAACTCACTAAACAAACACAAACATACAAACATCACAAACACATTGGGCATAAAAAACAAATACAAGTGACTTCACAATAACTATATAACAAGATCTTTACAATGAATACAATAGCAACTGAATGAATTACAACTCCTGGCACTCAATGAGCATACAAAATGCAATAAACGTAAAGTCACTGCATTAGCGAAATCTCACAAATCATGCATATTAAATCCAAAAGTCAACTCTTACAAAACCAGAAAAATAGATTAACTATCAATTAAGACGAGCAAAACAACCCTTCTTATTATGATGGCCAAAGGCATGGCAACGACCACATTGGATAACACGAGTTGATTTCTCACCACGAGATCGAAGACGCTTCGTCCGAGGCCGTTTCTTCGGAACAGGGGGAAGCACGATAAGATCTTCAGAATTATTCTTCAAAAATGGACCAGGAATTGGTTGTATTCCAAAATCATATGAATCAACATAGGACTGTGTCAAAAAAAATAATGATCCACGTACTCATTCAAAGGGAAACATGTACTCCTAATCACAGCCAATCCATGAATACACGGATAGCCAATCCGCTGCCACTCCTTGCATGAGCAAGCACGGATATCCAAATTAACACTTGCCGGCGGAGATGAAAAAACCTCATACTTATAATAATCACAACTAGCCACACGAAAGCGACTCCCCGAATCCATCAGCTTAGACAAAATAGAATCGACTTTTGGACAGATAAAAGACTTGAATGATGATGCAGCAACACGCTTATCTGAGAATCTTTTCATGATCTTGATACGGATGCCATCAACCATATTCAACACAGGAAGGTGCCTCTCCTTAAATATCCAAGCATTAAACGACTCAGCCAAAGTAGAAGCAGTATGACCATACCGACAACCTTCAAAATATGCATTGGCCCAATTCTTCGGATCTAAATTCGCAAAGAACATTTATGCACGCTCTCCACCTTCAATTAACATATGAGCCATGTACTTGTCATACTCTTCAACAGTCGGAGCATAAGCACATTGGTAAAACAAATGGACCATTCTCTCACGCAAAGATTTACCTACATATCTACCACTAAAACAAGTCTTCAGATTCAACTTCAAATGGTAAATACAATAAGAATGAAATGCATCAGGAAACACTTCCCGTATAGCATCCAATAGTCCAGTATTCCTATCAGTTATGAACATCATCCGACGAACTGGTATAAGCAAATTCTTCAAATGCAACAAGAACCATCTCTAATTATCGAAATCCTCATAATCAACAACACCATAACACAAAGGATATATTCCTGGAACAATATCAAATCAGAAACATCAGAGCAAAATAACACAAAACCAATATCACTGCAACAAAAAGCGCACTACCAAAACAAAAAAGTGCAAAAACACAGTCATAACACAAAAATCAAAAACTAAATGCAGAGACAGAAGATACAGAAACTCAAAAAATCACGTATCAGAGCAATGCCACAAGGAAAGTGATAAAAAAAAACCAACTCTCAAACAATAAAATAAAGTGTCACTGCATAAAAGATAAACAATTCCTCAAAATAACACATACCATTCTCACCGTCCTTCCTAGTTGCACCCAACAGATGGCCAGACTGATCAAACTTCAAATGAGTCCCATCTAGAAAGAGCATTGGTCGACAATGCTTGAACCCACGAATAAAAGCATCAAACGCAATAAACATCCGTTGAAAATGACGAGATTCAGGATGCACCTCTAAAATAGCAACAGAACCAGGATTTGTTTCACGCAAACTATCAACATAACCATGTAAACTGTTGAATGACGTTTTAACATCACCATATAACGAATCCTTAGCTTTGTTAACAGCAGACCAAACAACAACATAAGAAACTGCACGACCATGATCAGTACCAGCCAAAAGTCGCAAATCTGATGCAGAGAAACTTGAGTCTTCACGAACCTTACGAAGAACAACCTTCGAAAGAAGATCAGAGGTCATACGACGATCTCGCCCAAAAGATCTCGAAGACATACCACAAGTATGAACATTACACAACTTAGTTACATAAAAGAATCCACTTGATTTCTGTTCCGAAGCACGAACATACCAACCACAATTTGCTTCATTCATCTTAGCACAAACAGCATATATCCTACAACTATCATTCTTCTTGTACACATACTTAAAACCAGTTTGAATAGACAGCTTTTGAAGGCACTCCCTAAAATCATCCACACCACCAACAAACAATTGACCTTCTTTGATTACAATTTTGTCCTAACCAAAAGTCAACACATTACTATCAGTCGAAGATGAAATCATAGAACCCTCATCATCAACAACATCCTCAGATCCAACACAGCTACCACCATTATAAGAAGATGAAGAACCAACAACTTCATTCCGTACAACCTCCACTTTAACACGCTTAGCACTGTAAGATTCAGCAACAACAATCATGGCCTGCACATCATCATCGGAACATAACAACCACTTGGGATCATCAGGCAACACATAATACAAACTGATAGACATATCCTTCAAATCCGTCCACCGATTTGAAAGTCTATAATGAATAGACTTTAACGTACTATCAGCTGTCACTGTGACAACACACATCTCTTCCTTATAGGTGCACATAAGAATCAACATTGCGAAAACAATATAACCCTGCAGCAAAAAAAGGGACTATGTCACTACAAGGGAGAATGATGTCAATGCAACAACTACATGACATGAACATACTAAAATAAAACTTCATTCAGTCCAATAAGTATTCAATATCATTCTGATAGCTCAATACATTAGATCAATATTGATTAACACAGGTACCAAAAAAAGATGTATGTCAATACATAGCATGCAATGTCAGTGCATAAAATATGATCACATCGCATAATGAGATGAATGTCTTGCATACACTAAATCAGCTATATAGTCATCAAAACTGAAATTCAACTACACTAATTACAACATTCATTCAACAACATAGAAATATATGACTGGCTATCCTCAATACAGAATAAATCACAAAAAACATAACAGAATCTGCAAAGCAAAAGAAAATGACATATCACCATAGTGAAACTCAAATAACTCTGTTTACATTGCAATCGAAATTCATGTAAAGTATATTCACAAAATTACAACAACAAAAATCAAAGTCACCTAAAAGGAACAAACATACTAATTCCATCTGAAAAATACTGTTCATATATTGCAAAAATCAATCAAAAAGAACAAATATATTCTGAAATAACACTAACTACGACAAAAAGTCACTGCATACACAACAACTAACCTATATTACAAAAATCAATAAAAAATAACAAATGTAACAATGAAGAATGCTGATTACTACAAGAAGTCACTGCATCAGAACATTATGTAATTTCAATCAATATAAACAAAATTAATACAATCCAAATCAGAAAAACAAAAATGAAGCCTCACTGAACAAACAGAGACAAGAAGAAAACCTAATTCAAACAAGAAACAAAATCATTCAAACTCATATGTTCTGCGCAAATGTAATGCAGGAACAAAATCAACAACAAACAAGAGTAATAAACAAAATCTCCATAAGTATCAGACAAATATGAAAAATAAACAACTGAATGCACGCACATATCTAAAAAATTACCAGAAAAATTGAAGAAGAAGATGAACAACGAAGCTGGATGATTTTTCGAAACTCTGATGCAAAAATTGACAGGAAATTGATGAATCCAGAACAAAATACACACAGCTGGATCAAAACAAGACAAGATGCGGCGGACAATCGGATTACACGACCATAAATAGCATAAGCATCAGAATTCAAAGCATGAACGAAGCGGTAAGAGTGCGAATCGGAATCAGAGTTAAATGCGTAAGAATCAGAATCAGGATTACCGCTTAATATGCATTAAAGACAACTTATATGAGCAGGGTAAAATTGGAAAGATAAAATAAATCCGTCATTATAACTAATGATCTTTTTTGGATGTCCTAAGTGCCTAATTAAGTCCCAAAACACGTCATTATAAACAAATAAATCTATTTTTTATTTTTATTTTTTTCCCGTCATCACATATGTATTATTTTTCTTATTTTCGACATCACACTATGAAAGTCAAAGTCACTGATATTACTTTTTAAAATCACGTCAGTGCATTTGACGTTACTCACCATCGACACTTTCAGAATCGTAACGCCGTCAGTGCGCCGACGTTATTTTCGAAAAATAACGTTAATATATCGACGCTTATTTTTTTAAAGATATGGATTTCGTTGTGTAAGTTATCTTTCCTACATTTAGTTGGATAACATTGTTACTCATTTTAAATATTGACATGTTTATCCGAGTCTTTTTCTCTTTCGCGACACTTTACTCATGATACAATGACGTAATGTTTTATGTATAATGTTATACATGTTGGACGTTATTTTTCGGATAATGACTAGAGATCCGAAAATGAAACGTCACAGTCGGTATTCGAAAATAAAACGTCACGGTAGATCATCCCCCAACACGTGTCTTCGTTTCTTCTAAGTGTTAATACAAAGATCATTTCTTGAACTATAATTGATTCCTCTTTTCAACCAAAAGAAAAGAAAAATATAATTTATTTGCTATAAAACAAAATCTCTGTTGCAATGAAAAGGAAAACAAAAAAAAATATATTTGTTTCGGGTAATTCTTGTGTGGTGTTTTCATACGATGTGGAGACATCGTGTGATATCATACAGACCACACAGTATTATTCTGTATTTAAATTATGTGGTTCTGATCGTTTTATCTGTCATTTCACCTCAAATTCCTTGTATTTCCCATTTATTTCTCCTAAATACTATTACTACGAAAAAAAAGGGTCAAAGTTGAAGTGAGGAGACAATGTGCCCGACACACGCAAACTGTGAGCAGCCGACCTACCGGACTACGGTGTCTAGCTCTGTACTAACAGCCAAAGGGCCATAATGTGATTCCATCTGAGCAGCCTACACCCAATCATATGCCCATTTCTCTGTTCTAACTTTTTTTTTTTATGTTTTAATTTATATATATATATATTCATATGCCCATTTATCTGTTCTAACTAATTTTTTTTTATGTTTTAATATATATATGTTTTAATATATATATATATATATATATATATATATATATATATATATATATAATTTTGATGAACGGATCAATGTTTTATACCAAATATACAAACACTTCTTCTCAATCACAAAATTGTAAATTTTTAGGAAAAGGTCTTTTTTCCATTGTAGGTGTATGAGTCACTAAAACTTCATGACAAAAGGTCTAGGCAGATAAACCGGTTGATTCCTTGCCATCAGTTTTTTTAGGATTTGTGTGTAGTAGAAAAAATATTTATGTATAGTAGGTCTATGCTAAAAGTTTTTTAAAATTTTATGTATTGGAGAGAAAAAATGTTTATAAAGAAAATGTTTAAAGAGTGATGATGTGACATAGTCATAAAACTTTTAAAAATTACACGACTAGAGATATTCTAAGGCATTCACACCAGAATCATCATTTTCTATCCCTGAAATAATATAAAATAATATGCATATCTATTTTACAATATCTCAGTTCAAAACACTCAACATCATCATCTCTATCATTCTCCCTATAACATTTCAAATACTATTAAATAATATATATTCTACCTTACAACCCTATTCATATACATAAAATATTTATTATTTCGCTCCAGCCTCCAGCATCATCTCTATCCTTATTCCTATAATTTTTAATAATTAAATATGTTTAGGGACGTGAATAGTGCATCCTCACAAGTAGGGATGCACTGTTCATATCCCTAAAAATAAATAGAGATAGAGACTCTGCTATGAGAGCTATTTGGGGTAAGCTCTATTTTTTATCTTCATTTTAGGGATATGACACCATATAAGGCTTCTGCTATGAATGTCATAATCAACACTTATGAATCCGACAATGACACTCATCAAATCACTTATTCTAACATAATCGAGTGTCTATTGATGAAATAGTTACATACGGATCTATCCTACACATAGATAATTCGTAAATAAATCAGGAGTTTTCTAATAATCTCTTCATTACATTTCCCCCCTCATTTATCACTTTTTTTTGGATCACTTGATTGATAAGAATTTTGTTAAACAAAACATGTTTGTATTATTCATAATGTCTATGATAGAGCATCACAAAAAGCCTATATATAGGCTATTTTCTATGAGCAGACAAACTATGAGGAGAGGGTAAGTGCTAACTCTTTTTCCTCCTCTCCTGTCTTGCAGCGATCTGTCCCAGCACCGGATGCTGTTAGGGCCTATGTCGATGCAGCCTGGAAGCCCGAATCCTGTCTTGCTGGCTTTGGAGCAGCTCTTTTTCGGGAAGATGATACGTTTTGGAAGCTTGGGCGTCCCCTAGATCAATTGCTAGTTCTGCTTTTGCGGCGGAGGCTCAAGCTTTACGTTGGTGTCTGAGTAGATGTCTTGCCATGGGAGTATCGAAACTAGTTTGTTTTACTGATAATCTTTCTCTAGCTCACTGTTAGAACTTGATCACCCCCCCATGGACTTTTTGACTGTTCTTGATGATATTAGTGTACTAGCTTCCCGTTTTGACTCATGCATGTTTTGTACTGTGGAAGAGAAAGCAACAGCTTAGCGCATCAACTTGTTGCTTTCTCTTTCAAATCTGATGTGGGTGTTTTCTGGCATGGGTGTACCCCGGTTTGGACTTGTGTATCTTAAATTTTATCAATGAATGCTTTCGTCTTTTGGGGGGAAAAAAAAGGCTATAAACATAAGCCCTAAAATACAAAAAAAAAAAAAAAAAAAAAATTCCATCGAAAAAAGTACAAAAATAAGTATGATTCTATCATTTATTAAATACATAAATTCTAACATCCTCGTCAAACTCACAATGCTACAATTAGGAGCATTCAGAGTTTTGCCAAACAGAAAACGAAAACGTGAAGTCAAGTGCGCCTCGGTAAACATGTCGGCAATTTGCACAAAGGAAGAAACAAAAGTCAAAGTAACGGTGTCGAGCTGAAGATGATGACTAGTGAAGTGACAATCGATCTCAATATATTTCGTACGCTTATAGAAGACTGAATTGCGCGCAATGTCAATGGAACTCTCTTTCCACTTGTGAGATTGCAAGTAAGCAACGTAACCAGACAATTTACAAGTGGTAGAAGCCATGACACAATACTCTGCACATGTTGAAGACCTTGAAATAACATCTTGTTTCTTTCTCTTCCGCGAAATAAGAGAATCACCAAGAAAAATACATAAGCCCGTGATAAAATTTCGATCCGTGAAATCTTTTGCCCAATCAGCATCTGAGTAAACTCGCAACTCCAAAGAGGAATTAGAGGGAAATAAAAGACTTTAAAACTAAGTACCTCGAAGATATTTGAAAATATGAAGAACATCAACCCAATGAATAGTAGTAGGTGATGTAACAAACTACATGCACCGTATGAGCAATGTGTGGACGGTTGACCGTGAGATAAACCAAACTGCCAACATGGTACGGTATAACCCAGGATCTGGCAGAGGAGAGCCATCAGACGGGGAGCAACGTGCATTTGTCTCGAGAGGAGTACCAACAACATGTTATCCGTAAGGTAAGCATATTTAAATAGACCACCTATATGCTTCAACTGATATAAAACATAACCCTTTTGCTGAAAGAGGAACCTCAGTGCCCATGAAATAAGTAGCAACCCCAAATCTTTCATTGCAAAGTCACGAGCCAACTCAGACTTCAAAGGTTCAATACCACCAAAATCATCACATTTAATATTCATATCATCAACATATAAAGACAACATGATACTACAAGCACCAGTACGCTTGGTGAACAATCCTGAATAATGATGGCTAGAACGAAAACCAAGCAAAACTATCATTGTAGAAAAAATTTCAAATCAAGCACAATGTGCTTGTTTGAGATAGTAAAGAGTTTTTCTAAGCAGAAAAACTTAAATTGGCTAGTGAGGAACACCACGAAGGGCACCGTATACATTTCTTCGTGAAGATCTCCACTAAGAATAACATTCTTGACATCCATATGAAATATCATTCATTGATGAATATAAACGACTGCGATCAAAGTTCAAACAATAGTCATTTTTCGCAACAGGGCGAACATCTCTTCATATGATAACAACATTTTCCTTTGCATATGGTAAAAAGAAAGGGTAATTCTTAAATGGTTACTCTATTTATGGAGTAGACACATGTGGATCAATCAGAACCACACGGTTTGAATTTGATCTGAAACTGTGTGATTCAGATTCATCCACATGTGTTTAAACCACAAATAAAGTAACTAGAGAAGAATTTCAAAAGATGTGTCAACTCTCAAGAGGCCGAGTCAAAGTATGTTGTATTAAAAACCCGACTTTAGATACTGTGTACCCCTATTTAAAATAGTTTATTTTATTTTAAATAGTTATGAATCACTCTATTTTAGAATGACCATACAACATCCATACTTCTATTTTTATTTTTTGAGGATACACATACAGATCTTCTTAAAATAATTTTTAAAAAATAATAATCCTAGCAGCTATAGTTTAGTGCCAAAAATTAAAAGCAGCCTTCAAGATTCCCCATGTTCTACCGGTAGAAAATCAGAAGTAGCTGGTGAGTTCCACAGTAACTTGCATCATCTGAGTTGAGAGAAAAGATTTTGTTTAAGCAAAAGAAGATTTCAAGCAGTAGGCACTAGGCAGAATCCAAAACTTATCATAAATAAATAAATAAGTTCAAAAAATTATCCAATATGTCTGATTTTGATGATTCGATTACAACTATGTACATTGAGGAAAGTTATTGTGTGGCGAGAGATTTTAAGATGAAATGACGGATAAAACGATCAGAACCACACAGTTTTATTCTGTATTTAAACTGTGTGGTCTGAGGACTGTCACACGGTGTCTCCACATCGTGTGAAGACACCACACAATAATTTCCCGTACATTGACTGTATCATAATTCTGGTAAAAAAAAACATCACCCCAACGCATCAACCCCAGTTCCAAGTTCTCTTTTAGTCCATTACCGTGAAAGTGTGAAACATTGGAATCTCAATATTTGTATGAATCACAAGTTTTATTTTACTAGATTATATACACACATGTATATGTATGTACCTTTCAAGAAAATATGTACGTATATAATTTGTTTTTTTTAGGGGATCCGTTGTCTCATAACACCAAAAGATATAGCCGTCCCTGCATGTATCTAACAAGATAATAATGGAATGGAAAGGAATAATATTTATCTTGTTAAAAAGAAAGAGGTTACAAATAAGATATATTTACACCTCGGTAAAACTTATAGAATCATGCATGTTTAGGTTTTTTTAACAATATAAGACATTCTAGATAATAAATACAATATTTATTACAATTTTCTCTATCTTTTCACTAATTTATTATCAATTCAACTATTTTTCAATTATTGCATTAATGATAGTCAAGACGTTTCTTAGACATTCAACCTTAAAATTTATGGCATTCAACTATTTTCTTAATCTGTGTGAAAACTTTTAAAGATGATTTATATTTTTGAACGTAGATAGAAGTAAATTATTGTTATTTTATTTTTGTTTTTGTTTTTGGGAAAACTGTTTTTACGAGATTGTAACGATAATTATACGGGGGTAGTAATAAGTAAGTAACTAATACAGTAAGTACAAAAAGGACGGTGTCGGCTTGTGTGGAGGAGGGACCATTTCGTCCTTACCGTTATTCTATCTCAATAGCGCACGTTTTTTTTTTTTTTTTTTTTTCGGGAAACAAAAGGCCTAATAAATTACGGGGGAGGGGATTCGAATTCGGATCTCCTCACATTGGAGTTTGGGTAGACTCTAGTGACAACCTCTAGGATATGTAACTTGATACCAATAGCGCAAATTTACTTGCGGTCCACCCCGCTATTCTTTTTTCTCGTTTATTTACCGTATGAATAATAATACAACAATTATCGATCATTAATAATTCATAATAAGTGAACAAATTCCTGATAACTTGTCTGTTGATTCGATTTATGTCCTATAAATTAACTAACATAACAAGAAACTGTTTTATTTTTTTATTTTTATAAAGTAATATTTGCATCAGCTCTTTGTAACAAATTCTATATTTTACCATATATATATATATATATATATATATATATATATATATATATATATATATATTATTTTTATTTTTATACACAATCTTCATATTGTAAAATCAAACACCATGTTTTTTTTTTTTGAATAATGATATGGGTAGAGCAGTTTGTCTTCTAACAACATGATCCTGACCATTGATTATGTTAGATTTACATCATGATCAATCTAGTCTAACATGATCAACGATGCAGATCTCTGTTGTGTCATTTCGTTGATAACAAACCGTTGTCTTTCAGATCATTACTCTTTTTTCTTCTTGTTTTTCTAGGAAAACACTATGTTTTTTTTCCGCTAACGAAAGAATTATATTTACAACCGGACAACCGTCGGAACCACGCCACGTCAAACAGTTAGTTTTTAGTAAACTTCTTCATGAAGAAGAAGGAAAAAGATAAGAGAGAATTTTTGGATAAATTCTTGTTAATTGATTCAGAATGATAGCAACGGGTACAATATAGATTGTCTAGCACAAATATCCATGTAACAAAAACTAGAGGTGGCACCCTAACAATGTGCCACATGTACACTCTTATAATTTGACACCTAGCCACTTTTACACTTATCATTTTCAGCCCATCTCAAACGAAAATGGACATCACCAACATTGAGTTTGCTCTTGAACTTGTTGTACATAGCAATGGACAGTGGCTTTGTAAATATATCAGCAACCTGTTCTTTTGAGCGAATGTAGCAGACTTTGATCCTTTTTTCAAGAACCATATTTCGGATGAAGTGCACATCAACTTCTATGTGTTTTGTCCTTGCATGATAGACTTGATTTTGAGCCAAACTTGTTGCCCCAGTATTGTCACACCATAATATGGGTACAGCAGGAAGTCTGAAATTCATTTCTTGCAACAATTGGACTATCCAACTGGATTTCAAAGACTTAAATTGGATAAAGCCATGTACTCGATTCACGCCTAGACCTTGCAACCACCGATTGTTTCTTTAAGCTCCATGTAATTAGAGAGTCTCCCAAATACACACGGTATCCCCCTGTGGACTTCCTGTCTATTGGACAAGCTGCCCAATTAGCATCTGTAAACCCATGTAGATGCAGTTTCAGACTCTTACTTGGCACAAAGTGTAGGCCATGAGTTAATGTACCTGCATAAATCGAGAAGCCTTTTAAGAGCTCGCCAATGATCGGTGTAAGGATCTTGCATGAATCGACTTCGAACATTGATTGTATAGGCAATATCCGGTCTAAGAGTTGTTAGTCTTCGCAATGCCCCTATTGCACTTACAGTAAAGGCTAGGATTTGCAAGTGGTTCCCCTTGTTTTGGAACAAGTTGTTTACCTGGGATCATAGGTGTAGGACATGGCTTCAGGTGTTCCGTATTTAACCTTTTTAGGAGTTGAGAAGCATAATATGCTTGATTGAGGTGCAAATCAGTGGAGTCTCTAGCAACCTGCATGCCCAGAAAATGTGACACCTGCCCCAGATCCTTCAAGGAGAACCTTGAATCCAATAATCTGATGAACCTCATTATGAGAGATGAGGAATTTCCTGTGACCAATATGTCATCTACATAAACCAGCACAAAAAGAATCTGATTATTCAAACTGAACATAAAAAGAGAACTATCTGAAGTTGATTGCCTGAACTTCCATTCTAGCATCTGTGACCTAAGAGCATCAAACCAGGCCCTTGGTGCTTGTTTAAGACCATAGAGAGCCTTTCTCAATCTACACACATACTGCGGTCTTTTCAAATCTACAAAACCTTCAGGTTGATCCATATACACATCTTCCTGTAAAGGGCCATTCAGGAAGGCATTATTAATATCAATTTGATGAACATGCCACTAAAAAAGACAACTGCTAGGTCAATGATAACTCGATGGTGGATGACTTGGCAACAGGACTAAAGGTTTTCAGATAATCCACTCCATAGTGTTGACTATATCCCTTAGCCACCAGTCTTGCTTTGTATTTTAGAAACTGCCCCATCTGGCCTCAACTTCACCTTGTAGATCCACCTATTTCCCACAACAGATCATCCTGCAGCAAGCGGTGGTACCAATTCTAGTCTCGATTGTGTATGAGAGCTCTATATTCCTCAGTCATAGCATGTTTCCACTCATCTACTGCCAATGCTTCTGACACTGTACTAGGTTCTGTAGGAAATGAGTGAGCACTAGTAATAGCAGCTGAATACACTTTGGGTTTAAAAACTCCACTTTTGGATCTAGTTTGCATAGGATGACATTGGACTGGTGGTGGTGCTGCTGGTTGTTCTATATCTGAGTCTGACTGACTGTCAACTGTGTGATCAGATATGTGTGGTGAGTGGTCAACTTCAGTGTGCAATGGTGACTGATTTGGTGGACTAGGTGATGTGCAAGGTGTATAAGGAGGTGTGGACACAGGAGATGCAGGAGGAGTTGAATTCAAACATACCTGATTTACTGGTGTAGTGGCAGTGGCACTTGCATTTGCATTTTCAGTGGTCACCCTCAGGATACCAGAATGCCCCTCTTCATGAGTAGGTGAAACAGTGAAAAAGGGTGCTGAGATAAGAGACTCAGTGAGGATTTGTCTAGAGGAGCCTTGAGTGAATCCATGAGCAAAAGGAAACAGATTTTCATCAAAAACAACATTGATGGAGATATAAATTCTACCAGTATCATCCAAACACTTATAACCCTTATGAGTTGGACTAAGACCAAGATTAACACATCTTTTGGTGTGAAATTGGAACTTATGAGCTTGATAGGGTCTGAGATTGAGGTATTGGCACAACCAAAAGTTTTAAAGAGATTATAGTTAGGTCTTTTGAGATACAGGGCTTCACTGGGGGAAATGTTATGTAAAACAGGTGTGGGGAGGGAATTTATTAAGAGAACAGCAGCTTGGAAACCATGCCACCAATACCTCAAGGGCATGGATGCTTGAGCCGTAAGAGTTAAACCTGTTTCAACTATATGCCTATGCTTTCTCTCAGCCCTACCATGTTGAGCATGATCATGAGGGCAAGGATGTCTAAAAACAATGCCCTCTGTGTTTAAAAAGGTTTGAAAAGACCTATACTCACCACCCCAATCTGACTGTATACATTTGATTTTACCAAAAATTGAGTTTCAACCAAAGCCTTGAATTGAAGGAAAGCAGTAAAAGTTTCTGATTTAGATTTTAGGGGATAAATCCAAGTGTGTCTAGTGTGGTCATCAACAAAATGATCATAGTATCTGTAACCTTCAGCAGATTGCATAGGAGCAGGACCCCATAGATCAGTATGCACAAGATCAAAAATAGAAACAACATGAGAAGTAGACACAGGATGAAACAGATTATGAGCTTTGCCAAATTGGCAAGATTCACAAAAAGATAGGTCATTCTTCAGTTTGACATTACATAATTTCAAAACATTGCTTAAAACTTGACTAGAAGGGTGGCCTAATCTCCTATGCCACAAATTAGGATCAGAATCTAAATTATTACAACCAAGAGCTTTGTTGGAGACTAGAAGGCAGGCATAACCAGATTTGGAGTGAAGGGAGGTTTGAGAGTTGTGTTTATGAGGCAGACTGATCTTGTAAAGACCATCCTGAAGTTGACCCCTGAGTGCCACTGTCCCTGTGTGCTTGTCCTTGACAACACAAAACAAACCATCAAACTCAATGAGTATAGGATTATCAGACATTAATTTAGAGACACTGATTAAGTTTTTTGTAATCTGTGGGACATGAAGAACATGATTTAGGTGTATAGGACTGGTGTGAGTGTGAATAGTGATGGTGCCAATGTGTGTTATTGCCAGTTTCTCACCATTTCCTACAACTATAGTGTCATTACCATTGTAGTTTGATTTGATGCTCATATTTCCCAGATCTGCAGTGACATGGTTTGTGGCTCCACTATCCAAATACCAAGCATCATCATTGACTGTTCCAGGGGTAGCAACATAGGCAGAAATTTGCTTAGGTCCTCCACCATTGCCATTGCTATTATTGTTATGAGTTGGACCCTGAAAATATTCCTCAAACCGGTGCCAGCATTCCAGAGCAGTATGACCATTTCTACTTCCACTTCTACCTTGAGACCTGCCACCTCTGCCTCTTCCACCCATTGATCCACTTCTACCTCGGTTGCTATTGTTGCTCCAGTTTGCATACCACCACCAGTAGATATTGCAGGATTAAACCTGGCAACAATCTCTCATGAGTTAATAACTGAGATTGAACTTCTGGCCATGTAAGGGATCCAATCCTAGAGGTTATGTTTACTATAACTGCCTCATAATCCTTGTCTAAACCTCCTAGAACTGCCATAATCAACTCTGATTTTGAGATTGGATACCCTGCTGCTGCAAGACCATCACTGTAACTCTTCATTTGAGCTAGATAATCACTCATACTCTTGGAACCCTTATCAGATCTAGTCAATGCATTCTTATATTCCAACATACGGGCTTCAGACTGATTGTTAAATAGGACTTCCAATGTAGACCAGATTTCATGGGAAGTCTCACAACCCATAATTTCTATGAGCACTTGCTCAGTCATAGAGCTTAACAACCATCCAGATAACAATTGATCTGTAGCAACCCATTCATCTACATCAGGGTTGGGAAGAGTAGAGTAGATACCTGTATTTGGTGGTTTGGGTTTGGTTCCAAGAAGAAATCCCTCCAGTTTATGACCTCGGACAATTGGTAGAATGGTGTATCGCCATAAAAGATAATTGTCCCTTGTGAGCTTGACATTGCATGTCTGACTGAGATGGCCATGAAAGGGAGATGAGGACTGTAGAAGTGAGCTTGGAGATGCTGATCTGAACAGAGACACAATCGGTGGAAGAGTCGGTGGCACCAGTGTGCTGGTGAGCTGAGTAAGAGGATATGCGGTGGTAAACTCTAGTGGCGGAAACATAAAACCAGGATAAGACGACATCATGAAAGACACAACTCCGGTAGATGCAAAGAAGACCAACGGTGGAGGCTCCGTGGATCGAGCATCTGCGGTAACGGTCAATTGGTGAGTCTTTGAGCTCATATTTCCAGCCGTTGTTGAAACTAGAGGTGGAATGCTGGAAGACGACGCTCCTGTCGTCATGGTGCTGCAACTAGCTCTGATACCAAGTTAGTTTTTAGTAAACTTCTTCATGAATAAGAAGGAAAAAGATAAAATAGAATTTTTGGATAAATTCTTGTTAATTGATTCAGAATGATAGCAACGGGTACAATATAGATTGTCTAGCACAAAAACAATTACCGGAACACTACCAACGAGCTACCGGACACAACTATACTAACATAACAAAAGAAAACAATTTTGGGATAACCCCTATTAAATCAAATAATATCTCATTATAGTAATCTTGTTTTTTTTATAACACCACACACACGCCTAAGCGGGGTTCGAACCCTGGACTCTCCACTGAGAGCTAGGTTAGACCCTAGTGGATTATTACTATGGTATATACCCAAGTACTTATAGTAATCCTGCTTTGGTAAGAAGATAGGATCGAACCAATCTGTCATCTCACGGATGTCCATTACCGAAACGAAAACCAATCCCCACCACCAACCAGTAGCAATCATAGTGACCGACGAGCCTTGATTAAATGCGAAAGACAAACGACAAAAGCAAAAAATAAAAGTCCAATCATGCGAAAACCCGCCATTGTAGTCACTAATCAACCTAACTACCACCATCAACGCTGCCACTAACCACCAAAATATTTACCCAAAGAAAACCAGAGTCCAAATTAGCAATCATTTGCCCGACGGAAGAGCTCATGTCATGTGCAAGACAACTTATTCATTTGAATAAAGTTGTTTTTTCTCTGTCGTTTTTCTCATTTATTTTTCTACTTACGTCCACACAAAAATAGATACAATTCAAACTCGATTTCAATTGATTTGTTTTTTTAATTAATAATAACCCAAAAAATTATTGTCTAAACAAACCTTAATACTCTATATTTAATATATGAAAATAAAAATTCCACTACACATCTTACTTATAAGTTGTAACGCCTTCAAACCTTCGGGTATGATAACGCTAAATAAACCATAAATAATCCGATCAACTGATAGATCATTGTCCTTGCTTGATTTTAAGAGATTTACCCACGTTGATTATTATCTTCACTCATCCCGTAAAACAACAAAAATGGAACTTTGATGGTTAAGGTTTAACCATTATCACATTACTATATACACGACTATTTGACGGTAACCATTCGACGGATAGCTATACTAAACATCCCTAATAATCGGGAAATACTTGTGTGCAAGGGGATTTTGAGGTAAAATGACGGGTGAAACGATCAGACCCATACTGTTTAAATACATATTGAAATTGTGTGGTTTACATTAAACCACAAGATGTTTCCACACGTGTGGAGATACCACACAAGGATTTCCCAGGGAGGTTTTTAGGTGGTGTCTCCACACGATGTGGAGACAAATGTGGCATCACAGGGACCATCTGATTTTAAACTGGATTCAAACTGTGTGGTCCAAATCATTTCTCCCGTCAATTCGGTGCATATAGAGATACTAGGCAAAAATTTCCCCTTTATTATTCAATCATAAGAATGTTTGTGCCACAATCAAATTTGCACAACAAATACCAACCCGAGGATTAATAATAATAAATGTAGAAAGGTGAGGTACTTTCCCCGGCATATGGAAAAAAAATCTAGGATGACGGCTTTCAAAAGACAAGTCAGGGACGGGGAGAGGGAGGCTCTCGAAACCAAACGAGACTAGAAAGAACTTTCCGGTCTAGCTTCACTAACTGTATTCACTTATCTGCCCGGATGCACTTATGCTGCCTTCACTCAAACACTTGAAAAAGCAAGGGGAGCGATGGTAATGCTTCTGACCCAGGAAGAAAAAATACAACAAATTTTTAAATCATTGATTTTTTTGGGACTCAAATGATTCAATAGATTCCACATCGTAATCAATGGTCTCAAAATATGTTGTGTACAATGTTGTGGCTATTTTGTTGTGGCCTTATCACTACTCAACGTACAACTAATACGAAGAAAAAAAACTGAAATGGTACAACATTTATCATAGTTGAATTGACTAAACTCAACTTATTCTTCAACAAAATAATCAAATATTATAACATTTCTATTAGTAGAACAATGTTGTCATTGTTTACATACTTCATTTATCAGAATCACACGTATTAAGAACATAAGTAAATCTTTTGATTTTAACAATTAAAACATTAAAAAAAACACTCTTAAGGTGATATTTGATTAATTATGATCAATTTTAAAGTTAACAATATGGTGGAACCATGCATGTTTTTCGTGAAAAAATCAATACGTGATTTAAACGTTTTATATATAAATCTTTTCATAGAATGAACAAGTATGACATAAAATACAGTTTGTTTCAAATTCAACTTTTCCAACACATAGAGGTTCACTTAACTTAAAAAACCAGTAGTCATAACAAAATAAAATATGTCTTTATTTGCACCACACTTATTCTATCGACGCATCACATCATTTATACATAACAGTAGAATCATGACCTTGTGAAAGTATGTTATAGAGTGAAAAACCGACTTTTCACAGGTGTATTGTCAGACTCGAACTTAGGAAAATCGATTTTTGACATAGACATAAACGTTGTGCCACAATAAGTGTCATGACGTGCATCTACACCATTGATTATAATGAATATAATAATGTACTATGCCTACATTAAGAATAAACGATATTGATATACTTTATGACATAACGATTGTATCTGTATCACTACAAATATTACGCGATACGTGAAGTGTGAAACTGTGAATATAGGAAATACTAGTATATATAATTCTTCCCAAAAAAAAAAAAAAAAACAAAAACAAAAAAGAAGGAAATATATATAATTAAGCTAAAGCTTAGTAAATTAATGGTTGGAGATCTGTACTGTAACAGAGGAGTGTGGGTGTGGGAGTAGAGATGCGCTTTGGCTCCCTTTTTCTATATTGCCATTCCATTCCACTCTTACCTCCTCCGCCTTCTCAACCATATATCTCACCGTTTCTTCCCTTTCTCTAATCCATTCTTTCGCCGGAAAATGACGTAACTTTACCTGCACCACCGTCCCATTACTTAACTACTGAGTAGCCACTAGCCACACAAACTCTCAACAACTTTTTCCTTTTCCGTTGTGGCCAAATTAACAGTATTATTTTGAGAAATGGGGAGTGTTTCCTCTGAAGAAGGGTCTTCTGATCAGCAAAGCGAAAGGTATGGAAGTTATAGTTTGAGCGCAGACGTCAGTGAATCTGTGAGCTGTAGCAGCTTCACTAGTAGTCCTCACGGCGCCGGCGCTTCCACTTCCTTGGATTCGTTGACTATATCTAGCTTGAATGTCCATGGAAACCCTGGTTTTACTCCGCTCATGTTTCCGGTCATTGGACGAAATGATTTGCTCTTCTGGAATGATAAGCTTGATAAACGCAATCCTGATTTATCAGGTTCGCAGCTCCATACTTTCTATTTTTAGTAACTCGTTGTAGATTGTCTTTTACTTGATGTCTTCTTCTTCAATTTTCAGCCGCCATTTTAGCAATAGATTGCAGTTTCGTACTATTTTATTTATCTTTTACACTAGCTTCCTGTTCTTTTGGATTTTTGTGAAATATTCTTATCCTGTCGGCAGATAATGTCATTTTTTAATTTATTTTTGTGTATGCTTGTCTTTCTGTAGAAACTGAGATGATGAAGGAAAGATTTGCAAAATTATTACTTGGTGAAGACATGTCTGGAGGAGGAAAAGGTGTTGGCACTGCTCTTGCAATCTCAAACGCCATTACAAATCTCTCTGGTATTTCAATTCACATTCTCTTTTTGTTCTTCTTTCCCCTATAATTGCAGCTCAAAATTTCATATCTAAACTGATATTTGTCTCTGTTTGGTTTCTTAAGCCACTGTGTTTGGGGAACTGTGGAGGTTGGAACCCTTAGCATCATCAAAAAAGGAAATGTGGTGCAGAGAGATGGAGTGGCTATTATGTGTGAGTGATTCAATTGTGGAGCTTGTGCCAACCATGCAACCATTTCCTGGTGGAGGAACTTATGAAGTGATGGATACTAGACCTCGATCGGATTTGGCAATGAATCTCCCTGCCCTCAAGAAGCTAGATGCTATGTTGATAAGCATTCTTGATGGGTTTCAAGACACAGAGTTTTGGTACATTGATAAAGGATTGAATGTGAGCAATAGTGATAGGTGTAATTCTTTCTGTTCAGTTGCAAACAGCGGGAGACCTTCGGTTAGGCAGGAAGAAAAGTGGTGGCTTCCTTGTCCAAAAGTTCCTCCTAAAGGTTTATCAGATGATGCAAAGAAGAAACTGCAGCAATGCAGAGATTGCACAAATCAGATATTCAAAGCTGCTTTGGCAATCAATAGCAATGTCCTTTCTGAAACGGAGATTCCGTATGCCTATTTGGATTCACTCCCTAAGGTTTGATTGCAATACTTTCTTTTTAAAGATTTACTTGGTGTTTTTCTTTCTAAAAATGCTGATAACAGAGCACTTCTGTTTCCATATTATCTTTGTGTTAACTGAATACATATGTTTGGACATTGCCAGAGCAGTCCAGGAAATTCATCCAAAGACCTTTTGGCTTACTCGGCGTTTTTCTTAGTTTCAACTCTATGTAAAGTTGGATATATGGAAATCGAAAATGCTAGTGATTGATATGAAACTATGTACCTGACAATCATAGTACATGAAGATTACTTCCTTGGTACATTGAAAGCATTTTATTCTTTTTCATTTGCAGAGTGGAAAAGCTTGTTTGGGTGACATCATCTACCACTACATAACTGCTGAGCAATTCTCCCCAGAGTGCCTTCTTGATTGTTTAGACTTGTCTTCTGAACATCACACCTTGGAAGTTGCGAATCGAATCGAAGCAGCTGTGCATGTATGGAGGTTGAAAGATAAGAAAATAATTGCTCATCGTAAAAAGGTCAAGCATAGATCTTGGAGTGTCAAGCTCAAGTCTTTTGTTGCTGATGGTGATAAGAACCAATTTCTAGCACAAAGAGCTGAAATCCTCTTGCATAGCCTGAGGCTTCGTTTTCCCGGTCTTCCTCAAACTGCTTTGGATATGAGCAAAATTCAGTATAACAAGGTAATGTGCTCTTATTTGAACTGCTTGCAAGATCCTTTTTTTGCCTTGAATTTACCTGTGGAAAACAAGTTTCCATCTCCATCACTTCATTTTTTACATGATTTCTTACAATGCAATACAAGAAAATGAAATGTTGAGAAGTAACATTTTTCTTTTTTAAATGGCAGGATGTTGGACAATCAATACTAGAAAGCTACTCAAGGGTGATGGAGAGCTTAGCATTTAATATAATGGCAAGGATTGATGATGTGTTGTATGTCGATGATACCGTAAGGCGGTGCAATGCAGAGACATATTCCATCAGAGGAGGTTTAAGTGGTCTTCCAATTCAAAAGAGGATGTCACCAAGTCCATTTTCTATTCAACATACACCTTACTTATCACCTTTTGGAACTCCAACATTCTGTTTGTCACCTCCATTGATCAATAGTCCCAAAAGGGCTAACAAAAACGGTGTTTTGGCAATTGAAAACCGCAAGACAGAGAAAGTTACAGCTTCTGATTTGGATAAACTGTGGTCTTATGCTGGAAACCTTAGTGCCCGAAAAACGTTTGATAACGCTCCGGAACGGCATTGATTTTAAGGATGGAGTGGAAAGATGTTTTTGGAAGTCTTAGATGCACCTCTTACTTACTGTGAAACTACACGTCCCACGACACACGTTAAAACTCAACTAGCCGGTTATATGGTCTATACTCGACTTTTACGAGGTCGATTATACATACTTGACTTTTCAAAAGACAGATTTCTAGTGTGGTGCTGTGGTAGGGTTGGTGCCTGCCTTTAAAGGGTCGCTTTCTATTCTGTTAGACTTTGCCGGCATGTGTATGTATTTAAATGCATGGTCCATAGTTTTGCAATGATGGTTTCCTCTTTGGGCGGCTAGATAGTTTAGTATTATTGCAATTATTAAGGAAACTAGTAATCATTTCAATTCATGTGCATCAAGATGGGACTTGTGGATGCCTTTTTTGTGTAACTGCAAGTACCTTTCCTATTGCCCCACTTTCTGTTTCCCACCGTTCATCAGCCAACATGTCACTTATTACTTGATCTTTGTATGTTTCATTTAATCACGTGTCGAACACAGTAATTGAATGATTTCATTACATTAATTTTCTTCATTCCATTACTTTCGTCCAACTAGATATTGTCTTTACGGGGCACAAAATGACGTTAATCCAACAATGAATAATTGTAAAATTATAGGGAGGGCCTTTATTGCACTAGAGCGTCCAGTCGAATGGATGTCATTTGTTAAAAAGACAAATAATTTTTACACGTCACCCATATAACGGTATCACCTGCAAAGTTTTGTCGCTCAACAAAAAAAGTGCAAGCGATATCGTTAGTTATTTATTTATTTTTGTAAAACAATAAGCAATAAATGATGTTGCCAAAAAACATATGCACGGTTGTGCAATATCTAAAGAAGCAGATGTCAATAAACAGACAGGAACTTTTTCCATTTCCAATTCCAATTCCAATTCCATGGGTTTTTAAGCCAATAATATTCTCAATTAGCCAGAATGATCACTGTGATGCAACTGTTGCCTTCTCACATCGGCAAACTTTCGATGTTATAACTTAAAAGAAGATGAACAAGTAATTCATCGTAATCTAGCAAACAATGACAAAGTACCAAAAAAAAAAAAACGTGGATACATGAAGATACTGAAAGAACCGAAATCGTGCATGGAATATATGCACCTATTTACTCTCCAACCACAAACCAACAAATCCGGCCCAAAAAACAAAATAAAAAAACCCAGCAATCAGTGGATCACGAGGTGTGCCGATTTGGTGCAGCATTTCGGATTTGCATGAGCATCATTTGCCTGATGGCAACCTATTGAATAACTTAACAGAACCATCAAAGTCTCTTTGACAAAGTTTATACACGAAGTTGATCTAAACCATTCTGCACAAAAGGAAAAAGGAAAAACAAATGAAGCCCATAAGTAAGATAATGTCTTTTTTGCTACACAGGAAAACAATCTATGTAGGCATCAAAATAGAGCAATTAATAGTCGCACATAGACAATATGTAGGAACAACTTTATTTATCTCTAGGGCATTTTAGTATTTTCTGGTTGTACTAAGGGATCCCCCCCCCCTAAAGTTATCCTTTTTGGTGGTCCAAGTCCTTCTGCACCCCTAGAGATGGCAGCTATGCATACACTACATCCAAGTCCTTTTTAGGAGCTCAACTTTTGTAATCTTGAACCTTTTCTGTGAGTGAAACTTGCTGCTATCTGAGTGACGATGGTGGAAATGGACCTGACTACGTGTCATTCTTATAACCTCCCAAGATTGAGAAAGATAAGAAGGAAGCATTTAGGGCCAAGAGCCCACACCAAAAAACCTTACCCCAGGAGGAAGTTCATGCATGACCTTCCCGACTACCGCGATTGCAAAGGCAATTTCGGTCTAGTCTGCGGAGGCAGGATACGCGGCTCAGTCGGTGGCACGAGGAGCCCGTCGAAGGCCGGTGGCTCTTTCCTTAAGTGATAAATAACACATGTGCCTATATTAGAGGAGAATCCTGGATTACCGTAAGGAAATCCCATAATTCGACTATAATCATAATTATCTTTGTGAGAGATAAACACGTAATGATCCTTAGGGTTTAAGGATTATACGACTTGTTTAACAAGAAAAGGGGTGAGACGCCTCCCTATATAAACAACCCTAAGGAACTACGAATGACTTGATTCCAATTTAGCTATTGGATACGTAGGCAACTTGAGAGAAGTTAACTCTCAGGCTCAGTCTTAATCACACAAAATCACCATCCCCATTATCTCTGTTCTTGTTTGAATCGTCCTAGAGGTTATTTGGATCCCTAGGTGATATTCGACATCATCAATTGGCGCTAGAAGGAGGGTCCTTTTGTTGCGATTTGATCAAGAAACAGCGATGGTACCACCAAAAAATACCGGAAAAAGGACCCAAACCGCGGCAGCTAGAGATACTGGAGACATAGACCCCACGGCTACTGCTAGCCAGCCGCAAACCAATCCAGAGGAAACATTGGCAGATCCAGCACAGCAGGCCTTGCTGGAGGCGTTACGTAATTTGGACGTACCAGCGTTCAAAAGTGTACTAGGATTGGCCCTAAAGGGGCGAGAAGAAGAAGCTCCACAAAACGTGGACCCAAAAGACAACGCGGCAAATAAAGAGGACAGAGGAGAAACTCTCTCCTCTACCTCTCAAACGCAGCACAGACAGGTTAAAGCTCATGCCCAGGAGGCAGCCAGGGCGGAACTAGATGGGATCCTGGGAAAGAAAACGAACGATCTCTCTATCGAATCTCCGTTCTCAGAGCAGATTTTGAACTACCCACGCCCGGAGAGATTTAAGATCCCAAAACTAGAAGCATATGACGGAACGAAAGATCCCCAGGACCACCTCTTTCAGTATCTGACACACATGAATTTAGATTGTGCACCCGAGGAGATGAAGTGCAAAGCCTTCCCGGCCTTACTCACGGGCAGGGCTCGTGAGTGGTTCCGGAAATTACCACCTCGGTCTATTGAGAATTTCGAAACCCTGGCAAGAAAATTTTTGCAGGCTTTTGTCACCGCTAAACCCTTCCAGAGGAATGTCACATACCTCCTCACAATTCGTCAGAAAAAAGAAGAAACGGTGCTGCAGTACCTGAAAAGATTCAATGAGGAATCTAGGCAGGTCGGGAATGCTGATGAACACCTCCTGATCACCTCTTTCGTAGCAGGTCTGCGAGAAGGTAGATTGTATGCAAAGCTCAATGGTCGACTTCCGAAATCTATGGATGAGTGTATGGATCGGGCATATAAACTTTGTCAAGGTGAAGAGGCTAACCGTTTAAAGAGGAGTCGGAAGCCCCTAAGAAAGAGAAAGCGGAAGGACAGATCGATAGAAAGCGCAAACCAGTATGGGACCGAGTAAGCTGCGCCCATAATCGACCGACTTGGAAAGAAAGGGGCCCTGCAAGAGAGGATTTTATCCTTTGAATCGATCACGCGAAAGGTGTCCTCGCCATAATGCAGAGGAAAGGCATTGCCCGCACTCCACCTCCTATGAAGGGTCCCCGGGAAAAAGGGATCAAACCAAATCATCGTAAGTTTCATGAGGACATTGGTCACGACTCGAGAGCGATCTGAGGATTTCTGAGAGAGAGATCGACGCTGCTTTGTTATGGAAGGTAAACTTGATGAGGTAATAGATAGGTCTCGTCACCCGGAACCTCGAGGAAGGCGGGAATACAAGAGAGAGATTTGGTCATGACCGAAAAAGATGATTCTGAGACGAAGGAGGACCCGTCCCTGGACCGGAAGCGGCGACCGGATAATCGCCCCATCAATACCATTAATACCATCTCAGGTGGTCTAGTACACCGTCCCGACCTGAGGAGCAGAGTAGTAGCGAGTAATGACTAACACCGACTCGGAAAGAGACAAAGGTTGTCGAGGAGGTCGTTTATGGCCTCGCGATCCTCTTCCCTCATCAGCAACAATGAAGGCTTGGTTATCGAGGTGGTAATCAACAAACATACGGTGAAGCGTATTTGTGTAGACACTGGAAGTGCAGTCAATGTGCTGTACTACAATGTGTTTCAATCCATGAAGTTAAAGGATGCAGAGCTAGCACCTGTATCATCCCCGCTATTCGGGTTTGCGAGGCGCTTGATTCACCCGTGGGCATGATCACCTTACCAACCACCTTTGGGAAAGCACCTCGGGACAGGATCCTCATGGTGAGTTATGTGGTGGTCAGGGCCCCATCAGCCTACAATGTTATTATGGGGCGACCTGCCCTAATAGATCTGCGAGCTGTGATCTCTCCGGCTCACATTAGTTTGAAGTTCCCGACCTGGGAGGGGACAGCAGAAGTCAAAGGTGATGTCGAAAGCTTGACCGAGAGTGAGTTACACGGCCACTTTGTAAATGGAAAAGTGATGGTACAACAGGTATCTGTGGAAGAGTTACTCCCAGAGGAGGAAGAGAGTTGGTCATCAGATGATAAGATCGATTTAGTAAATTTGGGAGAGGAACAAGAAAGCTTGTCAGTCAACATAGGATCATGGATCCCAGATCGGTTTAAAACAGAGCTCGTTGAGATTTTAAAGGAGTTTAAAGACGTGTTTGCATGGAAGACGGATGACATGCCAGGCTTGTCCCCAGGCGGCTCTACACAAAGGTTGCATGTGGATCGCACCGAAACCGATTAGGCAAAAGAAAGCGATTTGCAAAAGACCGAATGGAGGCCATTCAAAAGGAAGTAGAAAAGTTATTACAGGCCGGGATCATACGTGAAGTGTTTTACCCGACCACGGCTTGCCAACCTTGATCCTGGTAAAAAGCCGGATGGTAGTGGCGAATGTGTGTAGATTTTACCGACTGAGCAGGGCTTGCCCTAAGGATTGTTACCACTACCTAAGATTGTGAGTTAGTTGACTCAGCGGTTGGATTTGAAATTTTGCATTTTTAGATGCATACAAAGGATACCACCAAATTGCCATGGACCGGACGATCACGGAAAAGAGCGGCATTCATTACGTGAAGAAGGAGCGTTACGCTATGTTACTATGCCGTTTGGATTGAAGAACGCAGAGCCAACTTATCAAAGAGCGGTGAATAAGATCTGAGAAGAAACAGATCGGGAAATGCATGGAAGTCTATGTGGATGATCTCACGATCAAGAGCGAGTCTCTAAATCGATACATGATCGACGTCCGGGAAGTATTTGGGGTACTCAGCGGACCCAAATGAAACTTAACCCAAAAAGTGTACATTTGGGTCAGTCAGGAAAATTCTGGGTTACATGATTTCAAAAGAAGGAATTAGGCTAACCTGGACAAAGTTGAAGCCTTAAGAACAATGCCACCACCCGAAGCATCAAGGAGGTGCAAGGTTAACCGCCGCACGGGCCGCCCGAGTAGAGTTCCTATCCAAGTCGGCACGCAGTGCTTTACCATTTTTAAAGTCTGAGGAAAGCAAGTCCCTTCCAGTGGAATGAGGGCAGTCAGAAGGCATTTGACGATTTAAAGGAATACTTGGCCGAGCTGCCAACCCTAACATCTCCCCAGGAGGGAGAAACTCTGCTTTTATACTTGGCAGTAGTTGATGAGGCAATCGAGTGCGATCCTGATTAGAGAAGAAGAAAGCAGCGAGACACCGTGTTTTATGTGAGCCGGGCTTTACATGGACGAACTCGGGTATACCAACGCAGAAGCTAGCTCTGGCTCAGTCCATGCCTCAGGAAGTTGCGACCGTACTTTCGAGCACATTCAATCATTGTGGTTACAGATCAACCCTGCGTCGGATCTTGGCGAAACCAGACACCTCGGGAAGATTGGCGGATGGGTTATCTCCGGGCAGAGTATGACTGGACTACCAACCCAGACGGCGGTCAAAGCCCAGGCTCTAGCGGACTTCCTAGTGAAGGGCTTCAAGTCGAGACGCATAAAGAACGACCGGTGGTCGGTCGTCGATACATGGACCCTTTTGTGGATGGAGCATCGGAAAGGAAGGAGCGAGGAGCGAGCCTTTTGCTCCTTAGTCCGAGGGGAAGAATTCCCTTATCGCGGCTGCGTTTCAACTGCGGCTACAAACAACGAGGCGAGAATATGAGGCTTTGATTCTTGGGCTCCGACTAGCCCGCCAAGTTTGAGGCGGATAACTGCATGTATTGGTGACTCGGTTGGTGGTTAACCATATTAAGGGTGAATACGAAGCAAAGGAGAATTCAATGAAGAAATACTTGGCGACCGCTCACGATTTCTTGAAGAACTTCAAGTCGGTTCATATAGAAGCGAGTCTCTCGATCCAAGAAAAAAAGGCGATGCCCTCTCCAAGTTGGCATCTAATTTCTTCTCAAATAAAAAGTTCTAGTGGAGTGGGCGGTGGCGGCGAAGTTATCGCGTTGAATGAAGTTCAACCGATTTGCCAACAGAGCCACCTGGATGGATCCCATAACGTCTATCTCAAACACGGGTTCTACCCATCGACAAGGTTCAATCCGGGAAGGTCAAGCTACAGGCTAGCGGTATGCTCTCTTTGATGATATCTATCTGAGACGGTCATTTATATCACCTTGGCTTAGGTGTGCTACCAGGAGGAAGGAAATTATACGCTCAGGAAATCCACCTCGGCATATGTGGAAACCACGCAGAGCCCGGACTACAGCACGTAAATGCCGTTTGTTCGGGTATTATTGGCCAACCATGCAAGCGGATCTGCAGACGATCTAGTAATGAGATGTAGGTCATGCCAGTGCATGATAATTTGTTTCACCAACCAACCCGAACATGATTCCCTTGGTTTCTCCTGGCCTTTTATCGATGGAGGCGGATCTGGTTGGACCGCTTCCCGAGCTCCGGGTAACCTACGATTACTAGTCGTGGCCATCGATTACTTTACTAAGTGGGTAGAGGTGAAGCCTTGACCACTATCACGGGAAAGCAATACTGAAATTTTTATGGAAGAATATTATACATCGTTTTGGAATACCCAAGATCCTGGTGTCGAGACAATGGAACGCATAATTTGAAGATAGGCGGTCAAGTCATGGTGTGCCGGTAGTGGGTATAGTCCAACATTTCACCTCGCCGGGTACCCTCAAGCCAACGGCAGGTGGAGCAAACAAGCGAGCGACTCAAGGTTGGGTTGAAAAGAGGTTGGAAGAAGAGGACAAGCATGGGTCGAGCATTTGCCTAACGTTCTTTGGGCATCTGAGCGACTCCAAATTCGACTCTTGGGGAAACTCCTTTGCCTTAGCTTATGGTTGTGAAGCGGTCATTCCGGTGAAGTGGGGCTCCTTCTCCAAGGGTCGAGCTACATGCAAATCTTGACCAGGATACCGAGCTCAGACATGCCAAGGATAATTTGGAAGAAGCTAGGGAAGTAGCCTACATCCGGATGGCAAAATACAAGCAAAAGATATCCCAGTATTACAACTCTAAAGTCAAGCATTCATACTTCAGGGAAGGAGACTTGGTATTGAGGAAAAACGAGGTCAGCAAGCAAATTCCCCACGGGAAGCTTAACCCGAAGCCCAGGAAGGTCCGTCTGAGTAGTAAAGGTTCATGGCAAAGGTGCTTACCACTAGCCGACGCCTTGGTGGATGGGACCATACCGAGAAGCTGGAATGCTAGCAACCTTAGGAAGTTTTATGTCTAAGATGAATCCAGGCTTGATTCTATCTTTTCATTTTATGCTGTCTTTTTTCAATAAAAGTGTTATCAAACACCTTTGAGTTCTAATAAAATATATGTTTCTTTCATGTTATAAAGTATTATGATGTGTACTGTGATTATTTTTATTAACTGAGTCCTGCAGGTCAGACCGAAAGCTTGAATACCATAAGCTTCCCGAGTCCTCAAGTCAGGACAGGATTTTAACCTGAGTCAGGTCATACTCGGAAGGTTTGCAAAAGCAAACCTCCTCAGTCTGCAGGTCAGGCAAGAATTTAACCTAAGTCTCTGGGTCAGACTCAGAAAGCTTGAATACCACAAGCTTCCCGAGTCCTCAAGCCAGGACAGGGCTTTAAGCGAAGTCAGTTATACTCGGAAGGTTTGCAAAAGTCAAACCTCCTAAGTCCTGCAGTCGTCAGCCGAATTTAATCAAGACTTAGTATGTCATCCTAACTATCGGTAATGCATGCCATCTTGGGGAAATAGGGGACATCTATAAGGCGAATGCGAATAACTAAGCACAAAATAAACCAAGTAAATTCAAAGTACAAAATACAGTAAGGGGCACCATAAAGTATGAAATAAAGTCTGAAACTTGGATAACAAAATTTCAAAGTTTTCAAAAAAAAAAAAAAAAAAAAAAAAAAAAATTAAAGGATAAACACAGTGTCTGGAAACAATCAGTGCAGGTCCTTGGAGCCTGCTCACGGCGAAGATGGGTTTGGACCAAAGACTTTGAGAAGCGGGGACGACGTCGGCATACTTTGACCCGATGTCTTCGCCTCTGAACTCTCTCAAGCGATCGTCATAGAGATCGACTGCCCTTCTTTGTACATAGAGCGGTAATGTCTCAGGTGCGAAAGAACCGGCTCGGTATTTGTTCTTTTGCCTAAATCCACACCCGATCGTGTACCCACGCTTTGCATGATGAGGGTTAATGAAGACCTTGAGAGCTCGGCTAGATGATCGGAAGACTTGTACTCATGCACAACTCGGGCATCGAAGCGAGGAAGAGACGCTTCCAAAGTAGTGAGCTCCGCCGGACCTTGGCAGCGCCGCCGAGCTCGAGTTCTCCGCCACGTACTCGTCGTGTTTGGCACTGGAGTTGGTGCACCTGCCCTAGTCTCGACTGATTCCTTCTGCCAGGGCGCGATCTCACGATCTTTAGTCTCTTGAGGCTTCTGCATGCCTATCACGTGCGGCCGGAGCTCTCGATCGTCCCCTGTAAAGCCTCCTTACTCGGCTGCGCAGATTCGGCAAAGCGGTCCAGAATTTCGACCGACACAGGCACCCTGGAAAGACGAAGGAAAGGTAAGAAGGAAACAATATGCATAGGAATAGGCCGACATGTGTACACTAGAGCTTACCACCGGCGAGGTCACGATCGGCGGCTCATACAATCGGTTGTGTCCAGGGAAGTTTGCTCTCGGAGAGTCCTCAGCGGTCTCATGGTGTGCATCGACCCGCTTTCGCTTTTCTTAGATCGACCGCTTCCGAGTCGAAGAAGAGGCTATCTTCTTCTTCCGGTGGGCTCGATCACATCCTCTCTGGCCTCACGATCTTCATCCACATCTATCCTCTCTGCTTCCCCGGATGAGTCGTGCAGTTTGCTCGGATAGGAGATGGGTGAGGTGAAGTCGGGGACGGTCCCAAGCGACTCGGAGAGGCTCCGGTGTATGTGCTCCTCTTGCTCCAGGCTCCGGGATAGGCTCGTCGGTGTTAACAAAAGGAACCGCTTCATCATTCACGCCTCTCCAAGAGATCGACAAAGGAAGACACCGCCAATGTAAATAATAAGAAATGTTAGAGGATGTTTTATAAATAGCAAAATACGATAAGAGCAGACTTTAAAGTCCTACACATCTTGTACTCTTCCTTGGTTAACTCCTTGTAGGGGTTAGGGCCCTTGATGAGCAATCGGGCGACGAGAATCAACTCGAGAAGAATACTTTTTCTCTCGATATAAACCCCACTTTTGCGAATGTCGTCTAGCGATTTCGATCCACGTCGGTTGGTCGCGGATCATTTGTCCAGTCGGAGGAGTTCCACCGCCTAGGTTCCGAGCCACCTCGGACATATGAAGAAGAATCTGGTCTTCCAACCTTTGTATGAGGTATCTCCCGGCTCCGTAAATTGAGCGTCAGGCATAAAGTCCCCGGAGAGAAGCAATAGTACCCGACCGCCAGGCACTTGTTTGCGTTGAAAGAACAAATCGAAATGTTTGAACTTTGAAGGGATGCGAGCACATCTACACCAAATGGCAAAACCCACTATTGCCACTTATACCGTTGGGCACGATCTGGGCCAACCCAGGTTGTAATGCTCGGGGACAGACAAAATGGCGGACGAGATAGAAACCGTAAACCACATAAAAGTCGCTCCCGCATACCTGCAATGCAAGATTACCGCCCGGAGCTTGATAAGCATAAACACCGGAGCCGGGATAATGGGTTTGAAAAGTGGATTTGTTAGGTTGTATTGTTTACTGATCACGGGTCAAATCTGTGGGAGTTATTTTGGTATCGATGCCATGGCGCAGCCGCTGTGATTTTGAGCCATAAAAGCTTTAAAGGAAAGGACAAACCTGAAGATGAGGAAGAAGGGAGGATTGAAAAAAGAAAAACAGGTCTCTCGATTATCGACCACTGGTAGTGGTAATTTCTCCTTACAATTCCGGCCCGATTCAAACAACGCCTCGATGGAACTATCAGTAAGAATTATAGGTTCGTTCATTAACAACGGAAAAGACTTAGAGAAACAAGAGAAGAAAGAAAACTTACTTGAGAAATTGAAGGAGTGGAAGAATAGAATGGCAACCGTCCCGACTTCACACTTGATTTAAGGAGTAACGTCTGAAAGGATTGATGAGACTAGGAGTTATAAAACCCCAAAAAGAAGTCTTGGAATAACCGCCCCATTATTGCGTCCACGACGCAACCGTTTCACGCACTTAATACGGGCGATCTAAAGCGGTAGCAAGGACACGTGTCATGGTAAGCATATTACGTTGAGGCGTCCGAGTGATCTCAGTCTACCCGGCTCTATGCGATCTGGCGGACACTCGGGGGCTTATGGCGATGGTGGAAATGGACGACTACGTGTCATTCTTATAACCTCCCAAGATTGAGAAAGATAAGAAGGAAGCATTTAGGGCCAAGAGCCCACACCAAGTAAAACCTTACCCCAGGAGGAAGTGCATGCATGACCTTCCCGACTACACCGCGTCTGATGCGGCTCGGTCTAGTCTGGAGGCGGGATACGCGGCTCAGTCGAAGTGGCTGAGAGCCCGTCGAAGGCCGACTGGCTCTTTCCTTAAGTGATAAATAACACATGTGCCTATATTAGAGGAGAATCCCTGGATTACCGTAAGGAAATCCCATAATTCGACTATAATCATAATTATCTTTTGTGAGAGATAAACACGTAATGATCCTTAGGGTTTAAGGATTATACGACTTGTTTAACAAGAAAAGGGGTGAGACGCCTCCCTATATAAACAACCCTAAGGAACTACGAATGACTTGATTCCAATTTAGCTATTGGATACGTAGGCAACTTGAGAGAAGTTAACTCTCAGGCTCAGTCTTAATCACACAAAATCACCATCCCCATTATCTCTGTTCTTGTTTGAATCGTCCTAGAGGTTATTTGGATCCCTAGGTGATATTCGACATCATCACTGAGATTCCGGTGTCCTCTGGTTGATTAGCTTTCAATTCTTTTGTTCTTTACATCATTTTGGTTGAGTTGGTGTTCCTCTTTCGACCCTCAATGGCGAGAGCGGTGGAGAGAGCAACCGGCTTGAGAACGAAGATTGAGATTCGAAGGCCTTTTGGGATGGTTCTCTCTCGCCCTCGATGAGGGAAGCGGTGGAGAAGCGGCCGAATTACCAACAAAGATCGAGATTTGACGACCGCTTAAGTTCTTTGTGTCCAAGTTTGACCAAAAACTTGAATCATTTATGTTGGAGATGGATCAAGCCATGACAAGCTTAAAGCGTGGCATAGATGAGAGGAAGACGACCGCTTTGCCATAACGCGCGAGATCTACCTCGTACACCAACGGTAGGCGTTGGGAGGAACCTCAGAGCGAGACCACAGGAGAATTGGAAACTAGACTTCTCCAATACAAAGGACGGAGTTCCACAATGGCCTCAAAGATTTCAAGGAGGCTTTGATTGAGAACTTGATGTGTGAAAATGGTTCATCGACATGGCGAGAGGAAGAATAGCACTTTGATCGACCCACATTTTTCACTTTGACATGGAACATCCTTATTTTGTGGTAATCTACCACATGAGGACTTCTGGAATTGATCGCTTTAAGATGGAACTTCCTTGTTTTGTCGGTAATCTACACAGAGAGGATTTCTTGGATTAGATGGAAGTCGTAGAAGACTACAAGGTAACAGATGCCACGCTTTTAGCCCTAAAATGGAACTTACTTCTTTGACGGTGTCTACACGAGAGGACTTCTTGGATTTTATGGATGTTGTGAAGACTACTTCAATGGTATGAATCTATCGAATCCTTGAAGTGAAAGCTTGTCGCCTACAAACTTAAGGAGAGCTCACGCATGTGAAGTAATTACAACACAACCGAACTTGGATGGAAATAGCAGAGGCCAATGATGAAAGAAGCTGTTTGTGAACATGTCTCTAGCCTCTAATTATTCTTAGAACTTATAATTCACTTACTCAACTATCCTCTCGAATGGAAGAAGTATCATAGAGTATGCCCACAAATTTTAGAGTTTAGGAGTTCTGAGAGGAGGTTCAAATAACCAAGAAATATAGGACCGAAAAGGATTTATAGAAAAGTTAGACATGATTCCCACTTAGAGCCTCGGTGAAGGTCAAACATGACCTTTCATTGTTGAAGCCAACCTCTGACGTAGGACTTGAAACATACCTTCGCCTGTAGGCTCTTCAACAAGAACACCACGAAGGACGCCTTGCAGTGCATATCCAACCTAAGACAACAAACAAGGTGAAAGGAACCCTCAAAACCAAGTACAAAGGTCAGGACTCTACGCAAGGCCCATAAGTGTTTTAGGTGTAGGCAACTGGACATCATTCCAATATTTGTCCCCAGGAAGCAAGCCAATTCGACCCATGAGATAAGGGGCGATTTGGGATTAATGAAGAATCAAGGACAACATTGTTGAAGAGGTTCAGGTGATTGGTGATGGTGTGTAAACAAACCACCTCTACGGACTTTTCCTCTTAAAAAAGAGGCTCACTTCTACCTCGGTTCTAAAGATCGCCACACTTTGACAAATTGTTTGTTGTGGAGGCGATGTGTTTATTAGAGGAGTTGAGTGCGGTTACGAGCCAAGATGGAAGACCTACTAAATATTTCAAAGAAAAACTTTCCGACTCAAGGCAAAAATGGTGCACTACAAGCAGGTGTATTATGCCATCATCAAGGCATTACAACATTGGTAACAATATCTAACTCAAAAGGAAATCATCAGTAGTTAGATCATCAAAACCTTACAATTCATCAACTCTTATCAACATATCAACAAAGCACATGCCGGATGGTGCACCTTCCTCCGAAGTTCACCTTCGTCATTCATCACAAATAAGGCAAACAAAACAAAGTTGCGGATGATCTAAGCCGTAAACACTTCCTCCTCACCGCCCTTCGCAGAGAGTTGGTCATCTTTGACTCCACGAGACACCGATGATGAGGATCGAGACTTGGTGAAGTTTGACACAAATGCCTTCACAAGGATTTCCTTGAACTACGACATACAAGATGGTAACTATTCACAAGAAACAAGATTTGCGTCCTCAACATTCCATTTGTGACCTTTTAATTCGTGAACTACATGAAGTAGAGTAATTTGCCCATGCTAAAGCGAGACAAAACTTTGGCACTCTTGAAGGAGTTTTTTTAAATTCTTTTTGCCTCAACTTCGTCGAGAAGTTTCAAGATTCAAGCATGCGGTGGTGTTTGCCCGATCTGCCAAAGGCACCCGTCAAAATACATGTATGTACACTCCATTGCCCCTATGGACTCCATATGGGAAGATCTCACAATGGATTTTGTCCAAGGCTCCCAGGACACCTAGACATGTGGAAGCGATTTTAGGTGAAGCGGACAAATTTTCCAAAATGACCCACTTTATCTCACAAGAAAGTTGCAAATGCTAGCCATGTTGCCCAAGTGTTTTTCAAAGAGGTGGTGTGTTTAGTATAGTCGTGAAGGCATCGCCTAGGCGCTAGGCGAGGTTCAACGCCTTAATCCCGAAAAGGCGTCGCCTTGTTGTGCGGTTTCGAGGAATAGATGTGTCATTTCTCTAATAAAACCAAAAATTACACTAAATCAATATACATATACTTCGTGACATTGAGAAACCATATTTGAACTTTAAAAGCAGTCATTTCCTGACGAGCTTATGTTAGAATGAGCAAAAATTAAAGTTTATTCTATAATAGGATGGAAAAAGAATGAAGAGATACAATAAGATAAGGCTAAGCTAGTAGAATAATTGAAATTTATATATCCAATCAAAATTCTGTAATCCTAATGCTCCTTAAGTCTAATCCATAGCATCTCTTGTTCCTGTTTTATGTTCTTCTGGTACTATTTTTCACTCGTTATGGGTTGCTACTTTATTTGCTTCCTTAGCTTAATCATCTGTTATTGTGTTAATACACACTCCTAATAAACTTATGAATTTTGCTTTGTCTTCTCCTCTATTTTGTTCATGTGTTAAATGCCTAAAACCTGCTTGTGGGGTTCATCAACTAAGGTGTCGGGCGTTTGCCTAGGCACCCGGGCGACCTTGGCTCGCCTTGCTTCGCCTAGCGCCTTGACAACTATGGAGTTTACGCAGCCTTCCAAAGTCAATCACTTCGAACAGGGGTGTCATGTTTTTCTCCAACTTCTAGCATGAAATAAAGAAACATTTCAGCACTAAACTTCATTTCAACGGTGCTTACAATCCCAAATGTATGGCCAAACACAAATGGTCAACGGGACCTTAGGTAACATGATTCGTTGACTTGTTGAGACTACTCCAAAACAATGGGAAGCTACCTTACTCTAGGCAGGATTTTCTTACAAAAATCAAGTCAACCGTTCCACCAACTTCTTCCCTTTTGCCATTGTGTACACCAAGCCTCCACTCAAATTGTGGATCTTGCCCTCTTGACTCGTCAAAAGCAGGCTGCTGGTCCAAGTCCCTCCCACTAAAGGTGTCCTTTTTGGTGGTCAAAGTCCATTCTCTCTTATATGCTCTCCTAGTGATGGCAGCTAGGTATATACTGCATCCAAGTCCTTTTCGGGAGCTCGACTTTTGTAATCTCGAACCCTTTTGTGAATGAAACTTACTGCTATCTGAGATTCCTCTGGCTCAGATTAGTGTTCAAATCTTTTGTTCTCTACATCATAATACACGGACCAATAACAAAGAGCCAAAGAAAATTATGTATGCACCAGAAAATTCTTATTTTCAACTTTCAAGTTCTCCAAATGTAGAATTCAAGCTCACAGAACTATTGACAACTTTCACTCATGGGAAATCCAACACTACAAGAAAGTTGAATAGCTCTCGAGCATTCCTTCTATAGTTCACTAGGAAGAATGATCATTAATCCTCATATTTCTATGATAACTTGCATTAATCTACTACTTATCCTACTCGTTAAAAGCCAATCTGAGAACATCCTTAATAATTATTTTCTAATACTATCATTCTACATACGCATGCCCAAGAAAGAGAAGGAAACTATATGGTAAAAAAAATCAATCTTGATAGCAAGTATGGAAAAAAGGATTTAAGCATGTTTCAGAGACAAAATAAATTAAATTGGCCATAAAAGAATGTCCCCAAAAAGGAGGGGGAGGGAGGGGAAGGAAGCATTCAACGTTAATGAGGCATAAAAAATTAATGCAACTGAAACATATAGCAAGAACTCAAGAAGCAGAAGTCAATTATACCAATGCTTCATTTGCTTCAACTGCCGTAGTAGGATAAATCCAAGCAGGAGGTGGCCAAAACACCTCAGAATAACCAGGATAACTGCTTATGGGACCAATGCTACCGTTCTCCAAATCGAACACCCCGACTCCACTTCTCCAGTCACCATCTCCCAACTTACTGTGAAAGAACTGATCAGTGAAAATTATACAGTTTCCTCTTCCACTGAAGCACAATTCAGACACGGAAGCTGAAAACGTGCAATTATCACCCAAGAACAACACCCGGTCCCCCAAATTACTGACCTCAATCCAGCTCTTCCCAGGTCTATCTAGCCTAAAGACCTTGAACTTGACAGTCCTTTCACTCATAAAACAGTCAAATTCCTCATAAAACTCGATACTTTCATTGTATCCTAGATCATCCTCAGGTCCAATACTCATGTACATATCTACTAGCAGCAGATCTTCACAAGACTTGACCAAAAACTTCTTGTCCCCGCCAAAAACCGGAGCAGCAGCCACGATGACACCTGGGCATCCCCCAGAATCTAAATCCAAAACCACCATCCTCCCGGTATTATCAACTGCGTAAAAATTACCGTGATTGAATATCACATCATCATATGGGGTCGGCAGATCATTGATAATAGTCCATTTGGTGTCACCGGACTTATACATTACCAATTTGCCAGAAACATGAATAGTTAAAACAATAAAAACTCCATCTTTTGGGTCGAAACAAAACGCAACCTTTTCCATGTAGAGAGTGCCGGCGTCACCAATAGAAGTAGCCAAGGGGCGGTAATTGATATACTGAAGAGTGTACTCGCAGCACAATTCACTGATTTGTAAATTCCAAAAATCAAAGAATTTGGGGAAATCATCAGGAAAAGGCTTGAAAGGGCACCTAGTAAGAGGATTAAGCAAACGGACTCGATCTGGACTATCATGCCCAAGCTTAATTACCCAGCTGGTTTGATCTGAGAGGAGTGGTTGTGTTTGTTTGATACAATAAATGGTGCGCTTGAGAGGAAAAAGCCCCATGTGATGACGGTGATTGATGCGGAGATCCCGTCGTTGGGGAGGATGGAAAAACGGGAAGGAGACAAAGGGAGAGTTTTGATGGAGGATCGCCATGTAGAGCAAACAGAACGGAATCGAAGCAGATCGATTTCCGAAGAGAGGCGTCTAGATATCAGTTCAAGGAGTTCAGCTGGTAATTGGGACCATTCAGCCATGGATTCAAGAGAAAGATTCAATTTCAGCTACGGACGAGAGACAACGATGGTGTGAGAAAATTGCATCCAAAGCGTTATTTCTGTTCTTTTATTGCCGAAATCTAAAGCCTCTTCCTTTGGTTCCGTTGATATGATTTCACACCGCCCATGTATTCCGGCGACCGCAGATGCTATCACCCTCACCTAACGTGTAAAGGGTATAGGCTGCTGATGTTTTTGGTGTGGAGGAAATGGCAGGGAAGGAAGGGGAAGGGAAATATGCTTTAATTAGTTAATTATTTGTGTGATATGCATCAAAATAATTATATTTGAAAAATATGTTTGAAAAGCATTTCATTGCGTATTCTCTATCGATTTCTTTTATATAATCGCTAATTAATCGCTTTTTACTGGTATATTTTTCAAATACGGAGATTATCTTTTGAGCGATACTCTATTAAATAAAAATCTTTTAAAACATATTTTATCAAGTTTCCAAGAAGAAAATGTTGTAAAAGAAAACATAAAATTCAGATGTCGTAACAAACTCAATGTACATATCTCATCACATGTGTTAATTTTTGTGCAAATTAGTTATAAAGTAAAGTCGTTAGAGAATTAATGATCATTTATGACACTCTCAAATCTTATTTAGTTATAAGGACATTCTAATTTTAAGAAGGAAACTTATTTAGTTATAAGGACATTTAATTTAGTGGATAAAGAAGAAAAGGAAGAAGAAAAAAAAAAAAAAAAAAAAAAAGATGAAGCGCTAGGAAAAAAAAAAAAGCGCTGGGAAGAAAAAAAAAAAACGCCGGAAAAAAAAAAAAAAAAAAAAAAAAAAAAAAAAAAAAGATGAAGCCTTGAGTTGATTTTTTTTTTTTTTTTTTTAAAGATCTGATGACATTGATGTCAAGCGATGGCATTGATGATTTTAGCGATGGCATTGATGTACGAAGCGATGGCATTGATGACTTCGCAATGGCATTGATATACGATACAAGGACATTGATATACCGTGTAAGGACATTGATGTCCGACGCAGATGACATTGATGAATGATGCGAGGGACATTAAGCTAAACAAGATCGTCAAATGATTCAAGATCGTGTTAAAGAATTGAGGATTCCACAATGAATCCAATTATCAGGAGGACACAAACAAGCGTGTGGCCATTCTGAAGTCGTAGTGAAGAGTCTTTGTAGTTTCACCAAACTAATAATTCTATCCATATTAAAAGCTCCACATTTGGAGAAATGCAAAATAAGAGCAGGTGGTGATGCAATTGTTAGGTTTTATGCGATGACATTGACGACTTATGCGGTGGCGTTGATATCGATCGTCGATGGCATTGATGACTTTTTGCGGTGGCATTGATATCGATCACGGTGGCGATTGATGACTTTTGCGGTGGCATTGATGTCACAGCGCGAGACATTGATATTCGTATTTACAATTAGATAATTGATGCAATGATATTGATGTCACCGCATATAAAACTTGATACACACATCTGATAACTTTGTAAAGTAACTTTATTTCTTTGTTATTTTTAAATACTTGATTGATGTTGGTTTATTTGATTAGTGTTGGTTTAAATTTTCGATAAGTTTGTAAAATAACTGTATTTCTTTTGTTTTTTTTTGTTTGTTTAAATGCATATTTTTACAACCAAAGGTATGCATAAATTGTTACAATAACACGTCACTGCATAAATCGTTACAATAATACGTCAGTGCATAATTCGATACAATACGACATCACTGCATAGATCGCTACAATAAGAAGTCACCGCATAAATCGCTACAATGAGGCGTCATTGCATAAATCGCTACAATGAGATGTCATCGATCAATGTTGTCAATGGATCGCGCGGTCAATACATCATGGTAGCCAATGAATCGCGGGCGGTCAATTGTGAGACGTTTCTAGTTTAAACGATCTAACCGGCGTGTACCGGGTCAAATTGTGGTGCTAGTATGGTGAGTCAGAGTGTCGAATCCTCGAGGAACTTGGTAATTTCTTTTACGTGTGGTTAAACACCAAAGAGCTATTATTAACTCGATCTAAATCGCAATTTTATAACACGAGATCACTACTTATTCTAGTCAACATAAAATAAATACGTAATTTAAAAGTTATTCTAATATAATATATATAGATATATAAATATATATAGATGTACATAAATTGCAAAGTATATATATAGATATAAATATATAGATACCAATATACTAAGCAGATATATTTTAGAGAAATGGCCAAAACTTATACAATTGGTTTATACGATCTTTTCGATTAATTGAAATGTGTTCGATCTCTCCTTTTATTTTAGGTCCAATTGAGTAAGTGAAAGCGGTGCACTCTCGAGGTAAACAATTCCTCCTCACACGGCGTATGAAATTGTCATATGTCCAATGCATCGGTCCAAGGTCCACAATTATTACGGTAAACGAATTAATCGAGCGAGGTCGAGTACAAATCTACCTTTAGATAAAAGAGTCATTCCGTTCGTCAAGCGGTCAATTTTATTTTAAAGGCTCCGGTTGTCAAAGCCGGACGATTTAACTTTCGGTTTAAGTTTCAATTAAAGCTGATGATTTAACATTATTACGATCTCGAGTACAAATTATAATAAAATTCATTTCTCCCAAAACAAATTTACCCCGGGTAGAAATCGGATTCCGTTATCACGTTGTTCACACGGCCAATTTACCCTCCGGTTTTCTATCTTTTATTTCATATCCACGACTACGGCGTCAATTCATAATTAGATTATGAATTCCTCAGATCAGTTAAATATGTTAATACGAATACGATCAAAATAGAAAAAGATTCAATTAACTCAATTTTAGTCATTTTAACTTAACAACATTTCTTTAACAAAAAGATCGAAATAAAACCGATTACATAGTTTTGGCGGTATTATATTTAGCCTAAAAACATTATAACAACGAAAAATATAAAAACAAACATAAATACTTAAGAAAAGTTACCCGAATCGGCGGTTGATTGAAATCGTATTTTCCGGACATTACAACTTCTTTAGCAAAACCGACTTCCGAGATTTTCCGAGCATTATAACGATACTAAAACTACATTATTACGGCGTAAGGCCTTATTTACAACTACTACTAAAAATTAAAAAAAAGAAAAGAGAAGAGAGGAGAATATATATATGATATGGTTTATATATATTTGGTACCTCTCAGAAATTCTTCTTTGCATCTTCTTATATAGGCAAGGTCTCAAGGCCGGACCGGTCCGGTATTAGGCCGGCTCGGTCGGACTAATGATTGCTTCCACTCTCGATTTGCAATCGGCATGTGCGATGGAGATATTTATTTATATATATAATTATTAAACTTCTAAAATTCATATCTCGAGTTACGGCCCTCCAAAATTGCAAAGCGAAATGCCAAAATTAAGGTCTCGAGAAACTCTACAACTTTCATGAAGGACTCTTTTCCAGATAACGCCTTCTTGATAACCTCGTGTTCCCTCGAAGCTTTTACGGGATTTTTATTAATCCAAATCGATTAGCCACTTGATCTTTGTTTAAGTTGTAGACCTCCAATCTTCATAATTTAAATTGCATTGGAAAACTCTCGGAAAAATCTACAACTTGCGTGAAGAATACTTTCTCACGAAAATGTTGTTTTGATGAGCCATTCGTTTGTCGAAGACATTTCTCTATTACCACTTATCCAGATTTGGTTGGCCACTTATCCACTTAAATTTATTCAATTGACCATTTAAGCTCGTGACACTCTCTAAATCATTCCGAGAGATATGATTAAACTTTAATATGTCGATTCTCGGGTCTCGGGTTATAAATCGCAATAAAACATCACAAATACCCAATAAATCGACATTTACACTCCGATTTACTAAAATCGGTACAAAATTATAACTTTTATTATTATTATTACTAAATACTCTAAATTATAAAGACTAATATTTTATACCATAATTTCATATATTTTATATAGAATTCGTTAACAAAACATAATAATATAACGTATATTTAATCATATAAAAATAATACATCAAATTACTCCCACTTAAGCTTTTGATCGTCATCGAGCAAAAATAAGCTGATAATAAAAGATAGTATAATTTTTGATTATATTTTATATTGTCAATATTATAAATATATTATCTATCTTAATTTAAAATCTTAAGAAGATGAAAGAGTATATAAATGAAATAACTTAAACATTAAATATTATTTAGATAAAATTATATATGTAATACTTAAGAAGTATAAATAAAATTTGAATTATTTTTAATCGCAACTATTATGAAAGTGCGGAATCGGAAACTTGGTAAAGTAGTCGAAAAAAATGGCTTATAGAGTTTAGGTTCAAGATGTTGGTTAATCAAAAAAGAGAAAGGCAAGTCAAATGCGTCTCTACATCTTCATATTTTGAAAAAAACATAATCTCGATTAATAGCATCTCTTTTGATTTCTTTTTTTTTTTTTTTTTTTTCAAGATTAAGAACTAAAAGCGTGAGTGTGTGTAGAAAATCAAACTTACAGGCATTGCTTCATCAAGATTGATCGGAGTAATACTCTTTCGATCGAAAATTACAAGTCGGTTTCCTTAAACTTGTAATAATTCACGAGATCTTATGATTCAACTTTTCCTCTTTCATTTTATATTGTGCCCTCATTCCAAAGCAATAGGACATTTCGTGATAATACCCTTTGGACTACTATCATCGAGGCAATCGGGAGCTTAATTACCTCGTAGTGATATAGGACATTTCGTGATAATACCTACTCACTCCAATCATTGGTAGCTACAACCGATTTGTTCTTTTTATTTTTAAGTTGTTAATCACGAGATAAGGAAGATACGATATTTGATTAGTTACGTGTAAATATGGTGCTTCTTTCTTAATTCTTTTATAAAATATTAATATATCCGAACTTATTACCAAAATCGACTATGTTGCAAAGTGTCATGAGGTAAGATCGAATATACTACTACTTATCTAATCTTTCCAATCTCAGCATATACCAAAACTTAGCTTTTATGTCTCCATCTCTTTTTATAAGTACGTACAAACTTGCGGTATTTCAAGGAAATGTAGACCAAAATAGCTAAAGCTCGGTTATTTAATCACAATTGACAATTTCGAGTGAGGTCTTGATCACTCTAATCAAAATTTGAGTGTAGGTTATTTGGTTTATAGTTATATTTTTGTGGTGTCAAAAATCAATAAACTTAGTCCAATTCCAAACTCATAATTTATATTGAAAATGATTCTAAAAATTTTATTTATAAATATCAACATACTTATATAATTTTATAAAAACAATATCTAATATTAATTACTCAATTATATAAACTTAAAATCTTATTAAAATCTAAATTAGACATATAATATAATTATTATTTTTGACTATTTTTGAAAATTTTAATGAATTTTCTAACCTAACTCTACTCCCCACTTATGAAGTGGCATCGTCCCGATGTTCAATAAGTAGTAAAAAGTAGGTTTGAAAATAAAATTAAAATTATCTATTAACGTCATTTTACGATTTTATTTTAGCGTATTAAAACAAACTTAAAAACTAAGACATATATATTAAACAAGATACACTATTACAAACTTAAAAAGAAAAACTTAACTTAACTAAAGAAACTTCAAACTTAACTTAATTTAACTTATTCAAATTTAAATAAAACCAACAAACAACTCTCTAAATGGTGAGCGAACAACCCGGTGTATCAACGGTAGCAAACCAAACCGACTATCTACAGACGGAAAAATCTCATCCGTCTCCAACTCTTCTACTCCATTCAAGAGAGTACACAAAGCGTGATATCATCCATGAATTAGGCATAGGTTTCCCCTACTACCTCTCGTGATCGCAAACTCCAACAACGTCCTTTGAATCAATATACCCCAATCAACAAATACACCGAATGCCAAAGCAAAAAGTAGAAGCATTTCATTCTCATTAAACTTCCAAAATCCCAGGTGGGATAAACTCGAAATTTATAAAATGCTTCCACGCCTTTAGATGTGGAAGTAAAGCTCGTGTTGACATGTCGTGATTTGTATCAAAAAGCGAGAACAGACATTGGAAAGACTCGTGTACTTTATTCAAATGATTGTATGCATTGTCTAGTCCCCATTTTATTTCAAAGTCTTTGCATAAATGAATGGTGGTATTTCAAAAGTTGATTTATAATAGATGAAGAGAAGGAACAACCACTCCTCTTACAGAACAATTTGTGTAGACTCTATCATAGATGTAGTCATAAGTGCGAGAATAAAATTCTCGCACTATTGAGACATTTATCCTACCTCTCGATTGTCTTGACAAATTTCTTCCGACCACAACTACGGATCATAGTTTTTCCCATTGATCAAGCTTATCTAAATTTAAACCTTTCTCCAATAGGATTGGAGAATTTGCAAAATGATAGTGTAAAATGATATTCTCGTTAGAAGCTTGAGATTCGGATGATCCGGTGTATCAGGCTCGTAAGAATTAACCGACGGTGGTGAGTGGTTCGACATTTAAAATTATATAAAAGCGAGTTGAAAGTAAAAGAAAAGCGGTGAATGAATGTTTACTCATGCCCTTACTTCCTTTAATAGATGAAAAAGTGTACATACGTGGATGCATTAGACGGACTCAAGAATGACTCACCTTCTTTTCTTCACGGCCCGGTCCGGAAATATGCCGGCTCGGTCCGGCCTCATCTTGATTTTCTTGAGGGACAGAGGTGAAAGACAACTTGTATTTTGTTTTTTACTTCACGTGTGAAACATTGCATAAGCCTTTAAAGATATTTCACAAAAGTATGTTATCTTTGATACGAACGGATAAAAGCGACACATTATTTTTTTTTTTTTAAAGCGGCGTAGTAATTCTACAAAAATTATTTTTGTGATATTTTATAGTTTTATAAAAACTAAACCGATTTAAAATACAAACCAAATTTTAATAAAAGCGATTATAAAATCAAACTAAGCGAAAACAAACCAATATCTAAATGATAAATGTCAAATAAAGAGTGCAATAAAAATGTTTTAATCAAAAATTATTAAATTCAATCTTCATCGTAGTCTTCCTCAGGATCAACTTGAAAACTTCGAACTCGAAAGCGATCGAGAAGGCGATGCATTTGAAGCTGTAGTCGTGGTCTGGATCGAACTATCAAGACCCATCGAACTTATGCCGGTCGTGACATGTGCAAACTCGGTGAATCCTCCCCAACTCGACATCATTTGGTCTCACGAACACTGTCGAAAATACACTGTCCCACTAGATTGGCTTCCAAAAGGATATGACGATGGATGAAAGCTCGACGGTGGTGGAATAGGTGTTTCCCATTGGGGTAAGGTATAAAGCGATGACAAGGTGGATAGGCGGGATCATCAAAAGTAGGATTACGAAGCAGCTGCTCGTTCCTTCTTAAACCTCTACGAATATCATCACACCCTTTGCTAGTACTCTCGGTGAATAAAGCCACATTGGCTTGACCACGTGCAACATCATCACTAAAGATTGAAACATGTCATATGTGATAGTGTTGGAGAAAGGAGTTTGTTGAGGTGACTAGAAAAAGATGGAAAAAAGAAGAAGATGTAAAAGCGGTGTGGTGGGTCGGCATTTGAGTTTGGCGTCTTCTAAGCAAAGAGCTAATACTACCATCCGGAAGACTAGTCAAACTAGGTCCAATCGATTTCCATCACCCGGAGATAACTTGTCATTAGGCGGGAATGGTACTCCCAACCTACGACATAAATCGAGAGATAAAACAAAGGAAGTATAGATGACTCCCAGTGCAGCGATGACAATACTCTCAAAAATTCTTTTAAACATGACCTTTCCAACATCCACTCTAACATCATTTACCATTGCCCAAGCGATACAAACATCTTCCTTTCCAAAAGCGGTATGTTTACTAGAAGGATAGAGATTATGGCTAATAAATCTTTTAATTGCCCTCAAACCTCTAAAAAGCAGTTCCGTAATTAAACCGATTTTCAACCCACACCGCTGGTCGGGTCAAAAGCATCACCAGGCTCTCAGGCGATCTGCTCAAAACTAAGCAGGATCATCTAAATTATAAACTACCATGTAATCCTCCTCATCGGAAAAACCTCAACTCCTAAGATTGCATTAATAATGGCGGGGTTAAAAGGAATATTTACGGCTCGTAAAGTACAGATTTCAACCGAGTAAGTCATTCTTCCGACAAAGTAGATAAAACCGAATAAAACTCGCCTACTATAGTCGTGTTAATCTCCCCTTCCCTTCTGGTCGCTAAATCTAACCACCGACGCTTTCTAAAGATATTCTTAACTTCATCACCTAAGTCATCCAAGTCTAATCTTTTTCAACGAACATCACACTTACTATAAATTTTCTTATCGCTTTCTTAGCCTCGGGTGATGCGGTTCTTTCAAAGCTTACGGCTTCTTCCTCGGGTGATAAAATTATCTGTGCCTCGACGGGAGTTGAAATTGGAATTTTGATTTTCTCTTTTAGAGACTACAGTACTCGACTCGGCCATTCTACGATATTGGTAATGCCAATCAACAACAAAAGCAACAACAAAACAACAAAAATAAAAATGTCACAACACACTCAAAAATCAAAATAGTTGAAATTAATCTAAAAAATTATGAAAAATACGAAATTGACAACTAAATAAACTAGATTGTACCTTATAGTGTAGAAAACGTTGAAAAGTAGGCCGGAAAAGTGTTAAAGTCGCCGGAATGAATGAAGCTTGTTTTTGCTCCCTTTTGATTTTTTAAATTTGTGTAGAAGAGAAGAGATGAAAAGAGGAAGAAATCAAGTAGTGGTAGTGTGAGAGGTGAATTTTGTGGAAGAATTGATAAAAAATTTGAGTGGTGGGGTTTGGGTGTGTGGGAGTGCGGTTTGTTGGAAGAATTAGGGAAGAAGAAGAAGAAAAAGAGGTCCCGTCTTTTTTATGATTTTTCGACCCGGATCGGTCGGGTTAAGGCGGATCGGTCCGTGAACAAATTTTTCTATTTTTCGATTTTTATGATTTTGAATAAAACTTATACAAATTCTAATAAAACTTAATTAAAATCTTAAAAATAAGTTTATAAAATTTACTTAAAATAAAATTTGAAGGAACTTTTATAATTTTATAACAATTTCTAAAAATTTAATAAAATCTTTATAACACTTTAATAAAAGCTTATAAAAATTTAATAAATTTATATCAACTCTTATAAAATGTTTAAATTAAAAAAAACAACTTTTATAAAATTTTTATAAAACTCCTCAAATTTTCATAAAGATCCAATTATGAAATTCTCAGAAGTTATGCGAAAATTTTATAAAATAAAATAAAATAAAACTCGAAACTTAAGGGGTTCTCGATTAACGATTTTAAATCTTCCAAAGTTACGATATAACGCTCAACCAACCTAACTCCTAAAAGCGAGGCATTTGAATTATCTCTCGAATTCCATCGGGATTTTCGGATAACCACCTAATCGTTCCTTCCTAACAATATTCAAACACTCATCCAGGATTTGGTTGTGTTTTTCCACAGCGTCCAACATGTTCACTTTTTCCACAGATTCGCATCTCATAAGAAACTTTGCCCTTCTTTTTATCGCACTTCTTGATGTTCCATTACATACTTCTCTCAATCGATCTCTCTCAACAATTTCTTGTTTTGTTCAAAAACTAAAACTACATAAAACGCGACATCTTTATCAAGGCCTAATTTCAAAAGTAAAATAAAAACTCCTATTCTATAAAAAAGACATCCAGTTCTTTTACGTCTATCCGGTAAAAGGCGAAAGAGTTTAAACATAATTAAAATTACGAGAAAAGTAGAGTAAAGATAGATAGCTTTTTGGTATTGGTGATTCCGGTTCTACGCTTCGCTTTTCATTTTCCTCTGCTTTTTCAATTTGTCGGGGGATCAATCGGTAGCATTATTTCTTCTTTCGGTGTGATTCCTTCTCCTCCACAAATAACTTTACCTGTGGCCATTGGCTATAAAAGTTGTATTTCCATCGATTAGTCCAACGACTCAGTTTTGTAAACCCGTGTTACTTTAAATGGACTGTCCATCTTGATTTAAGCTTACACGGAAACAACTTTAAGCGTGAATTGTACAAAAGCACTCGATCACCTACATGGAACTCACGCTAAAGATTCTCTTATCATGGAAAGACTTCGTGCGTTCCTTGTAGATTCGAGCGTTTTCATAAGAATCGAGGCGAAATTCTTCTAGTTCATGTCAATTGAAGCAATCTATGATCACCGATGACCTTAGGATCGAAATTTAGAAATCTAATAGCCCGGAAGGCTCGGTGTTCTAACTCAATTTGGGAGATGACATGACTTACCAAAGACTAGCTTATAGGAGAACAACCAATTGGTGTTTTAAAAGTCATTCATGCGCCCATAATGCATCATCTAATTTAATTGCCCGATTTTTACGATTTGAATCAATGCTTTTTTCCACGATTCTTTTGATCTCTCTATTTGACACCTCTGCACGACCTTTGGTTTGCGGATGATAGGCGTTCTAGTTTATGCATTACACCATATTTCTCAACTAACTTAGTAAATGGTCGATTACAAAAGTGTGAACCTCTATCATTAATGATCGCCTCGGAATGCCATATCTAGTGAATATGTTCTTTTTAAGGAATCGTATGACAACCTTGGTATCATTAGTGGGAAGAGCTTGACTTTTCACCCATTTTGAAACATAATCTACCATTACAAGAATAAATCTTTTTCCAAGCGATATAGGAAAAGGTCCCATGAAATCTATACCCCAAACATCAAATAACTCACATTCTAAAATAGGTTGCATAGGCATTTCATGTTTTTTAGATACATTTCCCCATTTTTGACAAGCTTCACAAGATTTAACATATTTATAAGCATCTTTATATAGTGTAGGCCAATAAAAACCACATTGTAAAACTTTAAAAGCGATTTTCCATCCTCCATGATGACCTCCTGCCTCACGATCATGACAAAACGATAAAATACTTAAAATTTCATTATTAGGCACACATTTTCTGATTATCCCATCCGAACATTTACGGAAAAGGTCTGGTTCCTCCCAGTAATAAAATTTAAGTCGTAAAAGAATTTCTTTTTCTGTTGCCAAGTCCAATGAGACGGAATATAATCACAGGTTAAGTAATTAATGATATCTCCAAACCAAGGTGAGATTTCCTTAGAAGGAATTCTATTTTTCAATAACTGCATGGTTGAAGGAGTATCTATTCTAAATAGTTGTTCATCAGGAAATGAATCTTTAATTTCATTCCCTATCTCTTCCTCAGTCTCCATTCTACTTAGATGATCTGCTACTACATTCTCACTTCCTTTTTTATCTTTAATTTCAATATCAAATTCTTGAATTAGGAGAATCCATCTAAGAAGGCGTGGTTTAGCATCCTTCTTACTCATTAAATACTTGAGTGAATAGTGTGTAGATTATTACCTTAGAACCAACAATATAAGATCCGAACTTATCTAAGGCAAAATTACAATATGATTCTTTTTACGTAGTTGCATAATTAAGGTGAAATTTGCGTTTAATGTGTGGGATGCATAGTAAATAGCTTTGAGAATTTTGTTATACCTTTGACCTAAAAAGCAGCTCCTACAAACTAAATCGCTTGCATCACACATAATCTCAAAGGCAAATCGATCTGGTGCTACCAATACAGTGCGATAATCAACTTCGCTTTTAAGGTCTTAAATGCTTCCATACATTTACTATCAAAGTTAAAAGGTACTTCTTTTCAAGTAAATGACTTAGAGGCTTTGCTATCTTTGAAAAATCTGCAATAAATCTCTATAAAATCCTGCATGTCCAAGAAATCCTCTTAGAGTCCTTAGATTAAGCGGTGGCGGTAATTTTTCAATCACCTCGACTTTAGCTTTATCAACTTCAATTCTATTTGAGAGATTCTATGACCTAAAACAATTCCTTACGATACCATTAAATGACATTTTTCCCGAGTTTAGAACTAAATTGGTATCCTCACAACGTTGTAAAACTCTTTCTAAGTCGACAAACATTTACCAAAAGAATTTCCATAAACACTAAAGTCGTCCATAAAAATTTCTAAGAATTTCTCAACCATAAAGAAAATATAGACATCATACATCTTTGAAACGTAGCAGGAGCATTACATAAACCAAACGGCATTCTTTTATACGCAAAAGTTCCATAAGGACAAGTGAAAGTAGTCTTTTCCCTATCTCCTGCTGCAATGAAAATCTGTAAATAACCTGAATAACCATCTAAGAAACAGTAATACTTATGACCACTTAAACGTTCCAACATTTGAACTATGAATGGAAGCGGATGATGATCTTTCTTAGTATGATCATTTAGTTTTCTAAAGTCAATGCACATTCGATAACTGTAATTTCCCTTGTTGGAATCCATTCATTCTTATCATTCTCTTTCTTTGTGAAACCTCCTTTCTTTGGTACAACTTGAGTTGGACTCACCCATTCACTATCTGATATAGGAAAGATTATTCCCATTTCTAATAGCTTAATCACCTCTTTCTTAACGATTAACTGTAAATTCGGGTTGAGGCGGCGTTGCGGTTGAATGCAAGGTTTAGCATCTTCTTTCAAAATTATCTTATGAACACAAATCTCAAGGCTAATACCTCGAATATCGGCAACTGTCCATCCAAAAGCTTTCTTATGCTTTCTTAACATTCTTATTAATTGATCTTCTTGCTGCTCAGTTAAAGTTGATGAAATAATAATCGGTAATAGATTATCAGTTTCAAGAAAAGCATATTTCAGATTTAAAGGTAACGGCTTCAATTCCAGATTCTTCGGCGGATCTTCTATTGATGATTTAAGAACTGGTCCTTCTAGTTCTAACTCCAAATACTTATGCCATGGTGGCTTAAAAGTAAAGCTTCCTTTATCACAGAGAAAGGATTATCTCTTTCATTTCAATGTCTTCCTCATCTTCTTTATAGATAAGCAGGGTTAAGCATTCTTCTAATCTGTCTTCAAAAGTTGGTAAGCGATTATCATAGATGAGAATGAATATCTTCTATAAAAGAACATGATTACGGTGATGTATATGGATGGTTCATAGCTTTGAAAATATTGAAAGCAACTTCATCTTCATTGACTCTCAAAATTAACTCTCCTTTATGAACATCGATTAAAGTTCTTCTGTAGCTAGAAATGGGCGACCTAGAATAAGAAGTATTTGAATATCCTTCTTCCATTTCCATAACTACAAAATCTCTTTGGAAAATAGAATTTGTCTACTTTAACCGAGACATCCTTAATCATTCCTTTAGGGTACTTAATCGATCTATCGCCATTTGCAGAGTCATTTCGATCTTAGTAAGCTTTCCTATGCCTAGCTTTTTATAATCCTCATAAGACATGAGATTTATACTAGCTCAAGATCACATAAGACTTTCTTAAATGTAAATCCTCCAATTTCATGGAATCGTAAAACTTCCGGGATCTTTCGAGTTTAGGTGGTAACTTATCTTTGCAGAAGTGCAGAACATTCTTCATTTAGGCATATATTCTCATATTCCTCTAATTTTTCTTATTTGATAGTATATCTTTTGAAACTTTCCATAGGCGGAGTATATTAATCGAGCTTCAATATGAGGATATTAACATGAAGATGACGAAAAGTATCAAGGAAAGCGAGCATACTTCTTATCGTTTTTTTGCCTTTTGATTTGATCTTTAGGAGGGTAAGGTAAAGATTCTAAATCTATAACCTTTGGTTCCTTAGTCAATTTCTCTTTTCCTTTTTCCTTAAACCTTTGAGTATTACTTAGTCGCCATGTTTCAGGTTCTTGAATTTTTTCCTTTAAATTGTTCCCTGAATCAATCTCTACTTCAGATTTTTTCGGTTCTTCCTGTTTCTCATCTATTCGACATGTTCCTCGAATAAATTCCTTAAATCTTTATCCATAGGGTCTTTCAAAATCCTAGGGATTTTTACCCAATTTTCACCTTCATTTTCAGGTTCCAAACTTCTATTCCTTTTCAAGAAATTATTTATAATTTCTTCTTCATCATCAGTGAATTCAATTTCATCTTTAGTTTCATCATTCTTTCCATCTAAATCATTTTCTACTTTATTATTCCCGAAGTTTTCTACTCCATTAATTTTCTCTTGAGCTTCCTACTTCTCGTAACTACAACATTTACCTCTCTTGGGTTTTATCGGTGTTGCTTGGTAATCCTCATGAGGGTCTCATTGTTATTACGTTCACCTTCCCTACTCAAATGATCTTCCATATTCCTCAATGAGGCTTCTATTGTTCTCATTCTCGGTATCATGTCCACTCATAGATGTTTTTATTGTATTCATATCTTTAGTATCTGCACCAATAGAAGTCATCATTGTTTCCATATTCTTAGCTTGAGTAGATACTACACCCATCATATTTTCCATTAGTTTTTCCCATTTTTCAACTCCTTCTGCGAGTTGAGTTGAACTCGAGTTCTTGGTATACTTTGAGTGGTATGTTGAGGATAGGATCTTGGTAATGATTGTAAATTCGATTAGATGTATTTTCTTGATAAACTTGGTTATTATTCTATATGGGAATTTGGATATGGCGGTTGTCTGGCTTACTAGGGTTTTCGGACCATCGATAAGTAGGATGATCTCTTCTAATAGCATTAAACGAGTTTGAGTATGCATTGTTCAAATTCTATCTTTCTTTGAAGAAAACTCACCTCCTCTCTTGAATATCCTGTTGGTTCTTCACTCCCCTAATGACACATTATCATGACTTGAGTATTCATTTGGTGTACTATTTTACGAATTTTGGTTCTTATTCTGTTGTAAACCATCAAATTTCCTACTCAAATTCTCCAAGTGTGCTAGAACTTCCGTATTAGGCGTACATTCTCTGCAAAAGCTACTTTTACGGTGCTAGAACCGGTTTCCACATTCTGTTATTTTTGGAAATCTTTTCTATAGCATCAGAGCTGTTTGAGCTTCACTCATCATTAACGAACCACCACATGCATGATCTACATCCTGCGTGAGTCTTTTCTCAATTTCTGACAGAAGAGTTGAATTTGCATATCTAAGGAATAACCATGATCGGGACACGCTCTTAACAATTTTTAAACCTTTCCCATGCATTCCCAAGAGTTTCCTCGGATCCTTGTCTAAAGTTAGCAACCTCGACTTTTAATTCCAAATTTCGTCCAGGAGTGAAATATTGTTTGAAATTCGAGTTTGAATCTCCTCCCAACTAGTAAGTGAATGATGTGGAAGAGACATAAACCAATCTCGGGCTCGTCCTTTTAAAGAAAAGGAAACATAGTCATCCTCGTTAATTCCTTATGAGCACCTTGACTTTTGGTTTTGTATTGCACAGATTCTTCAAAAGATAGAGATGATGATGTGGATCTTCATCATCCTCTCCTAGAATTGGGCTCTTGCGTCAATTAAACCAAAAGATGAGACTTAATTTGAAATTATTCGCTCCTTCATTAGGTAAAGGATGGGATTATTAGTCCGGTTTCTTCTTACGGTTTGATCACGAGATAGGTCTCGGGTTTGGTGGATTATTACGATTATTACGGTTCCGATTTTGATTATTTCTATTATTATTATTATTATTATTATTAGGGTTAACGAGGGTTTTGTCCATGCCCAGAGCATGTTCGACCACTTGTTCGGTGTTTCATCACCGATTTGACCATTCTCGTATTTACTGTTTGAAGATGATTCTTGGTCGGGATTTCACGACTAGTATGACCGCGTTTACTCTCTACTCTTAAGCGCCTTTCGTAAGTGTTTATGTCAGGCTTATAAGGAGTGAGAGGGCCTTACCACTTACGGTCATCAACTAACGAAAATAGAAAATAACACGAAATTGATAGTAGTAAAATTGGTAATTTTCCTAAAAGGTAACAACCAACGAAAAATAAAATAGAAATGAGATAAGAAAAGTGTTGACTTATTCTCGAGAATTTTAAGCTAATACAAGTAGTAACCATAGACACAAAAAAGAAATTAGCGCGTTCCCGGCAACGGCGCCAAAATCTTGACAGAGGCGTTTCCTAGTTTAAAGCGATCCTAACCGGCGAGTGTATCGGGTCAAATTGTGGTGCTAGTATGGTGAGTGAGTGTCGAATCCTCGAGGAACTTGGTAATTTCTTTTACGTGTGGTTAAACACCAAAAGAGTTTGTTATTAACTCGATCTAAATCGCAATTTTATAACACAGATCACTACTATTCTAGTCAACATAAAATAAATACGTAATTTAAAAGTTATTCTAATATAATATATATATATATATAAATATATATAGATGTACATAAATTGCAAAGTATATATATAGATATAAATATATAGATACCAATATACTAAACAGATAATTTTAGAGAACTGGCCAAAACTTATACAATTGGTTTATACGATCTTTTCGATTAATTGAAATGTGTTCGATCTCTCCTTTTATTTTAGGTCCAATTGAGTAAGTGAAACGGTGCACTCCTGAGGTAAACAATTCCTCCTCACACGAGCGTATGAAATTGTCATATGTCCAATGCATCAGTCCAAGGTCCACAGCTATTACTGTAAACGAATTAATCGAACAGTCCCGAGTACAAATCTACCTTTAGATAAAAGGAGTCATTCCGTTTCGTCAAGCGGTCAATTTTATTTTAAAGGCTCCGGTTGTCAAAGCCGGACGATTTAACTTTCGGTTTAAGTTTCAATTAAACGATGATTTAACATTATTACGATCTCGAAAGTACAAATTATAATAAAATTCATTTCTCCCAAAACAAATTTACCCCGGGTAGGAAATCGGATTCCGTTATCACGTTGTTCACACGGCCAATTTTACCCTCCGTTTTTCTATCTTTTATTTCATATCCTCGACTACGAGGCGTCAATTCATAATTAGATTATGAATTCCTCAGATCGATTAAATATGTCAATACGAATACGATCAAAATAGAAAAAGATTCAATTAACTCAATTTTAGTCATTTTAACTTAACAACATTTCTTTAACGAAAAGATCGAAATAAAACCGATTACATAGTTTTGGCGATGTTATTATATTTAGCCTAAAAACATTATAACAACGAAAAATATAAAAACAAACATAAATACTTAAGAAAAGTTACCCGAATACGGCAGTTGATTCAGAAATCGTATTTTCCGGACATTACAACTTCTTTAGCAAAACCGACTTCCGAGATTTTCCCGAGCATTATAACGATACTAAAACTACATTATTACGGCGTAAGGCCTTATTTACAACTACTACTAAAAATTAAAAAAAAAGAAAAGAGAAGAGAGGAGAATATATATATGATATGGTTTATATATATTTGGTACCCTCCATTTATTCTTCTTGCATCTTCTTATATAGGCAAAGGTCTCAAGGCCGGACGGTCCGGTATTAGGCGGCTCGGTCGGACTAATGATTGCTTCCACTACTGATTGCAATCAAGCATATGCGATGGAGATATTTATTTATATATATAATTATTAAACTTCTAAAATTCATATCTCGAGTTACGGCCCTCCAAAATTGCAAACGAAATGCCAAAATTAAGGTCTCGAGAAACTCTACAACTTTCATGAAGGACTCTTTTCCAGATAACGCCTTCTTGATAACCTCGTGTTCCTCCGAAGCTTTTACGGGATTTTTATTAATCCAAATCGATTAGCCACTTGATCACTGTTTAAGTTGTAGACCTCCAATCTTCATAATTTAAATTGCATTGGAAAACTCTCGGAAAAATCTACAACTTGCGTGAAGAATACTTTCTCTGAAAATGTTGTTTTGATGAGCCATTCGTTTGTCGAAGACATTTCTCTATTACCACTTATCCAGATTGGTTGGTCACTTATCCACTTAAGCTATTCAATTGACCATTTAAGCTCGTGACACTCTCTAAATCATTCCAGAGATATGATTAAACTTTAATATGTCGATTCTCGGGGTCTCGGGTTATAAATCTGCAATAAAACATCACAAATACCCACGTAAATCTGACACGACACTCCGATTTACTAAAATCGGTACAAAATTACAACTTTTTATTATTATTATTACTAAATACTCTAAATTATAAAGACTAACATTTTATACCATAATTTCATATATTTTATATAGAATTCGTTAACAAAACATAATAATATAACGTATATTTAATCATATAAAAATAATACATCATCAATGCATCGGGGTGGTTAATGGATCCTGGTGGGCAATACATCCGGGTAGGTGGTCAATACATGACGGTGATCAATACGTCACGTCGATTTCTATGAAGAAAAAAATTGATTTTATAAAATTTATTCGGAAAAATATCAAATTTGATTTTATAATAAAGAAGACGAAAAAATATGAATTTTAGTGAAAAAATTATGATAATCCGAGTTTTAGATCAAAATATATGACATTTAGAATATGGTGAATTTAAAAAAAAAATAATAAAAAAAAAGAAAAAAACCTGCGTGAACGTTGGATTGGATTTTTTTTTTAAATAATTTTTCCCCCCTTTTGAGCGCTTTTTTTTTTTTTTTCCTTTGTTTCCTTTTTTTTCCTTCTTCCTCTTTATCCACTTGAAATTAGAATGTCCTTATAACTAAATAAGATTTCGGAGTGTCCTATTACCCCTAATAAGTTGAAAATCAGTCCTTTTAAATAATTAGCCCTAATTTTTTTTTCCATTCACATGTGTTAATTCTCGATCATTGAATTCAAGTTTAAGTTTGTTGGTAATTGACCATCATAAAATTGCCAACAAACAGAAAGGAAAAAAAAACAAATTATTATGGTATTAGATTTATGGATCTTTATTTGCATTATAATGAGTCTACCGGTACAACACACTACATGTAACCACAATCAAATTGGTTTTGTAAAAGTCGTTTTTGGAGCCAAAAACCGACTTCTCATAGATGTATTGTGAGAAACTGGTAATCGACCTTGGGAAAGTCAGATTTTGGGTTCAGAACCAACTTTCACACTATTAATTCTATATGATCGGTGTGGTGCATCTGTAGAATGTGTGTGGTGCAAATAATAGCCTCTTGATTTATTCCGGAAGAAACTGACAATTAAGAGCACTTATAAACAATTCAAACAAATTACAAAATCTATATGTGCTCTTGGATTGTTGGAATGAAATGCTCATGATTCCATTCATATATTTAGCACACGATGGAATGAAGTGTATAAAATTCTATGAATGTGGAATGTGACACGGTGGGTGATCGTGGTGTGTGATGACGAGCATCTCGATGGTGGTGGGGTGTGTGAAGGTGATGATGAGGTATGCAGTGGTGGGTGGCGGCGTATGGTGTGGTTGTGGTGGGGGCGGTGATGGTGGGTGGTGTGATGTGCGGTGATTGATGGGGCAAGGTGGGTGGTTGTGGCCGAGTGGGGATCGGTGGTAATAGAGTTGGTTGTGGTGGAGGATTGTGGCAGGGGTGGTGGTGGAGTAGGTTATGGATAAGGATGGGTAAGATAATGATGATGATGAGATGGATGGTGGCAGGAGGTAGTGGTGAGGTGGGTGGTAACGGGAGGTGATGCTGGATGATGGTGGGTTGGGCTGTGATGTGGTATGATGGCGAGTTGTGACGAGAGTGGTGACAGGGTAGGCATCGGTGGCGGGTGGTGGCAGGTGGAAGGTGACGGTGGTGGTTTATAGTGGGGTGGGCAGGTGGAGGGGGAGGTGGCGGATGCCGGGGTGGGTTGTTGTTAATTTTTTATCACTAGGTTATGTTTTATATTTCATTCAATCCAACCATTTTATCCGTTCATTTCATTTTCTAATGGAATGAAAATGGTCGGAATTCATTCAAATGGAATGAAAATTCGTTTGATTCCCATGATCCATACACTAAAGTGATGGAATAGAATGAAAAAACATTTCATTCTAGCAATCCAAATGCTTCATTAGAGTCGACATATCCAAACGCCCAAGCGATGGAAAGGTGCTTGGCACGCATACCTTGTTTAAGAGACATAGTACTAAAGGCAATAACTAGCTAAACATGAATAAACCACAAACTCTAATTTACGATTGCTTATTAAGTTGACCATCATACTCATTAGTACATGCATATCGTCTCAATCGAAAGGAAAGAGTGCACACTAGTTAGATATTCAATAAGGAGTTGAAAATCAAAAAAGACATGTTTATTATAAAGCGGGGGACATGAAATGAATCTAATTATCCAATTCACAAATAGCTTGAATAGTAAAACCCTAAAGAAGCCATTTTAAAAGCATACTTTCCAACAAAGTATAAAAGATGTTCAACTAGATACTTTGGTTACATTTATGTATCTTGGGTGTACTTGTTCAATTATTTTACTTACTTACCTACATAGCATGTCCAACTTTCTTGTCATGTATACACATACAGGAAAACATATACTACCAAATCTCCAAGGGTACAACACATACTACCGTCTAGCATGAAGATATGATGCAACACGGGTAATATGTCTAGTCATACCTCCAACATGACTCATAAATCACGGTATTTCGTACAATGATTGCCTTAATGAAACATGGTAATACAACTAGTCATACCTCCAACATAATTCTTATAATATTTTTCTCCATACAATACATTGCTAGTTAATAAATTGTACATTACCAAGAATATCATGGAAACATAGGAGCACGTATGAGAATCTAAAGTCATGTTTAGTCCATACTCTAACCCATGTGGTCATGCAAAATCCATAACATCTATTAACTCTCAAACCTATCTCCACTAAATGCGTAATTTAAGTACAAGAAGAACAGTTCACATATTATTATCCATAAACATGTTTTACTGCAAAATAAACTCATACTGATGCACAACAGACATAAAATTGATCTCAGACGCCGTCCCAGTTTCATGGCTGCGAAAGAGAGTTTTATGGTCACGAATCAGTCGAAGCAATTTGTTTCAGAGATACCTGGCATATGTTCTAAATACATAATTAAGTTCAGTTGCGTATTAATTCCCATAATACAATAATAAATATGGAACATTTGAAACAAAAAGCTTGATCTTTTTTATAAAAAATAATCTCCTTAATTTGATTTAAGAAAATCCTATGAACAACACAACAACTAATCTTCAAATCTAAGAGATCAACACGATTCACAACCTAACCTTAGTTATATGAAGAACACAATCTCTAAACACGAAAACAAACAAAAAAAAACAAAGATCAAGCATTTACCTTCTAACTACGATTTTGGAGACAAAAATGTGTCATGAACCTTTTTTACTTCGAAGCTACCAATATGATCCGCAGACATAGTATCGAACGATAAAATTTACCTCTTGAAACAACTCAAAAATCACGGCCACAGTGAGTAGAGTTATGGCCGCGGTTTTACTTTTTCGGGGGAGGAGCAAACAACGAATTTTGAAGTATGGGGTTAATTAGAACCTTTTATATAAGCTTCCAGAACTCTTTGTCTCTGGAAACCCTTTCTTAAAGACAAAGAAACTCTTAAAGAAAAGGAAAAAGTCTAATTTCAAAAAGACAAAAACGCCCATACAAAAAATGTGAAGGATTTTACATTCTCCCATCCTTATAAGAAGTTTCGTCCTAGATACTTGACGCACGTGATAAACAAGGAAAATCTAGATAATAGTCGATCATATATGATTCTAGCTCCCAAACAGACTCTTTTGTTGCATAAATCAAGTGACCAACCGAACTCTATTGTTGCTGGCTTATTAATCTTGGTGTCATATCACCATACTTCTAAGACTACACTCTTCCAGATTGTAGAATGCCACACTGTACCATGCATATAGTTACCGATCGAGTGTCCACTGATACATTTATGGATAACCCTCCATAGATGATTTGTGTATGAAACTCGACACCATATTATTATCGACTACCATTAATTCACTAGTGATAATGTTCACGACCATATCATAAATTCGGTCGATTGATCAGTTCTAGAATTCACAATCGGAGGAACCATCTCTCTACTTCCTAGATGAAAGAGTGAGCTTAATCTTTATGACTATGTTCCCGCCTACCAATCCCCGAATTATGCCAACATGGACGGGATGGGGAAAACTTCTCGTAACTAACTTTACCGCCACATCAAACACCACCTCTGAAAAAACATGAGTCTATATGTTGAAATAGTGTCCTAAACCCAATCGGGTTGGGCCGGATCCGACTGGGTCGGGCCGCTTACGGTCTATGAGTTCATGTAGTAACTTTATTATGATTAATAAAAGCACTTTTGTTATTATATATTTTGTTTATCTTTAAGAACCAATTGTGTTACTGAATATATAGTAACGTCCTTAGTATTAAACTGTGATAGAGAAATCATGATAGTGATTATGGTTGATGAGATCTCTAATCACTTTAATAAGTTTGATACTTAAATGTCTATAGTCGTATGTACTTTCAAACGAGACATTGATAGTACGATTAGACTAGCACGTATTGGATGTCTTCTATCTTATTGAACGTAGGGATAGATCTCGTCTATCGAAGTGTGGAGACACTTGGACTGTATGTGGACGTGTATTAAAGAATGCGTATGTTGGACTGACCCACTTATATTAAGTGTCATGGTATGTGGCAGTTGTGTAATTATCTTGAGACCGGAGACTTCATGGCATCACGGTGTGGATTGTCATGCTTTGACACTGTTGAGGTTTCCCCTAGCCACGGGGCGATCATGCGGTAGTGCTTGTGTATGATATTGAAGCATGCGTAGGATACATGTTTGTTCATCCGGAAATTGCTTATCCTATGAATAAAAGTAAATATTCGAAATGGCCTTCTTATAAGAATTGTCTAGCTCTCGCTAATCTTTGCAAAGTATGAGTAAATGAGTTATTCCGAGAGAGCATGATATCCAGATTATAAGATACGATCATTGATGTACTGACACTCGAAATACGATTGTATGGATATTATTACAGCGATAGGATTCTATTTGCACGGTAACTGTTTCACATGAAAGGTAGTAGTCATTGCTTTTGACACTTCTGATGATTGGGGGTCATGGTGTGTTGCTAGACACTATTCCTTAATCGTTAGGTATGAAGGGTATATTCGTACTTTACACTATGTGTCTACGGCCAACATATTCGGAAGCCTATCGGGTCATACACATAAGAACATCTAGCTGGATTAAAATGCGGTTATAGTGATAACCAAATAAGGAAAATTTATCTCGACTATAAAGTGTTATTGTGATTAAATTAATATTGTGGTATTCAATTTTCCTACAAGTCTGTTGTTTTTCGTGCTTATGCAGTTTGGAACATCTTGTACATGTTGACTTTTGTTGAGAAATAAATATTAAAGATCGTTGTTAAAAAAAAATTAAATACAAGATATTAATTATATTTATTAATTAAAGAATATTCCGGATGCCAATTTATTGGCCTATGTGGCGCCACATTTAAGTGTATAAGATACATTTGGATTGTGCAATTTAATTAATGGTATTATCATATATTAATATTAGATATTAATAGATTTGTATAAATTGATTTATGGTAATAAGATAAAGATAGTCAATATTAGATATTGACAATATCTTAGATTTATTTAATATGAGATATTAAATTAAATGAGATAAATCTGGAATATCTATTTTCCTTATTTTACTAGTAAAATGTTTTATTTCTCCACAATCTACTAGCAAGCTTCTCCCAATCAGATTAGGAACATAAGAGGCGCACCTACCCCTAAATAAGCAAGGGGTTGACTAGCTCTTTTGAACAACACAATTCCAAGAGTTCATAATTCTTATGAAAAATAAAGAGCTTCTTATAGAGAGTTTTGAGAGAGAAAAAATGCCGGTCTAGCAACCGGATTTCTCTAGTAGCTATCCAAGGAGGATTCCGGCGAGGTGCTCGTGTGGATATTGATAGAGGCCGGACACGTGGACGGCTTGCGCGTACTACTACTCTCCCCAGACGGTCAAAATGTTGATCTTTTAGATCAAGCGAGGTAATCACCGTCTACCAACTTAACGTGTTTATTGTATTAAATGAAGTCGATCTTGGGATTGGAAATCAAAGTTTAAATTTCGTTGCGTTAAACTAGTTGATTTCCCAAGGGTGGTATCGGAGCAAGTTTCGAACTTAAGAAATAAGCACTAATTAAATTGCGTAGTAATTAATTAATAGATGCAAGATCTAGATTCGCAAAAAAAAAAAGAAAAAAAAAAGGGGCACGTCGGGTTTTTTGGGGGCTGGGCGAAAGCGGCGGCTCCCCGCCGCGTTGCCGCCAATGGCGACGGCCGCCCTAGTGCTGCTAGCGTCGTCCAGCCATATGCGGTGGACCCCGATTTTCCCTTTTATTGTTTTGTGAATTTTTATAGTGCATTGATGTCTCTTTGGTCTAGTTAAAACCTTGTGGCTAACTAATGGTTCAAATAGTTTGGATCATTGAGAATGAACAGTTAACCTAGGCTTTTCCAAAATATTTGATTTTGGAAAAAGCGCCAAAGTGGTGTCTTTTGGTTTGAAAACAAAATGCATCCCTTTGATTAGAATCAAAAAGGAAAGAAACCTAATTTTAATTTTGATTTAAATTTGAATAGTTCTAATTTATTAAAATTGAAATTGAAATCATTTAAATTAATAGTTAATTTTATCTCGATTAAAATCTTTTAATTAATTAAAAGTTAATTGATAATTTGATTTGATAAAATAAGACGCAAGTAGTTAAATTTAATTTGTCTTTTCCATAAGATATTATTGTATGGATTATATGATGTGTACATATAATATGATTATATGGGCTCCGATTGATCGTGACTCACCAAATAGGATAGATGTGTGTGATTTATTTTATGTTAGTTTTTTCAAAAAATGTCCTAGGCCCTTATAAAGAACGTGACATAGTTTCTTTCTGTATTTATCACATTCCCGTTAGCTTCCCTCCATGTGCGGCGGGTGTATAAATTTATTAGATATATTTTATGTAACAAGAATGGAGCAGAAGATGGAGACCAAAGAAAGACGAATAAATATCTCGTTGGAGATGGCGCATTAATGATCCTATTGGCGGTTGCAGCTACCCTTAGATTGTGACTCGTGGTTTCGCCAGTTTGTATTCAAACCGCACTTAGGAAAAATCAATGATCATACCAGTTATTTTTGTGTGTGGAATGGTGTATGTTTTACTTTATGTTGATAACGTAGAAATATACACGTTTTAAATGAGACCACAATTGAACAAATTAATTAAGAGAATTAATTTGGAATTTATTTAGTGAATTAATTTAAAATACTCCCATTAATTAAAAATTAAGTCAAAAATTGTCTCCTAATATTATAATGACGGTGAAGAGCCCTTGTTCGGATCCAATTCATCAGCCACAGCTGGGGGTTGACCTACCTCGGGTATATCGTTATTATTGAGATATGAACGAAAGTGATCTCATGAATATTAGGTTATGACTTGACTAAGATTCTTTCGGCCATCAGCCACAGCAGGGGTCGTTTGGATTTTAGAGACAAGGGATTGACTAATGCATAGTGATGCAAATTGTCAAAGAGTTGACTAGTCAACCAACAAAAGTCGTGTAAGAAACGATTGGTAATGAGTTAACTACTTGTCAAGCTATTCATGGTTCATCAGCCATAGCAGGGAATCTTGATAGTTTGATAGGATATTGTCCACTAAGGAATTGAAATTCTTGAAAGCCAATTGGGAGTAGATGGCTAGTGGGAGCAGAATTTAGATAAATTATTAAGTGCAAATTTTTGGTTTTGTATGCATGAATTTTTACTTATACTATCTTTAATTTATTGTTGTAGAAATGTCGAACAAATTGAACCTTCATTTATCATTGATAACAAACTTGACGAAACAAACTTTCTCGACTGGGAAAGAAATCTCAAAATCGTTTCGAGGCATGAAAATATTGGCTATGTTTTGGAAACACCCTTAACTGAGGAACCTGAAGATGCTACTAATGAGGAATCGGTTGAGAAGCATAAGAAGCACTGTTCAGACGGTGTTGAGGCTACTTGCTTCATGCTTGCTTCTATGACACCGGAGCTTCAGAAACAACACGAGTCTATGGATGCTTACACCATCATTGGTCGCCTGAAGGAACTCTATGCTTCCAAGTCTCGCACTGAGAGGTACGAGGTCTCGAAGGCCCTTTTTGTTTGCAAGATGGCTTCAGGAACTCCAGTTGGATCGCAGTGCTGAAGATGCTCGGGTAGATGGAGAGGCTTGAGAAGCTGGGCCATAAGATGGGGCGAGAGTTAAATGTTGACTTGATTCTGAAATCTCCATTAGACTCTTACTCGCAGTTTGTGATGAACTATCACATGAACAAGATTGATTGCTCCCTTGCGGAGTTATTGAACATGCTTAAGACTACTGAGGGTAAGAAAGTGTTGCTCATGACTTCTTCCAAGGGCAAGAAAAAGGCCCGAAAGAAGACCAAGAAGGTGAAAGAGGCTCCCAAGCCGAGTCCTAAGATAGCCAAGGACAAATCAAATGATGCTTCCTTCCATTGTGGCCAGCATCGCCATTGGAGGAGAAACTGCAAGGCTTTCGTGAGTACCAAGAAGAACAAGCATGGCGATGCTTCGACTTCAGGTATGTTTATGATTGAGATCAATATTGCTTATTCTAAGTCTAACCACTGGGTATTAGATACTGGTTGTGATTCTCATATTTGTACGGATATGCAGGCACTAAGAAGGACTAGAGATCTGAGGAAATGAGAAGTGGACCTGCGCGTTGGGAATGGAGCAAGTGTTGCTGTCTTAGCCGTAGGAGTTTATTTCTTTCATTGGCCAGTGGGCTAGTACTAGAATTAAATAGTTGTTATTTTGTTCTTGCTCTTACGAAGAGCATTATTTCTATTTCTGCATTGGATGTTGAAGGGTTTTCTTTTACGTTTAAGAATAAATGTTGTTTTTTTCACGTGATGGAATATTTTATGGTACCGGAAAACTTGACAATGGTCTCTACATATTAGATATGAATGTTGAAATACTTAATATAAACAATAAGAAAGCTAAAACAAGTGACTTGAACGAATCCTACTTGTGGCATCGTAGACTTGGACATATAAATAAGAATCGCATTTCCAAACTCCATAAAGATGGAATGTTGGATCATTTTGATTATGAATCATTTGATACATGCGAAGCTTGTTTACTCTCAACCGAGTTCCATAGTGTCCTAAACCCAATCGGGTTGGACCGGATCCGACTGGATCGTATCATTTCTACTATTTCTTTATGTTTATACATATGTTAAATGGCTTTTCAGTTATTATATATTTGTTCGTTTAACGGACCAATTATGATATTGTATATATGATAATGTCTCTAGTGTCAAACTGTGAAAGAGAAATAATAATGGTGATTATGGTTGATGAGATCACGACTCACTTTAAAGGGTTTGATACTTAAATGTCTCTAGTCGTATGTACTATCAAACGGGACATTGATAGTACATTTAGGCTAGCACGTATTGGATGTCTTCTATCTTATTGAAGATAGGGATAGATCTCATCTATCAAAGTGTAGTAACATGTAGACTGTACGTGGACGTGTATTAGAGAATACGTACGGTGTGGATTGTCATACTTTGACACTATTGAGGTTCCCCATAGCCATGGGGCGATCATGCGGTAATGATTGGTGTGATACTGAAACATGCGTAGGATTCATGTCGCTCGTCCAGAAATCGCGTATCCTATTAATATGAGTAAATATCCGAAAGGGCCTTCTTATAAGGTACGTCTAGCTCTCATGAATCTTTGCAAAGTGGGAGTAAATGAGTTACTTCGAGAGAGCATGATATCCAGATTATAAGATACGGTCGTTAATATATTGACACTCGAGATACGACCATATGGATATTGTAACAGCGATGTGATTCTATTTACACGGTAACTGTTTCACATGAAAGGTAGTAGTCATTGCATTTGACTCTTCCGATGTTTGGGGGTCGTGGACATGTTGCTAGACGCTATCCATGATCGTTAGGTATGGCGGTATTCAAGAATGCACTTTGTGCCTATGGCCGCCATATATTTGGAAGTCTATCGGGCCACACACACATGACATCTAGCCGGATTAAAATACGGTTATGGTGATAACCAAATAAGGAAAGTTTAGCTCAACTATAAATCATATATAATGATAAATTAATATACAGTATTTATTTATTATGAATAAATATAATACAAGATATTAATTATGTTGATTAATTATATATATATATATATATATATATATATATATATATATATATATATATTCATATATTAAATATATGTGTATATATGATACACATGGATTTTGCAAATTAATTAATCATAATATTATATTAATATTAGTTATTAATGTTTTTTTTTGTTGAGGAAAACAAGCATTTTATTACGTAAAATCCGTCACAACGGCAGAAATTACATCGTGAGGAGGGGAAGTTCCCCAAACAGTACGATTAGAGAGGGCTAGCCCATGTCTAGCCAAAAGGTGCGCCGGTAAATTGCCACTACGCTTAACAAAAGTAAAAGTAGAAGTAACAAAGGATGGCAGAAGCGCCAGGCAATCACGCGATAAGCAATTGAAAACAGACAAATCTTTCGACGGCCGTTGTAACGCATGGATGCAAGGCAAACAGTTAGACTCAAAGGTGATTGTAGGGAGCCCCAGTCGGATAGCCTCTTCCATTGCCAAGAGAATCGCCTGCATCTCTAAAGTCTCTGGACTGACACCAGGATCAAAGTGGAATGAAAAGCCGCAATAATCGAGCCGAGCGCATCCCTAAAGATCAGACCCACGCCAGAACCCGAGTCCATGACGGAGGCATCAGATTTGCACTTCCAGCTCCCCTCAGGCGGTGCACACCAAATAACTGGATGGGCAATCCCCTCAGAAACCATGTGCAGCGATCCCATGGCCTGACGAAACTCCACTGCCCCAGCTAAGGACATAGAAACTACGCGGGATACATAGACAGGCACATCATCAAAGACCTCGTTGCACCGGGCTTTCCATAGGTTCCAAAGTAGCAGGCAGAAGGTGGATACCTCGTCCGGAGTGTGGCACACAATCAATGCTCCGAAAAACTCCTTAAAATTCGACCCAGGTTGAATCCGTTGACTTCCAAACGGTGAAGCTGCCCAGATCGCCTTAGTGTAATCACAATCAAAAAGCACGTGCCGTAAGGACTCTATCTCTCTGCCACATGCCAAGCAAAGGCCCAAACCCAGATTCCGCTTGACAAGTTGCTCCCCAATTGGTAAACAATCCTGCAAACATCGCCATAGAAAATGTGTGTGTGTGTGTGTGTGTGTGTGTGTGTGTGTGTGTGTGTGTGTGTGTGTGTGTGATATATACATGTGTAAATTAGTTTATGGTAATATAATAAAGATATATTCAATATTAGATATTGACAATATATATCTTGGAAAATATTTAAAATAAGATATTCTATATTAATCAAGATATTGAATATTAATGAGATAAATATAGAATATCTATTTTTCTTATTTTATTGGAAATTAGTTTTCTTTCTCATCTATCCATTATAAAGCTTTTCCAAATTGGGAATGAGATTGACATCCCATCTCCGGGTGTTGTGTCAACTCGTTTACAACACAATTTTCTTGTAATATTTTACTGAGATAAAAAGGGATCTTCTTAAGATAGAGTTTTGGGAGGAAGAAAAATGCGGCCTAGCAGCTGACTTTTTCCGGTAGCAATGCAATGGTGGATTCCGGCGGGTTGTTCGTGTGGATCAATGGTAGAGGCCGAACACTTGGGTGACTTCGTGCAGAAACTACAACCTACATAAAGCGACAATCTATTTTAGATCATCAAGGTACATTCTACGACTACTTATTTTATGCTTATTGCTTAAACGAAGTCGATCCTGGTTAAAAAGGAAATAAATTTTAAATTCAGCCGCGTTCCCGCGTAGATTTCCTAATATTTATGACAGTTCCGACAAAGATTTTATGGCAAATGGTTAGGGAATTGTGCCTATAAATACCAATGTTGTAATGAATTCAATATGTGTGAAAATCCTTGTAACTTTGTGCATAATAAAATATCTTCTTTTCTGTCCGTGGAGTAGTCGGCACAACGCCGGAAATCACGTTAAATCACTGTGTTCTCTTTGTTTATGTGTTTTATCAATTTCTGCCATACTTTATGTTTTCATTGCTACTGTTTTATCTTTCCAAAACTGCAAGTTTCTCATCTGTGTTTTAACAAATTGGTATCAGAGCGTTGGTTCGTGGATCCAGAGGAGTTTGCAGGTTGAACGGAGTTGATCTTCACCAAGACCGGTGACCGGTGCTAGGATTTTGTGATCAAAGATTTGTTCTTTAAGAAGAAGGATGTCAGCAATGAACGTAAAGATTGATAAATTTACAGGGAGGAATAATTTTAGTTTGTGGCAAATGAAGATGCGGGCCTTGTTAAAGCAATAAGGATTGTGGACTCCTTTATCTGATAAAGGGGATGCCAGTTCAGCATATGCCAGTCTGGAGGAGAAAGCACATTCAACCGCCATGTTGTGCTTGTCTGATGATGTTATCATAGAGGTTGATGAGGAAGAAACCGCTGCCAAGTTATTGTTGAAGCTTGAAAGTCTGTATATGACTAAGTCATTGACCAACAAATTGCAGCTGAAGTAGAGGCTTTCAGCCTGAGGATGCATGTGGGGACTCATTTGAGAGATCATCATGATCATCTTAACACAATATTACTTGATCTGAGAAATATTCATGTTAAGATTGAGGATGAAGATGCTGCTTTGATCTTGCCGGTTTCACTACCAGCTTCATATGAGAACTTTGTGCAATCCTTCATAGTTGGGAAGGAGACAGTTGTTTTGGAGGATGTGAGGTCAAATTTACATGCCAGGGAGCTGTGACATAAGGCAGCTGGGGCAGACAATCAGGCTGCTAGACTAGTAGTCAGTAGCAACAATGGAAAAGAGCATGGGCAGTCTAGGAAGAAAAATCAAAGAAGAAAAATCAAAGAAGACAAGGTCCAAAGGCCTTAAATCCACAGATGTTTGCAATTATTGCAAGGAGCAGGGACATTGGAAGTAATTGTCCAAAAGGGAAGAAATAGCAGAGAATACCTCGCACAAATTGTAGCAGAAGAAATGAGCATGACTCAGATGAGGATAAAGTTCTAGTGGTAGGAGAGTCAGCACATCATACTGATGTGTGGATTCTGGACTCTGGGGCATCCTTTCATATTCGCCCTCACAGAGAGTGGTTCTCAAGTTATCAGTAGATAGATGGTGTCCATATATCTATGGCAAACATCAAGGTCTGCAAGGTAGTTGAGATTGACTCAGTTCAGTTGAGGACATATGATGGTAGATTATGTAAACTGAGTGAAGTTACACATGTTCCACAGATAACCAAGAACTTGGTATCTCTCAGTTCTTTAGACAGCAATGGATTCAGTTTCAAGAGTGCAGGTGGAGTGCTGAGTGTCTATAAAAACTTAGTTTTGGCTCTCAAGGGAGTCAAGAAAGGGACCTTGTATATACTACAATGGTCAGCTGTTGCTGGCTCTGTTGTTGTGGCATCTGATGAGATTCATCAGTCACGGCTTATAAAAATGTGGCACATGAGACTGGGTAACACATGTGAAAAGGGGATGCATGTTCTTTCTCAAAAGGATCTTCTTGGGGAGTGTAAGGTCAAGCATCTGGACTTTCGTGAGCATTGTGTGTTTGGGAAGCTTCATAGGGGCAAGTTCTCAAAATGGGTACACAACACAAAGTCATCACTTGATTACATTCATTCTTATTGTTGGGGGCCATCAAAGGTGGAGTCATTGGGTGGTCACAAATATTTTGTGTCATTCATAGATGACTATTCAAGGATGACTTGGGTGGTGATGATGAAACACAAAAGGCATTCAAGAACTTCAGGCAATAGAAGGCTTTAGTTGAAAATCAGTCGGGGAAAAAGATCATGAGGCTTCGTACAAATAATGGTCTGGAATTATACTGGGCTGGGTTTGATGAGTTTTGCAGAAATGAGGGTATTACCAGACATCATACAGTTAGGAATACTCCTCAGCAAAATGGGGTAGCTGAAAGGCTAAATCAAACTCTTCTGGAGAGATCAAGATGCATGCTCTCTCATGCTGGTTTGTCAAGAAGATTTTGGGCAGAGGCTGTAAGCACAGCTTGCTACTTAATCAATAGGAGTCCTCACACAAGGATCAGTCTCAAAACACCAGTTGAGATGTGGTTGGGCAAGCCTGTGGACTATTCAGTTCTAAGGGTTTAGGAAGCACAATTTATTATCATGTGAGTGAAGGGAAGCTGGAACCAAGAGCCAAGAACGAGTGTTTGTGGGGTATGGTGATGGAGTTAAGAGGTATAGAATCTGGTCATCAGCAGAAAACAGAGTTATTCTCAGCAGAGATGCAGTTTTTGATGAAAATTCTATGCTCAGTTTATCAGTGAGAGGACTCATCAAATCGAAACCAAGATTAAAACCGAGAAAACCGACAAGAAGGTGGAGCTTTAGTGAGTCGGTTGAAATGCAACAATCAATCGATCAAAGTCGGCTTATCATCGATCCGTTGTTGAACCAGAATCGAGTCCAAGACGCCACCGAGCAAATGTCGGGTTGAGCGCCAAACCGATAATACGGGTTAGCAGAGTATAATCAGTCGCCAGAGCTGTAAGATCTAATGTTGGGTACCTCCCAAGAGGTATGGGTTTCATGATATGGTTGGATATGCACTTCAAGTTGCAGAAGAAGTGGATGGTTTTGAACCTTCTACTTACAGGGAAACAGTGACATGTTCTGAAGCATCTCAATGGCTTGCTGCTATGGGAGATGAAATGGGAGTCACATCAAGAATCGACTCTGGATCTAGTTAAACATCCAGCTGATAGGAGAGTTGTTACTTGCAAATGAATCTTCAAGAATAAGGAAGGGATAACTGAGGCAGAAGGAGTTAAGTATAAGGCACATTTGGTTGCAAGATGGTTCAGTCAGAAAGAAGGGATGGACTTTGATGAGATATTCTTACTAGTAGCCAAACATACTTCAATCAGAGTGTTATTAACAATGGTGGCATATCAGGAGTTAGAACTTGAGCAGTTAGATGTGAATACAACTTTTCTACATGGTGAGGTAGATAAAAACATATACATGACTCAGCCAGAAGGATTCCAAGTTCCTGGCAAAGAAGATTTTGTGTGCAAGTTAACGAAGTCCTTGTATGGAATGAACCAGGCTCCTAAACAGTGGTATAAATGGTTTGATAGTTACATGATCCAGTTGGGATACATCAGAAGTCCTTATGATTGTTGTGTTTACAACAGTCAGTTGAAAGGTGGATCATATATCTATCTTGTGTTATATGTGGATGACATGCTGATATCTGCAAGAAAGAATTCTGATGTTCGATATCTGAAAGATCTTCTCAGTGCTGAGTTTGAAACGAAAGATTTGGGTGCAGCCAAGGAAATTTTGGGGATGGAGAGATGGAGAGAGAGAAGTTTAAAAAACTGTTTTTATCTCAGTAGGGCTATATACATAAGTTTTTGTCAAAGTTTGGCATGTTAGCTCAAAGCCAATAGATACTCATATGAAATCAAATATTCATTTGTCAGTTATTGCTTCACAGTCAGCAGAGGAGAAGGAGTACATGTCAAGAGTTCCCTATGCTAGTGCAGTTGGCAGTCTGATGTATGCCATGGTGTGAACTAGGCCTGATCCGCCTGCATCAGTGTTGTCGATGTTTATGGCTCAACCTAGAAAGGAACACTGGAAAGCTGTGAAAAGAATGTTCAGCTACCTTAGAGGTACAACTGATGTTGGTCTCATTTATGGAGGTGATACTCAAGAACTGATCACATAATACTGTGATGTTGATTATGCAGGTGATGTGGACATCAGAAAATCAATGACTGGTTATGTTTTCACATTGGGGAATTCACTTGTCGCTTGAAAGCAACTCTTCGTGCCACAAAGTGGCTTTATCAACTCATCGAGGTCGAATATATGGCTCTTACCAAGCAAATGGCGAGAGTATTTGGTTGAAGGGGCTAGTTAGTAATTTGGGGCTACATCAAGATCAAGCTGAGATTTATTGTGACAGTTTGAGTGCAATTTGTCTAGCTAAGGATCAGTTCATCATGAGAGAACCAAGCATATTGATGTGAGGTATCATTTGCTGAGGAATGGGAAGAGGGTTGTAGTGAAGAAGATCGGCACCAAGGATAATCCTCTTGATATGTTCACTAAACCCGTTCAGCAGAGCAAGTTTCAATTGTGTCTGGACTTGCTGAATATTCAAAACTTATAAATCGAAATCGGATACTCAAATGAGGCGCACCATCCGAAAGGATTTCGTAGAGAAGTCTGGTACAAGTACATCCTGGCATTGACGAATGAATCTGGTACAAGTACATCTGATTATGAAATCTGGATGACGGTGAATGAGAGTTCAACTCAAGGTGAAGATTTGTAAGTTAAGTGACTTGATCTCTAAACTGTGTTATAAACTAGTGGAACTAATCTGAGAAGCTGAGCTGAGAATGATGGACAGCTTAGTAAGAGTATTCAGTTCTGTGAAAGTCAGTTGTGGTGAAGTGCAAACTGAGTTTCTTCTGAAGTCAGCTCTCAGTTTTGCCAGCTGAGTTATTGCTGAGTACATTTGAGTTCCGCATCTGAGCAGTTGATTACAAGTCTGGGAAAGTCAGTTTTGAGCTGAGTTTCATCTGATGGATAACAGCTGGAGCAAAGGGTCCATATCTGGGGTATTTATGATAGTTCTGACAAAGATCTTATGGCGGTTAGGGAATTGTGGCTATAAATACCAATGCAGTGTGTGTGAAAATCCTTATAACTTTGTGCATAATAAAATATCTCATTTTCCGTCCGTGGAGTAGTCGGCACAACGTCGGAAAGCACGTTAAATCACCGTGTTCTATTTGTTTCTGTGTTTTATCAATTTCCGTCATACTTTATGTTTGCATTGCTAGTGTTTTATCTATTCTAAACTGCAAGTTTCTCGTCTGTGTTTTAACAGTTTTATTGTTAAAAATATCGTTTTGTAGTTAAAAAAATATAGTTTTAGGTTTCGGTGACCCCACTAATTTAAATTTTCGAAGCAAAATTTAATTTTAGTCTCCAATGACCTCACTGAAATATATTTCTGGATCCGCCCCCGTTGCATTATCGTCTTTTCTATGGCTTTGTATTGTTTTACATATATGTATTTTGCACCGCCTATTTCTACCATAATGTTATTTTATACTCTCATTTCGTACTATTATGGGTTTTATAATGTCACATTTTTGGGTACAAATATTTTCTACTGTGATCTGTACTGTTATATTTACTATTTATTGAGTTTTTATATTGTACATGCATGGATTTCGTATGGTCCATTTTACTGTGATTTTGTGTTCTTGTACGGATTTTCTAATGTTGTTATGCTACGTCTATTTTTATACAATTATGCATTTTTTTATAATAGTTATTTTCTACTATCATTTTATATTTTGTACAGTGGTTAGAAAAAATAGATATCGTTGTTTATGAAAAAAAAAAAATAGTTAGAAAAAATAAAAGGAAAAAAAAATGAAAAGAAAAAGTTGGGAGTGGCTGATTTATATCTTTTTGTGTATTTTATGATTTATTATTAAATTTTTTTGTTTGAGAAACATGATTTATTCATTATACTGTTTTTCCCCCTAATGTTTCTGCCATGTTGAAATAATGAAATATGATATGTACAATAGTGTAAAAACACTAACTAATGAACGAACTTGATAAAATCACCGACTCTGAATCTAGAACGAATTACATCAACTATATTCAAAAAAAGTTTTCGATATTAAACTAGTGATTTAAAGTGAATTTGTGAATAGTTTATAGCTGTAACAGAGCGTTAATAATTTTTTTTTTTTTTTTGGAAATATCGCGTTAATAATTCTTAAACCAAACTTAATTATTGGGTTGGGAACAAAAAGAGAGATAAAAATAGAACTGTATTTCCTTCTTTGCTGTGTAAAAGAATTTTAGTACAACTCACAATTGTGGTAAACAACTTTAATTAGTAACGAAATCACACTCTTACGTAATAGAGATGAATCATTGTAGTATTTCATTACCATTATTGTAATCTTTCATGAGAAATGCTCATGCCACAATAAATGTACTTGAGATGATCCACTCTCCAACAAAACGTACACAACAAATGCCACAACAAACTTTTAAACCAGTGATTTTTTTGGGACCCGTTTGATTCAATAAGTCTCGGTCCCACGTCATAATCAATGACCCTAAATTGTGTTGTGTACAATGTTGTGGCTATTTCGTTGTGGCATAATCACTTCATCTTTCATTTTATAGATTCGTATTTAACGGTATAACATGAAATTTAATTTAATTTTTTTTTTTTTTTTGGATTTTATCATCTATATCCACAACTTTAAATTTGAAAAAAATGAAAGTTGTTTCAAATATTCAGAAAGGATACGTGATATGCTTCATGCATTTCTCAACTCAGATAACACAAACAAAAAGAACTCCATAACCACTCAGCATTGTGTTTTTGCTGTTTAAGAAAATTAATAATTTGATCATGGACTTCTCTTCCTCATTCAACAATTCTTACCATCATCACCAACAACAGCAATACTACAACAGAGAGACTAATGCTGCCGCCCCCGACAACACAGCCACCATGCCCTCTTCCTCCATTAGCGACCACGTTGTCGTCAAAATCGACGGCTGTGATCAAACCAACAATAACAGCATCAGTAATGAAGCCACTTCTGAGTGCAATGTTAGCAGAATCTGGAGAGAATCCAGTCAAGATTTCTGGGAAGACAACATTAACACCAACAACATGGGATTCGTTTCGCATGATATCGACAAGGAAATCGTTCAGGACTCGGCTTCCAATATGAAAGATCAGTTCTTGAATGACAGAGCATCCAATAATGAGTCACATGAAGTGATCAGGCGCGCTAAGATTCAGCATAAAGCAAGTGCATTATTAGGAAGGTTGAAAACCAAGTCCAGGTTGATGGATCCCTCACCAGAAAGGCCACAAAAGAATTCAGAGACAATTGGATTAGAAAAACCTTCAAAAATATTAAAAAAGCCTAAGGAAGATGAAGAAGATGATCCTTTGATGGATGAGGATCTTCCTGATGAGTACAGAAAGAATAAGATCAACCTGATGATTTTGATTCAATGGAATAGTCTTTTTCTGATCCTAACAGCTTTGACATGTACACTTGCTCTACAAAAATGGAGTGCACAAAAGATCTGGGGCCTGAATTTGTGGAAATGGGAAGTGTTAGCCCTTGTTCTCATTTGTGGTAGATTGGTATCCGGCTGGGTAATTCGGATAGTAGTGTTCTTCATCGAAAGAAACTTCCTTCTCCGTAAAAAAGTTCTGTACTTTGTTTACGGTGTAAGGAAGGCGGTCCAGAACTGTTGTTGGCTAGGATTAGTTTTGCTTTCATGGCATAACATGTTTGACAACAAAGTAGAAGGAAATAACAAGTTTCTATGGTATGTAAACAAATTGATGGTCTGTATGTTGCTAGCCACTGTGTTATGGCTAATCAAGACTCTCATGGTTAAAGTCCTTGCATCATCTTTCCATGTTAGCGCGTTTTTCGATCGAATACAAGACTCGTTGTTCAATCAGTATGTCATTAAAGCACTATCTGGGCCGCCATTAACTAAGATACCGAGCTCTCATGAGGAACACTACAAAATGATTCCTGAACATACAAGAGGACTATCCCAGAAGCCATCTGAAGAGATAAGTTTCAAGATTTCTGGTTCTGATACATAAAAACAATGTAGTATTCATGGAATTACAGTTGACTACTTGCATAGGCTAAATCCAAAGAATGTTTCTGCATGGGGTATGAAGAAGTTAGTGAACATTATTAGACATGGGTCACTGTCCACATTGGAAGAGGAGATTATGGAAAGCACCAAGAACAACAATGAGTCTGCAAATCAAATTAGAAGTGAATATGAGGCAAAAGTTGCAGCAAGGAAGATATTTAGAAATGTGGCTAAACCTGGTTCCAAGTAAGTTTCCCACCAGCTCCTACATTTATTGTTCTTGAAACAATTTATAATATCTAAAATAGAGATTAAACAATTCAAATCCACTAAATCTTATCTGCAGCAGAATCTCTAGTGAAATCTGTAAAATAGAGAATCTATATTCAAATCATACATTGTAAAAGATTCTGATGCATTTCATCCTGAATAGATATTATAAAAAATGGAGAAAAGTGGTGCTATAAGATAGTGAGATTACACCGACTCTAGCCTACATGTTAGGAGCTCTCACTAGGTTAAATGGTTGATCTTTTTGAGCCAGTTTGCAAATGAATGGTACACACCATATCATCTTAAAAAATAAAACCATAACATTATACAAGTTATAGTGCATATACTTGGATTCTCCCTATCCTGAGATTGGAGGTTACTAACCGGGTAAAGCAATTTCCAAACTTTATTAAAAACAAAATTGTGCAAACACTCTTGAGTTTAGTTTTTGTTATCTTGTTTACTTCTTTTTGTTTTGAAGCATTAAGGCAAACTTAGAGAAACATATTTTAATGGCAGATTCATCTATCTGGAAGATCTGATGTGTTTCTTGCGAGAAAAGGAGGCTCTTAAAACAATGAACTTTGTGGAAGAATCACCAGAAAGTGAAAAGATCAGCAAAGCATCTCTTAAGAATTGGGTGGTAAGATGACATATTTAGTTGCCCTATTTTTTTTATAGAGAATTTGTTCGCACCACACACAATCGACTTTCAGGATAGTCGATTATATGGTCCATAATCGACTTTTAAAAGGTTGACCTTCGGAAAGTAGATTCTAGACAATATAATCGACTTTTAAAATGCGATTGTGTGGTGCTAAAGTGTTTATTAAATATGTTGGCTGCAGGTGAATGCCTTCAGAGAGAGAAAATCACTTGCTTTGACACTCAACGACACAAAAACAGCTGTGAAGAATCTTCATCAAATGGCAAATGTATTAGTTTGTCGATTATATGGTCCATAATCGACTTTTAAAAGGTTGACCTTCGGAAAGTCGATTCTAGACAATATAATCGACTTTTAAAATGTCGATTGTGTGGTGCTAAAGTGTTTATTAAATATGTTGGCTGCAGGTGAATGCCTTCAGAGAGAGAAAATCACTTGCTTTGACACTCAACGACACAAAAACAGCTGTGAAGAATCTTCATCAAATGGCAAATGTATTAGTTTGCATCATCATTCTGATCATCTCGCTCATCACACTCGGCATTGCAACGAGCAAGTTTTTGCTCTTTCTTAGCTCCCAGATTGTTGTGGTGGCTTTTATATTTGGAAACACTTGCAAGACAGTATTTGAATCCATTATCTTCTTGTTTGTGATTCATCCTTTTGATGTTGGTGACCGATGTGAAATAGATGGAGTTCAGGTATACAGGAATTTTGTTTACCATTTATTTATTTTTTACAGGTCTCTAAATTCTAGAGCTGAGAATCGACTTTCTGATGGTCAATTGTGGTCCTGAAATAAGTTTTCTTTATTTACTTAATATTCCAGATGATTGTTGAAGAAATGAACATATTATCTACAGTCTTTCTGAGACATGACAATCAGAAAATTATGTACCCAAATAGTACTCTATCAACAAAGCCTATACACAACTACTACCGCAGTCCTGACATGCGGGAGTCGGTTGATTTCTTAGTTCACATTGCAACTCCACCAGAGAAGATTGCTACAATGAAAAGAAGAATATTCAGGTACTGTTAAGCATTTACCATCTAGATTGGTCATACTACATCAATGGAGAAACAACCGAAATCTCGACTCTGTAATTTCTTATGCAATCTATCATGTAATTCTTTATGGTTTGCAGTTATGTTGAGAGCAAGAAGGAGCACTGGTACTCAAACTCCTTGGTTGTGCTCAGGAATCTAGAGGACCTACAGAAGATGAGGATGACTGTGTGGATCACACACAGAATGAACCATCAAGATATGAAAGAGAGGTGGCTAAGAAGATCCCTTTTGGTCGAAGAGATGATCAAGATATTCAGAGAAATCGATTTAGAGTACCGTTTGTCTCCCCTTGACATCAATATACGCACCATGCCCAATCATCTTTATTCAGACACAGTTTCTTCGACATGAAGAAGTTCTGCAACCGAGTAAGAGAATAATAGAGCTGCGGTAATCGATAGGATATTTAGTGAGAATTGCATTAGTGTCTCTCGAGATTCTCTGTTTTGGAGACACTAACACAATTTTTCTTCATATGCAGAATGATAGGATACTATGGTTTTGTTTTCTCCTTGCAAGGATCTTCCTTCTACTATCTCTATATATGGATAACTTGTATTCTTTGGAAGACTAGTATTCTTGAATCATCGCTCGGTGTCGGTGTTGACAAGTTTTGACTTTTATACTTAGCAATACAATATTAGAACTTGCATTTAACTACATTAACCACTAGTTACAAAGGAACCATAGGGTACTACATCAACTACAGATTGCCAATCATTTCAAGCTTAATTCTATACAAGTTCATTCAAATATTTGTATGAAATAAAGAAAAGAGCTTTCCTAATAAATGGTGGTGAGCTAGACATACAGTGCATTTTTTCAAAGAGTTTCCTGGCAACAACTTAATACCTTCAGTATCTATCATGCATAAAGAAAACTCCTAATAATTTATCTTCACATATGAGTGGAAAACTAATTATAAACTAAAAGGAAGGATGGAAAATTACCTATTGATGATTGATCACCAGATGCTTCTATAAGATTGATTGTGCAGCTGATTATATCTTTGGCAATGACACATGTGTTTGAAAAGGTGAAATGAAACCTCAGCCTTGTAACCAAGCACTAAAAACATGACCTTTGCAGATAAAACATCCACCATTTCTCCTATCTATCTTTAAGGGACATCTCATCTTCAGTATCATTTCCTTTATCAGAGTTTTTACCGGGGACTGACCCCTAACACTGCTGTGCTTCCCAGATCCACAAACCACAGTGATTTCACTTGGAATCATATGGTTTTCAACCACAAACCTTCTATGTAGTTCTTGAATCCATAGCAAGAAAATCACATATGCAGAACTCAAATGCATTCCATGCAAATCCAATTTTAACGTGTTTGAAGAGTCCCACGACATTACTTGATCTAAAACGGGGGATCCAACCAACTCCTGGACCAAACTAGCTTCATCCGCGGGCAAACTACTCATCAAGTCTTCTAATGTAAGGGGAACACTTTTTGGGTCTTGTAACACGGACATAATGTTCGGGCATGAATTCAAAGCTGAATTGTAGGTTCTAATAGAAACCGAAACCCCAGAAGTTTTCACTCTCTGAAGCCATGAACACATTCCTACCAGGTCTTCATGAGCCCCTAATGATGCCAGTACCATATTGCAAGAAACTGTATCTACTAAAAACCCTTCTTTCTCCATCCGGGCTACTGTCCTATTCATTTCTTCTAATAGTCCTCTCGTACCATAGGCATAAACCAAAGACCTGAATTCAAACAAAGACGGTTTCAGCTTCACTGATCCTCTCATTTCTTCAAGCAACGCCTCAGCTTCCTTAGGCATCCCAATCTCACAGAGAGCTCCGACCATGGATTCAGAGGCTCGTTTCTTAATTGAAACCGAGGATGTTGAGCAATACACAAGTTGTTTCAAGTTGTCACAACAATCTAAAACCATCTCCTTCAAGGACAGCTTTGCGCAAGAATCAATCAGGTAACAGTAGAAATCACATAAATTACGCCCATTTTCAACTCCCAGCTTGTTAGCAGCTTCTGTTTCTAAGCTCTTGGCCAGGTCAAAATTTTCGAGCTTGAAAGTTAATGCAATCACATCAGCCTCAAGCTTGGGATTCCAATTAAACCAAGAACACTCTTTGATCATCAAATACAACTGCACGAGAGGCATTATTTCTTTTTCAAATGTAAATATTAACAAAATAAGATGCTTGACCTCGAGCAGCTGAACTAATTGTGTGGAAAAATTCCTACTAAAAAAGGGAAGATATAAAAGAGAAAATGGCGTAAACTTACAGGGAAAGCGATAGAGGAGAGATTAGAGTGACTTGAATTGGGGGAGAGGAGGTGGGAGAGAGTGTCGAGAACCACATGCTTAGATGAAGAGTTAATGAATCTCCGTAGTGCGTGGTGGGATGCGGAGGAGCTGGTGGCGACAGATGTGAGAAATCGTTGGCCTTGTTTGGTGAGGGCAAATGCAACCAAACGTCGGCGGCCGGCATTGGACCGGTGGTTGAAGAACGTCAACGGAATTGGCAATTGAATCAGACGACTCATCTTGCAAGCTTGCTAAAACTGCTAAAACGCCGTGCAAAATCGAAAGAAGATCAACAAGAAATATTTCACCAAGAAATTGACTGCAACAAAATAACTACCTCAACAATTTTTCTATCATAGGTGTTCGACGTATTGCTTAGTTGAAAAAGAACTAAGCTCTTCAACTTATTCCCTAATACAGTATATCTTTTAAGCTGCATTATGCTTCATTTACTTATCCTCAATTAGCAGCCATTATGCACTTCTTCTTCTTGTCGATCAAATCATGTTGCAGCACCATATTAACCCGGGCATGGTGAAACCATGAACTTAAATTCAGCTTGCAATCTTCTTATTATGAACTTTACAGACACAAGTATTGTAGTGAAAGTTGACTAACACCCTAAATGGGCCATTGTCAGTCAACGGGTCTTGATGGAGTAACATTTTTTTCTTATCCAATATTTGCAATTTTGAAGCCCATGACTTAATTTAGCTTCCTTTTGTCATTGATGGTGAATGTTGCATGTAGTAAATCCTTGAGTTGTTGTACAAGTGCTTATTTCTCTTCCTCCCTACATATATAATATAATCAAGATTTACAAAGAAGACTATGATAAGGGTTTGAATAAATTAGGCCGACCACGTGCATAGGTAACTAGGATGTCTCTGGGATAATAAAAGATAAGTTTCACAAAAAGGGCCCTGTTCAAGCATTCCCAATGGCTCCCGGATTAAAGGTCTCAAGGGCTCCCAAAGGCTCCAAAGACCGCCGCCCTTAAGAGGGCTCACTTAATCCCTTATGATCATTTCTTGTCTTCTAACAAGTTTCAAATGGTGTCACCAGCCTTCAAACCGTATATGTGGATTAACATTACACCGTCCTTAATAGATTCTCCACCTACTGCATTACAATAGGCCAAAAATCTGTGATATGTGTACCCAACACACTCTAGATCAGGTATATAAACACTTATGCACTTAATGTATAAACATTTCATGTTTAGACCCTAAATACACTTGAATTAGATCCGAATTAGGGTTAAACACTTCATTCACCCTCTCTCTGAAGTGTTTTGTTGCGCCTTTGATTCCAACAACTCTCAGTGTAACATTGCTATCTGATTAATGAAAGAAATCCCGCTAAAGGAAAGGGTCATGTCCAAGGTAACTCTTGCTACATGATTGATTGCAAGTTGGTGTTTTATACCTTTTATTGGAACCAATTTAAACACTTGTGTTCTCTACTTTGATAGTTGCATTATGCTTATCTGAATGCACTAAATTTTTATCTTATGCTACATAATTGTATGATCAAGCAGTTTCAAGCATTTACATCTCAGAAGTTCACCAAAACATGCAAGTGTTATTGCATCTGAGCAACTGCCATTGCAGGGCCAAATTTAATCAATTTGAGTTGATATAAGCCATTCTTGACATGAATTGTGTTACGTCTAAATCTAACAAGTGTTATAATTTCATCTTATCCTCATTTAACCACTTGATCTAATCACATACATTGTGGATTAGAACTGTTACACACTTATCTATCAAGATAATCTTTGAAGGGAATTTTTTAAGTATAAGTGTTTGGTCAAAACCATTCATCCCCTCTGGTTATTGAATAGGACTTAAAGATCCTATCAATTTCTTGAGAGATCATGTTGCTAATGGCAACATTTGCATCGAATTTGTCCCATCTGAAAACAAATTGCGGACATTTTCACTACCTCTACCCCAATCCAATTTTGAGACTTTGAGGAATGTATTGCATATATATGGTACCTCTCTGATACCTCCAACATCTTTTGATTGCTTTTCATAATAAGTAGGAGAAATATACGAGAAGTGTACATGTTTTCAAATGCTTTAAAATGGGAGAAACATGTTTTAAAGTGAAAGTACTTGAGTTTTAAACTGATTTTAAAGTAGTACTGCCAAGTACAATCTTGTTATCTTTATGTTGTTAAAATGTACTGATTTGATGCATTACCAAGACAATTTCAAAACTTTTCTGATTCTATAATATATGTACGTTTACTTGCCTTAACTTAACATTGAATGTGATTACATGCTTTATATCTTGCATATGTTAAGGGGGTCTATGATTAATGGGGAGTTCATAATTTGAAAAATAACTTGAAAGTTGGTATTTTGAAAACAATCAACAGTGGGAGATTGTTGAATAATTGATGCTCATTACCTCTAGTTGATTGTGTGCTTGATTGTTTCAAAATAACACAATTTATATGTGACTAAATGACATTGAATTGAACACTTAATCTTAACATTTCATCAAAATTTTGATCACACACTTACATACTTTGTTATATCACCTTTGAACAAAATTTGTCACATGTGTATCAAATTATATCTTGTTTGTACTAATGACACTGAAGTATTAGATTTAGATTACATGGCACAAAGATTATTGATCTTTTGCATATGATATAAAGGTGTCCAAACATGATCTACAGAGTTAAATCTCAAACAAAGACACCAATACATGAAGACATCAAGTATTCAAGTGAAACACTTTATCATTGAAGGTGTCAACATTGATCTAATATACCATTTATATGTTACATATGTCATAATCCTACATCATTTTTGAGAAAAAATCCGTAATAACAAGATCACAAAATGATCCAAGGATCAAGTTTGAATCAAATATGCAAGTCGTGAGCAAGTTGGTGGTGTCACTTCACCAACTCATCTCCATAAGCCCCATCACCTCTCCACTCCACCTCCAACGTCTCATCTGCAATCTTAAGAGGCGGATGAGCTGATAAATTGAAAAGGAAAAGGAGATAAATTTTCAGTAATCAAAATGGGCAAAATTTCTTCAAGGTGAAATTCAAATGCAATGCTAGTTTCATATTCTAGATGTTGTGATATTTTTCTATAAAAAATGGCATTCGAGAACAGAGGAATGGTTGATCATCTTACAGCCAAATCTTAGGCTTTTTTTCATCTTCTTATGAGCTCACCTTGTTATAAGTTTTCACATAAATCTTCTTAATTAGAGCTGATACAGAGTTGATGGATTTGTCTGTGTAGTCTGCTTGTTGATAGCTGTTTGTTGAGTTGTATTGAGCTTAAAATAAGCTACAATCAATTATTGTTGATTAAGAGGAACAATCAGAGATCCTTGAGCAAATTTGAAACAATGAACAAGGGCAAATCAAACTACAAGAAGAGCTGCTGAAAAGAAAATCTGGTGGCAGATTCTAAGTAATGATTGTTGTGTTGTTGTTAGGGAGTTGATCAAGGCGTTGAATTATGGTTCACTTGAGGCTTATTGGATGTTTATGAGTTATTACACACTTTGTAAACAAAATCTATATGGTAATAAAAGAAATCCCATTAAAAGAAGGTTCAAATTCAAAATCACTCTTCGTACATGAATGACTGCATGATGGATATTTTATATCCTCTTGTTGGAACCTATCAAAACACTTGCGCTATCTACTTACAACTTTACTTCTGTATTTTGAATGTTGGATTCTTGAATTATTACTTTATTCTGAGTTGATTGAATCCATACTCAAGTATTTTTATCAAGAAAAGTTCACTAGAACATACATTGCAAATTGAGGCAATATGATCTTGTATTGGACTTGTGTTTGACATCATTAAGCTGAACTGAAGTCTATCTTGACTTGTCTTGATTTATATATGGTATATTAAGTGTTATACAAACCTTTGATCCGCGTCTTAACCGCTTGATCATTGATTCATACAATGAGGATCAGAGCAATTGCACAACTTATCTTCGTGATAAACTTTTAAAAGGGATTTTTAAGGGAAGTGTTGAATCATAACCATTCACCCCTTTGGTTATCTATTTGATATAATCAGATCCTACATGAGGTGCACATTGTTCAAAATATAAGAGAAGTCAACCTGGTTGCGAGTAGTCTTGCCAAAATTGGTCAGAGTTTGCCTTATGAGGTGACAAATTTTGTATATCCCATACACGAGTGAGTCCACCTTGGGGAATGATTAAGGTTTTACATCTCTCCATCGGGTAAACCCTTCAATTTAGTTTCATTTCGTAGGTCTACGGACCTCATTCTTAAACAAACAAAAAAAGTTTAGGGCAAAATTAAAGAATGAAATTGGAAAAAAAATATGGTGTTAAGATTATTGTAGATTTGAAAGGATAGTGATTTAGACACATTTTATCTACACTAAAAGTCGCATAAACTAAATCAAAAGAACGACATTATTTTTCTTTTCATTTTTCCTTAAAACCATCGAATACTTTAGATCATGTGTGTGCATATTTTCTTATATACAAATTCTAGGTACAGATAATATTCCGATTTGAAAAGTCTTTACATTAAAGACAAAAAAAAGGAGAGAAAAGTCTTTACATTTTATTCTCTTCTTATAAAGTTTGGCCGTCAATAAATACACTTTGTATCTTACATGTTTCCATCTTTTCGTACGCTAAGCAATGAATGGTCATTAATGTATTCTCTCAAAATGCAAACTCCTGTCACCTTCGTCTATGCTATCTGCTATCCTATGCAGAGAGATTTTATTCTCTTTCACATAATACACTTTTATCGTGTGTGAGTGGTTAGAAATGAGTGGTTATAATGTATGTCACTTGGTATAACCTTCCTACAACGGTTGTATTTTAAAATTTCACATCCTATGCCACCTCTGTCGGAATATTCATTTAGTTTCTCTATCTTAACTCTAATTTATTATCAATCCAATAATTTTTTTATTTTTTAATAATTATTGCATTAATTATGGTCAGGGTATTCTAGACTATTAACCTTTAAATTTATTACATTCAACCACTTTCTTAATTTGTGTGAAAACTCACAGTATGACTTATATTTTGAATCGGATGTACTACTTTACAACTATTGCAGTCAAATGTTATTTTAGACTTTTATATTCAAATTATTAATGTTACATAATCAACTTGACCATTTTTCTTGAACGGTATGAAAAATCCAAAATGACTTTTATTTTTGGACGGATGTATATTGACAGGTCTAATGAAACCGTCATAATACTTGGGCCACAAGACACCGACGGCTAGGGTTTAGTTGTTTTTTATTTACTATTCTATCCTTGTGATTAGTTGTTGTATAATTTGTTGAATCAATAAAAACACAGTTGATCTCTATCTTTAATATGATATCAGAAGCTATGGAACTCTTCTCTAGTGTTCATTACCCAGCCTCATAAACCCTACCCTCCCTCGTCCTCTTCATAAAAAAAAATACAAAACTAAAAAACCTAACTTTGCTTCTTCATTTTGCTCAAAAAAAAAAAAAAAAAAAACAAAAAAAAACAAAACAAACAAACAGCGATCTGAACTTGCTACCTCTCCTCTTCAATGGCTACTGACGGTGAAACCTCTCTTACCACCGCCACCTCTGCCTTAGTCTACACCAGGTGTACGAGCAATTAGCCTTTGGGCTGTCAAGTAGACTACCGTATTTCGCACTTATAAAAATATTGACAATACTTTTATATTGAGAAATAGAATTGAAATTGTTATGATAAAAATAATTTATGGGCTTTCATTTTCTTTGGATATGTACATTTATAATTAGACCAATCATACTTTAAAAAATAAAAAATAAAACTTTAAGGACAGCACATTAAATCTATTATTACTATTAAGACATCTCAATACACTTTATATTTTTAAACAGGGGTGTACACGACTCGGTTCGTACGGTTAATAGTTGTAACCGAACCAAAATTTACGGTTATTAAAAAATTGAAATCGAAACTGAACCGTTTTTAGAACCAAACCGAACATAAATTTTTGGTTCAATTCGGTCGGTTCACCGGAAACCGAAATAAACGGTTCAAATTAATCAGTTAACCGGAAAACCGAAATTGAACTACTAAAAACCGAATTTTTTGGTTCGGTTTGATTCGGTTAACAAAAAACCGAAATAAGCGGTTCAAATTGGTCTGCTAACCGAAAAACTGTAATTAAACCATTACGAATGTTAATTTAATCTAAAAACTACACAAAAAACACTTAAAACAAGCCACATAATCCACAATACCTTAAATAATAGACTTTAATTTACACAATTGTTTTAAATAATTAAAGTGGAAATAATTAAGTAAGACAATTTGTTCCACAACAAAAGAACTTCAAATTATATAATTTTATTTAAAATACAGTTTGCTCCAAATCACACAATATGAAATACATGCTCCTTATCCTTGATCTTAAAAATATCACTACTCCTTGCATTTTGTATTCTAGTAAGATTTTTTGGTGAAAATGTGTCATTCGTAGTTGCAATATTTATAGCATATGTATGTATGATAGATAAAATTCATAAAAAATATAATAATAAATTAAAAAAATATACGGTTGATAATTTTTCTGTTCGTTTACAATGTAATTAAAACAGTTCGGTTATATTGGTTTGGATATCGATCCGGTTATAATGGTTTGGATAATGGTTCGGTTATAACGGTTCAGTTTTCGGTTAATTTATATCACTTCGGTTTCTTCACAATGTAAACCGAAACCGAACCGTAGGTGATCATTAACCGAACCGAACCGAACCGAATTACTACAATTCGTCGGTTTACGGATTATCCATATCCTCGTACACCCCTATTTTTAAGCATTGTTTTGGTGTTTCAAGTAGATTTAATGTGGTGCATTTTAAGACCCAAAAAATGATATTGTGTTCAAAATTAAACGCATTGTACACAATAATGTAACATATCTGTAACATCAAGATCTCGATGAGTCTAAATTAGGTCTGAGCTTGGGTCGGGTTGGGTTGAATTGGTTTGGGTTGTTACATAATATAATTCGGGTTGGTTAAAAAATAATCTAACCCAAACCAAACAAAACAAAACCAAATGACTATAAAACTCAATGGGTTGGATTTCGGGTTTTTATCCAAAAAAAAAAAAAAAAAAAAAAAAAAACCATAGGAAGAATCAATTTATTTATCTCAAATGTTTTTCTATACACCACATCACCCCCATGACCACAAAACTCAGCAACTCAATTCTCAAATCATCATACACATGAGAGCAAAGTAAACTTCACATCATAGTACTCAAGCAACAATAAAAAACGCATAATTCTATCCAAAAAAAGGTTAGAAAGTATGCATTGATATATTTCAGAAAACTCAACATTACAATTAACCGACATTCAAGAAACATTGTAATAATAGGAGATTGTTGAAAAAAAAAAAAGGATCAATATATAATTACTTCGATTAAATCACTCATGGGAATGAATATCAGCAATATCACAAAGTTTTACTTAGGACAAAAAAAAACCTTTTACTTGGATAAAAAGTTATAGAAAAATCAGAATTACATATTATCGGGTTGGGTTGGATCAACCTGAATAAAAATTAAAAAAAAAAAAAAAAAACCAAACCAACCAAAAAATTTTGGGTTTCTATTGGTTTGAGTTTTTCGGGTTGGTTCGGTTTGAGTTTTGGGTTGGATTGAGTTCATTAAGTTTTCTCCTCAGCCCAAGTCTAAATTTCCGTGGTGCATGTTTTTTATTTTATTTTAAATAAACATGGTGCATTTGAAGGCCCAAAAAATGATGTTGTGTTTATTATTAAACGTATCATAATCAATAATGTATCATACTATTTGTAACATTATTATCTTGATGAGTCTAAATTAATGTAATACATTTAAAGGCCCCAAAAATGATATCGTTTTCATTATCATTCGTATCGTAATGAACAGTGTAACATATCTATAACATCATTATTTTAATGAGTCTTGACGATGCTGGAAATCATCGGGTAATAAATCCGGGGTTTCCTTCCTCTAAATGACAATCTGTTCAAGGTGGAACCCTAGGAAGAGATCTAATTTCGTGTTCCCTAAGGAAGAGATAATGATGATTTGATCCCCTTGATTTTAGGTGATAATTATGGGTATATTTGAATGTCAGGACCAGAGTTGTTATGACTGGGATTCTGGTCTTAATGGGCATGCGGGGAATTAGGTCCGAGACGGGCTTAGGCCGACCTGGAGGGTCGGACATGGGTAGGCTGACCTTATTCCTTGGCCGACCTGCAGAGGTCGGGGAGAGTAGCCGAGTTTGCTTAGCTCGGATCCTAGGGATTCTGACTCTTATGGTGGGCTTTCTCTATCTTCATTGACTGTTGGATCATCGTGGGTATGACACGTGGCGAGGTGCTGATCCGACCTCTGTCATAAGCCCCCCAGATCCAGCTCACCTTATGAGATCGGCTCGGATCTGTCCAAGTTGTGACTCGGCTCGGTCATCCAGTTTTGTAGTTTTTTTGAATTTAGAGTGCCGGGTGGCAGGAAACTGTTATGACATTGTCATCACGGTCCTGAGAATCGAGGCGTCGTTGGCCACTAATTCTGAATAAAGGTATCTCTCGAGGTGAGTGAGGGGTTATAACCCCGTCATATCAATCGTTTCTTGTACCACTTGCTATTAAAACACAAGACCAGGATCCAGTTGTCGATTGCTATTCTTCTCCTTTCAATCTTCAAATTGCCTTTGCAAGTAAGTTGCTTCTTTATATTCCCTCGAATTTAGCTTTTGTTGTAGCCTGCTTTTTATTATCTTCATAAGCCAGTTTAACTAACTTCGCCGGAACCCAATACCTTGAGATGGCAATTGCCGATAGTAGGGACGTTAAATCCATCCTCAGTCAAAGAGACTTGGATGAAATTTGTGAGTTGTACGGGATTAGCAAGGAAATGTATGCTCTCATGCTGCCTTCTGATCCGCACCTTTTTGCACCTAACTCACCGGAGGGGTTCTGCGTTGTTCATAGGGAATACTTTAAGGTTGGCCTGAGGCTCCCTTTCTGCCCGGCACTCCTCGCCGTACTTCGATATTACGAACTAAGGCTCACTCAGATAGCCTTCAATGGTGTCTGGGCCATCATTGGGTTTGCTATTTGGTGTCGGCTGCTTAACCTCAGATTTACCGTGAAGAAATTCAGGTATTTTTATCATCATGTAGGGTAAAGGACCACCCCTATAGGTATTATTTTTCTCGAAGGACGGGTCCTTCCGGTGACGTCCCCATTATCCCTAAAGGTAAAGATTCCTTCAAGCGATGGAAGGATCGGTTCTTCTTTGTCCGACATAAGGACTATCCTAAACTAAGCCGGTGGAATATGGAAGAGAAGGATAAAGATGAATGCCCCGAGTTGGATGAAAAGCTGGTGGAAAAGATCCACGGGTCTGGATACTCCATTGAGTGGCAAGACTTGTATGACGAGCTGATTATAGCAGCTCGGGTAGAGGACACAGGGCCCAACCCCTAAAAGGAGTTTGAGAAGGCTGAATGGATGTCCTGTAGGGTCTTTTTCTTTGCAATTTTGTCGTGTTATGCTTATCTGTTTGACTAATAGTGTGTTTGTTAGGAAATCAATCGAGTAGCGCAGCGGAATTTCAAAAATTGATTTCCCAATCCAGGATCGATTTCGTTTAAGCAATAAACATATAAGAGAGAGGACGGTAATACTATCTTCGTTGATCTAAAAGATCGACGCTTTGACCGGCCGGTAGGAGTAGATATGCGTGAGCCGTCCACATGTCCGGCCTTTTCCAGTAATCCACACGAGCACCTCACCGGAATCCCGCCAAAGATTGCTACTAGAAAAACTCGACTGCTAGATAGACCTTTTCTCTCACTATAATCTCTCTCTAGGAAGCTCTCTTATTTTTCACAAGACAATTAGCTCTTGGAATTATGGTGTACAAAAGAGCTAGCTAATCCCTCCTTTTATAGACAGATGTGGCGCCCCTATGTCTCCCAATCTGATTGGGAGAAGCTTCCTAGTAGATTGAGGAGAAAGAAAACATTTTCCTAATAAAATAAGGAAAATACATTTGATTGATTTATCTCTTTTATTTTAATATCTCATATTAAATAAATCTAGATATTGCCAATATCTTATATTGAGTACCTTTATCTTATTACCATAATTCTATTTTCCAAAAATCAATTAATATCTAATATTAATATTATGGTAATTTTATTAATTAAATTGCACAATCCAAGTGTATCATACACACTTAAAATCTGCGCCCCTATAGCCATTAATTGGCTTCCGGAATATTCTTTAATTAATATAATGTTATGATTAATTAAATCACAAAATACATGTATATCATATATACATATATATTTCGAAATATATGTATCTATATACATATTTAATTAATCAACATAATTAATATCTTGTATTATATTTATTCATAATAAATAAATATCACCATATTAATTTACCACTATAACCTTTATAGTATGAGATAAATTCTTTCATTATTTGGTTATCAACTATAACCACATTTTAATCCGACTTGATGTTCATATGTGTGTGACCCGATAGGCTTCCGAATATGTCGGCCGTAGACATAAGACGCAATTACGAAAATGCTCTTCACATCTAACGATCACGGATAGCGTCTAGCAACACATCCATGACCCTCAATCATCGGAAGAGTCAATACGCAATGACTACTACCTTTCATGTGCTTGGTTAGCGTGTAAATAGAATCCTATCGCTGTAATAATATCCATACAGTTGTACGTCGAGTGTCAAGCATTAACGACCGTATCTTATAATCTGGATATCATGCTCTCTCGAAGTAACTCATTTACTTCCACTTTGCAAAGATTCACGAGAGTAAGACATTCCTTATAAGAAGGCCCTTTCGGATATTCACCCATACTATTAGGGTACGTGATTTCCGGACGACCAAACATGTATACTCCGGATGTTTCAGTATCACAGTCAATCACTACTGCATGATCGCCCCATGGCTAAGGGAAACCTCAATAGTGTCAAAGAATGACAATCCACACCGTGATTCCATGTAGACTCCGGTCCTAAGAATAATTACACAACCGTCACATAGTGTGACACTTAACAATGTAAGTGGGCCAGTCTAATGTACGCATTCTCTAATAAACGTCCACGTACAGTCCAAGTGTCTCTACACTTCGATACACGAGATCTATTCTTGCCCTTAAAGACAGAAGACATCTAATACATGCTAGCCTGTTGTACTATCAATGCCTTGTTTAACAGTGTTAGGAAATCTACGCGGGAACGCAGCGGAATTCAAAATTTTGATTTCCTATTACCCAAGATCGACTTCGTTTAAGCAACAAGCATAAAAGAAGTAGAAAAAATAATACCTTGGTCTATCCAATTGGATCGACGTTTTGTCTACGGTTGTAGTTTTTGCACGAAGCCGCCCAAGAGTTCGGCCTCTACTGATGATCCACACGAACACCTCACCGGAATCCCTTCATGGATTGCTGCCAGAAAAACTTGGCTGCTAGACCGACTTTTTCTCTCTCATAAATCTCTCTCTAGAAAGCTCTCTATTTTCACAAGAGTTATTAGCTCTTGGAATTGTGATGTATAAAAGAGCTAGCCAAGCCTTCATATTTATATGTCATGGGGCGCCCCTCTATAGTTCCCAATCTGATTGGGATTAGCTTCCTAATAGATTGAGGAGAAAGAAAACATTTTCCTAATAAAATAAGAAAAATATCTTTTATTGATTTATCTCATTTATTATTCAATATCCTATATTAAATATTTCCAATATATTGTCAATATCTTATATTAACTATATTTATCTTATTATTACCATAAATCTATTTTTTCAAAATCAATTAATATCTAATATTAATATTATGGTAATCTTATTAATTAAATTGCACAACTCAAATGTATCATATACACTCAAAATACGCGCCACCTTTCCCCACTAATTTGGGAATAGAGTTTTCTTTAATTAATATAATACTATGATTAATTAATTTACAAACTCCATGTGTATCAACATATACAATAAATTTCGACACACATACATTATGTGTATATTTAATTTATCAACATAATTAATATCTTTTATTATATTTATTCATAATAAATAAATACCACCATATTAATTTACCACTATAACCTTTATAGTACGAGATAAATTCTTTCCTTATTTGGTTATCGCTATAACCGCATTTTAATCCGGCTAGATACTCTTATGTGTGTGACCCGATAGGCTTCCGAATATGTTGGCCGTAGGCATAAAGTGCAAATTACGAAAATGCCCTTCATACCTAACGATCACGGGATAGCGTCTAGCAACACACCGTGACCCCCAAGCATCGGAAGTGTCAAATGCAATGACTACTATCTTTTATATGAAACAGTTACCGTGTAACTTACAATCCTATCGCTGTAATAATATCCATACGGTCGTTTGTCGAGTGTCAAACATCAACGACCGTATCTTATAATCTGGATATCATGCTCTCTCGAAATAACACATTTACTTCCACTTTGCAAAGATTCACAAGAGTAAGACATTCCTTATAAGAAGGCCCTTTCGGATATTCACCCCTACTGATAGGGTACGCGATTTCCAGACGACCAAACATGTATACTCCGCATGCTTCAGTATCACACCAAATCACTACCGCATGATCGCCTCATGGCTAGGAGAAACCTAAATAGTGTCAAAGCATGACAATCCACACCGTGATGCCATGAAGACTCCGGTCCTAAGGATAATTTACACAACCGCCACATAGTGTGACACTTAACAGTGTAAGTGGGTCAGTCTAATGTACGCATTCTCTAATACACGTCCACGTACAGTCCAAGTGTCTATACACTTCGATTGACGAGATCTATCCCTGCACTTAAAGACAGAAGACATCTAATACGTGCTAGTCTGTTTATACTATCAATGCCCTGTTTAATAGTACATTAGCCTAGAGACATTTAAGTATCAAACTTATCAAAGTGATTAGAGATCTCATCAACCATAATCGCCTATCATGGTTTCTCTACCACAATTTGATACTAAGGACGTTATCATATAACAATTCATAATTGGTTCTTTAAAAAGAACAAATATATGATAATATAAAAAGCCATTTATTATATGTATAAACATAAAGAAATAGTAGAAATGATCCGACCCGGTCGGATCCGGTCCAACCCGATTGGGTTTAGGACACTATTTCAACAAACAGTACATAAGCCTAGAGACATTTAAGTATCAAACTTATTAAAGTGATTATAGATCTCATCAACCATAATCACCTATCATGGTTTCTCTATCACAGTTTAATACTAAGGACGTTATCATATAACAAATTCATAATTGGTTATTTAAAAGAACAAATATATGACAACAGAAAAGGCATTTATTATATTTGTATAATCATAAAGAAATAGTAGAAATGATCCGACCCAATTGGATCCGGTCCAACCCGATTGGGTTTAGGACACTATTTCAACAGTGTTCATACTTACAGTGGTTGACTTTGTCGATCTGCTAGCTAGTGCCAAGAATGAAGCTGTGGTCCGTCAACCTGAGCCGACCCACTCTCCCAGGGACGTGGTGAATGAGGAGCCTTATGTGGATGCTACAACAACGGGCACCTCCTCTCTTGTCCCTCCTCAAGGACAAGCAGATTTGGATCCTCTAGACAAGGTTGATCCAGGGAAGACAAAAGAAGGGGACATGCCCCTCGGGAAGAAGGGGCGGTCTAGGCCGGCCGCGACCCAGCAAGAGAGTAGGCCTTCAAAAAAGGGCAAATCAAAGGCTCTAGGAGGAGCTCAGGACCAATCCGGTCCTCAAGAAGGGGCTGCATCCAAACAACAACAGATCGCCAGTATGTCCATGAAGAACTGGCCGCTGTTGGCTTTAGATCTATGGAGATTGTAAGTAATCATCCTTTTTGTTCAGGTGCTAAGTTTTTAAGGGCCTTATTGATTCTTCTTCTTTGACCGTGCAGGGAACCTTGGTCGTCCAGGAGGTTTTTTAAAGATTAAGGAAAGCCTCTACAGATTCAGCCGATCAAAAGAAGAAGATTGCCGAGCTGAGGCAGGCCCGAGGGGAGCTCAGAGCTGCCGCCGACCGCAAGGATATGAAGATGAAGGTTCTTAAAGATCAACTTCTAGCCAATAAGGCGGAGCTAAAGTACGTGTCGAACCAATTAGTTGCCGAGAAGAGTTGTAGGGAGCATGCCGTGGATGAGCTCTAAACAAAGCTGTCTGAAATGGAGGCTGCCATTCCAGTTCGGTGTGCCGAAGCCGTTTGAAAGTACAAGGCCTCGGGGGAATTCGACAAGGCTTTGAAGATGATGCTCATCCTTATCCTAAACCATGGTTATACCCAAGGTATGGACGAGGCGATGATCCAATTTCCGGCCCTTGTTGTGGACAATCTTCCTAAGAAGATTTACTACAAACAATGGATGAGCAGAGTTTATGATGAACGGGTAAAGGACTTCAAGGTGGGAGTGGACATTGTGTCCAAGTATTCCGCCCAGCATGTTGCTGCTTTTTCCACGGCTCCTTCTTTAGAGCCACAAGATTCAAACCCCAAAGCTTAGCTTAGTAGGGTTTTTGTACTTTTTATTTCAGATTTATTGTAACATTTTCTTTGGTAATGAGAATCTTTATTTTTAGTTTTTGGAGATTTACTTAATCATGTACTTAAACACTTGGGCGGATGGGGTGCCTTGCCCCCCCAGTATGCTATGCATTAACCATTGGTTTCGGATGGCATACTTTAATTTTTTGTCCGTTGTGACACAGTTTGGCCGACTCCAACGTCTGGGGGTCGGGTTAGTTATTCTACTGACTTTGCCTTCGCTGAGTTCGACCTGTTATAGGTTGGATACCGAGTGTAGGTTAAACTGACTTTTTTTTATGGCGAGCGGGGCCAGGTTGGACTAACTTCTTGCATTGAATGTTTTGAAACGAGCAGGGCCAGATCGGACTGTCCTCTCGCATTGAATGTTTTGAGACGAGCAGGGCCAGATTGGACTGACTTCACGCGTTGAATGTTTTGAGATGAGCAGGGCCAGATCGGACCGACTTCTCGCCTTTTAAGTAACGGTGAGCGGGGCCAAGTCGGACTGACTTCTCGCGTTGAATGTTTTGAGATGAGCAGGGCCAGATAGGACTGACTTCTCGTCTAAAAAGTACGGCGAGCGGGGCTAGATCGGACTGACTTCTCGCGTTGAATGTTTTGTGCATCTGAATTGGTGAGCTCGGTTAACTTGTCCTTATGGACTTAGCCATTCGTAATGATGAGACAAGACCAATAAGCGTGTAACCAAAATTGAAGAACTAGGCGCTCCCAGAGCAAAATTTATTCAGACATAGTCTTAAACACAAAGGACTGGTAATTAAACAAAGAAAAAATGAGCATAAATGAAATTGCATGAATGAAAAACAACAAATATAAGGAACTTTCCGAGCTTCTTCAAGCTAAGACTACTCATTTGCTTTTTATTGTGGCCATTGATGACGTTTAAAATAGTATATCCTACGGCATCAACATTTTATCCATTATGAGCTAAAAGTAGTTGTTTTGACCTATAAATATGAACCATTTTGAGTTGAATATCATATGTTGGGTTCGCGAGTCGAGTATTTTGCATTTAACGTTTATTTTCCATTATTCAATATTATTTCGTGCGTTATTTGATTATTTTCAGGATACGAAATATTGGGCAGAGCATTGTGGACAATTCTAAAGTGGACTGAACGAAAGGATTGGGCCTAGGGTATTCCAAAACCTTCCAAGCTATGTCGGCAGAAAGAAAAGGACGAAAATACCCCCGGTTTACCGGGAGGTACCGCTGGTTTACCGAGGCTCCAGAATCTTCCGAAACGCATTTTCTTGGAAGATGGGTAGTTATAGGTGTTTCTAAGTCGGTTTATTTAGCTATAAATAAGAGGCCTCGCCTCAAAATTCAATGTACAGTACAATTTTCAGCACAAATATTATGCAATAAAAGTTCTTTGTTCTTTATTTTATTTTATGAGTTCTGGTCGGAGAGATGACGGAGTCGCCGCTTAGGAAGAGATCTGAGGGAGATGTACACTCATCTTCGAGGGTATGATTTTCTGTCTTTTCCAAGATGTAGATCTGTCGTTGTTTTATTCGACTAGTATGTGCTAATTGTTTATTTAGTTTAATTATGTAATAGTTAGTTTATTTTACCCCATGTATGTATAGATCTAATTCGTTGGTGAAGAAATAATGAAGTATTGATTTCCTTCTTCATATCTATCGCTAGATCTGAATACCTAGTAAATTACTAGTTCATGTTAATCGGCGCTAGCTGCATTGATCGACGGATTTAATTTACATGTTAGTAGCCTGATAAACTATTTGCATGCCATCGTAAATTAGCATGAAGGACTTTCAAGGTGAAGTGTTAATTAGGACATAGTCTTGATGGATCCTTAGGAACGTGCTAGTCATAGTCGATAGCTGCCTAGGGAGTTTTTCGGTCTCATGCCGGCATCTCTAGATCTTAATGCGTATGAGCTAATACAACCAACGAAGGAGGTTAGTTGCGTATAGATTGTTTGATGTCCTTACAATGGAAGTAGATAGGATTAGGAGTTGCACCCGTAGGTGACAATGAATTAAAATTTACCAATGGGGATGACTATTGCATGCATGGGGGGAATAACTAATCACTTATAATTAGACTAATACCTTAGAAACTCTTGTTTGCTCTGTTTGAACTTGCATAATCTAGTTTGTTTATCGTTACCAGCCTTACTTTTGCCTATATTTTAGTTGGTCGTAGACCATTTTTGTGACAATACCAATCTCGATAATCTGCATTCTTATGAGTCTCTGTGGGATCGACCTTGACGCGTCAGTACTCTACTACGATAGACCTAGTCCTATTGCTAGTAAATGCTTTGCACGCGACCAGCTGCATAGCATCTTCTAGCGACCTCCAGATCTCCCTTGATTTCGATTGAGCCACCTGCGGTTGAAAACTTCAAGCTAATGTGAGCCGGAGAAATTACGGCTCGGAGGTCGATTAGAGCGGGCCTTTCCAAGATGATGTTATACGCCGATGAGGCCTTGACCACAACATAAGTAACCATAAGTGTCCTGTCCTCTGGTTCCTTCCAAAATGTTGTGGTGAGCCGAACCATTCCCATAGGATGAACTGAGGGATTGGCGAATTCGAACAGCAGTGCCGAGACCGGAGTCAGCTCTGATTCTTTGAGGTTCATTGAATGAAAAGCTGAATAGTAGAGAACATTGACGGCACTACCTATGTCGATGCAGACCCTCTTTACCAGATTCTTGTACACCACAGCCTCAATGACTAAGCCTTCATAATTCATGACCAACGGGAGCGGATCCCTAGGACCATAAGTCACTTCTCGAGTAGGGGTTTGACCTTTTCTGTTTTCCTGTGAGCTCTCAGGTCAAGCGTTAGGGTTGCTGTCCTCCCCAAATGTGTTGTTGGCCACCCTCGATGGTGTTGATCGGGCAGTTGTCTATCTGTCAGTCTCCCTCCGGAGATCGGTCTCTTCTTTTCTGGTGCTCACCCTGTCGCCCCCGGTCTTGATTGAAATTCATTCGCGGGTAGTAACGCCGACCCCACTGTTCGGTAGAATGAGATCGATCTACGACCTCATCCAGCTTTCCTTCAGCGATTTCCGCATCCATATCTTTCTGGAAATCCTTCCAGCCGTCCAAATCATGCCCAATGTCCTTATGATACGTGCAAAATTTTCTTTGGTCCCTCCTCTCTGGAGGACTTTGCATCGGAGGGGGAGTTCGGGCTAGACCCTTCCTCTCCATAACTGCGAGGACCTGTTCGCGTGGCCTGTTCAACATTTGGAAATCTCTGCGCTGTAAGGCATATTTTCTCTCAAATCTATCTGTGGTCGAGCCGAACGTCCGATCCCCAGTTGATTTTCTTCTCTTATCGGAAGGTCCTCTGTCTTTTCCTTCTTGTGTTGTACTTTTTCTGACTCTCGTGTCAATCGGTTAGCTTCCTCTCCTTGACAGTGCTTGAAGGCCATTTCCATGCATTCCTCCATAAACGTGAGTAATTTGCTGCCCAGCATGGCGTATAACCTTCCTTCTCTAAGCCCAGCCACGAAAGAAGCGATCCGAATGTGGTCATCCGCATCGTGAACTTGCATTGACTATTCGTTGAACCACTTCAAGTATTGTAGCGCGGTTTCATCCTTTTTCTGTTTGAGAGTGAACAGGTGGGTAGCATTCCTCTGGAAAGGTTTTTCCACGATGAACACGTTGAGGAACATTTTTTCAAGCGTTTCGAAATTGGAGATCGTCCTCGGCGGGATTCTCTTAAACCACTCCTGAGCTCGGCCAGTCAGTAATGTGGGAAAAGCTTTACACTTCATCTTGTCCATGACGCAGTCGAGATTCATGTGAGTGAGATATTGAAACAGGTGATCCTAGGGATCCTTGGTCCCGTCGTACGGCTCCAGTTTTGGTACCTTGAATCTTGCAGGTCGGGGGTAATTATCGACCTGCTCAGTGAAAGGGGACTCGAGAGTCAGTTGAGCGGATCCCTTTACGGCTATGATATCCAGTTCAGCTCTGGCCGCATCCATTGCATGGGGGACTATCAGCTGCTTTCTCAAATTGGAAGAGGACGAATGGTCATCCTTCTTGGCCCGTTTTTGCTTGGGAGGAGGATGAGGTGTTTCTTCCCATGATCCATCGTTAAGGTCTTCCTCCTCCAAGTTCTGCTCCAGTGAGTTCTCCTTCGACAGATCTTCTCCCTGCAGGTCATGTTCCTGCGAATCTTCATCCAGAGGATCCTCCTCCTCCAGATCTTACTCATCCTCATCTTCTTCTGCCAAGGCGGCGTCAAGAATGTCTTGCTTGGTTGCATCGTCAAGAGCCACAGGTTGATCCATCGAGGCTTGGTGGGTAGCGTTGAGAGTGATTTTTTCCTGCTGACGTCACCGTAACCAGACCTTAGAAACGGCGTCAAGAAAGGGACAGACCTTTTCTAGGTTAGACGGATCCTAACCGGCAGTGTACCGGGTCAAATTGTAGTGATAAAGTGGTGAGTCGTGTGTCGAATCCTCGGGAAAACATGGTAATTCTTTTAAGTGGGGTTAAACACCAAAAAGTCGCTATTAACTCGATCTAAACCGCAATTTTATAACACAGATTACTACTATTCTAACCAACATAAAAAAATGCGTAATTTAAAAGTTATTCTATATATATATATATAGATATATAAATATATATAGATGTACATAAATCATAAATATATATATATATATATATATATATATATATATATATATATATATATATATATATATAGATACCAAAATATAATATATAACTGAGACTAGCCAAAGTATATATAATCGATTTATACGATCTTTTGATTAATAGAATGTGTTCGATCTTCCTTTTTTAGGTTCAATTGAGTAAATGAAGCGGTGTACTCCTAAAGTCAACAATTCCTCCTCACACGGCGTATGAAATTGTCATATGTCAAATTGTCATCACCCAATGTCCACAATCGCCCCATGCTAAACTTAGTTAGTCAAAACAGTAGTGAGTACAAATCTACCCCGGATAAAAGAGGTGATTCCGTTCGTCAAGCGGCCGATGTTATTCAAGAGGCTCCGGTTGTCAAGCGGATCGATTTAATACAAGCGGTGTGGTTTCAATTAAAGCGTGATTTTAACATTATTAAGATCTCGAGTACAAATTTTAATAAGATTTATCTTTCCAGACAAATCGCCCCGGGTAGGAAATAGGATTCCGTTAATCAGACGGCCATTTTTACCCTCCGGTTTTTCTATTTTTACTCATATCACGACTTCTCCGGTCGGGTTCATCGCCAAGTTATATGTGGTATTCATCATGATTGATTACGTCATTTCGAATATATTATCAATACGTAGCGAAATAGAAAAAGATTCATTTTAACTCAATTTTAATCAATTTTATTTTAACAGCATTCCATTACCGAAAAGATCGAAATAATACGATTACATAACTTTGGCTAGTTATTAGATCTAGCCTAATAACATTATAAAAAAGAAGAAAATAACAAACATAAACATGAATATCATAGAAATTACCCGATTACAACTGCTGACTCAGAAATCGTCTTTTCCGGGATATTACAAAGACTTCAGCAACATCGAACCTTCGAGAATTTCCCGAGCATTACTACCGTACTACATTATTTTGGCATAAGGCCTATTTACAAACTACTAAAATAAAAGAAAGGGGGAGAGAGTATTATATATATAATATGGTGTATATATAATTTTGGTACACTTCTTCTTCTGCAGCTGAGCTTCTATATATAGGCAAACTAGTCCTTCCCGGACCGGTCCTGAAACATCCCGGATCGGTCCGGTGTGATGAGTACCCCATGTTACCTAATCATCACTCAACACGTGCAGGGATTTATTTTAGATTTTATTTGTAATTAAAATTATATTTAACTTATAAAATTCATATCTTTTGATTCCGAACTCCAAACGATATGATTCAAGATCCATTGGAAAGCTTGTTGAATTCTCCACAACTTTCATCAAGACCATTTCTTCAGAAAACGCATTCTCGACAAGCCATTTGTATCCCGTGTCTTTTACGGGATCCTTTTCTAATTGAAATCAAATGACCACTTGATCACCATTTGAATTGTAGACCTCTAATCTTCATGATTCAAAGTGTATTACAAAGCTCATATGAAGATCTTCAACTTTCATGAAGAACGTTTTCCCAGAAAATGTCTTTTAACGAAAGCCATTCCCAATACATGTCGTTTTCAAGATTCCGTTATAAATAAAACGACTACCCATTTGACATTTAAATTGAGTGACGCTTTATAACTTCCTTCCAACGACTTGTATTGACTTCAAAAAGTGTTGCTACTCGGGATTTCAGTTCATCTTAAGATTCTGCAATGAAATAAACAAAAAATACCCGTGTAAAATAGACACAACACTCCGGTCACTAAAACCGGTACAAAAACTACAACTTTTTACTATAAATACTAACTTTTACTACTAACTATACTAAACTATAAAAATTAAGATTTCATATCAATTGTATCATAATATTATATATTTTATATAGAATTTGTCAATAAAATGTACTAAAATCACGTAAATTTAGTCATATAAAAGTCATACATCAACTACTCCCCACTTAGCATTTGATCGTCCTCGAGCAAAATTAAGCGGTAATATATAAATAACAGATAATATAATTGATCAGATTAAAATTTTCAAAGTAATATATATCGCCAATATTATAAGTTATAATTTTTTATAAAAATTTAATAAGAAAGAAAGTTTATATAACTTAAATAAATTAAGTATCAAATATTAATTAGATGGAAACCTGCATGCAATAATTCAGAAATATAAATAAAATATTAGAAATACTTTCTATCTCGATTATTACGAATTTCTGGAATCATTAACTAAGTCAAATAGAAGACACAATGGCTTATAATATATTAGGATAGGACATTGGTTAATCGAAAAGATAGAAAAGGAAATCAAAAAGAAAGAAGCAAGTAAATGCGTCTCACACCTTCACATTCGATCAAAAACAATCTCGATTAGTAACATCCTCTTATTCCAACTATTTTTCAGATTTTCTCTCTTCTTTTTTTTTTTTTTAATATATATTAAGAACTAAAAGCGTGAGTGTGTGTAGAAAATCAAACTTTCCGGCATTGCTTCATCAAGATTGATCGGAGTACTACTCTTTCGATCTAAAATTACGAGTCCGGTTTCCTTAAACTCGTAATCATTCTTGAAATCTATTGATTCGACTTTTTCTTCAAATATAATTTTTTTATGCCTTCATCCCAGCAAGAGGACATTTCGAGATAATCCCCTAGCTGGACTACTATCATTAGGCAAATCGGGAGCTTTATACCTCATAGTGATATAGGACGTTTCTAGATAACCCCCTACTACACTCAAATCATTGGTAGCTACTACCGATATATTTTATTTTTATATTGTCGATCAAAGATAGGGAAGATACCTGATATTTGATTAATTCTGTGTAAAAATGGTGCCTTAATTCTTAATATAATTTTTTTTTTTTTTTTAGGATACTAACATATCTGAACTCATTGCCACAATCAGCTATCTTGCAAGCGTCATGAGGTGAGAACATCTATATTAGAATCTATCTACCTATTCCAATCTCAGCATAACCATTTTTCTCAACTCTTAACTCTTTTGTCATCATCTCCTCTCATAAGTACGTACAAACTCGAAGGATTTCAAAGAAATGTAGACCAAAACAAGCTAAGTGTCGGAAATTTCGTGTTAATCAAAATGGCTAAATTCCGAGTGCGATCTTGATCACTCTTTAAAAAAGCGAGGTAGGTCAAAATTGGAAATTTATTCGGGTGAAATTTATTTGCATTTATAGTTATATTTTTGTGGTGCCACAAATCATCATCCCTAGTTCGATTCCAAATTCATAATTTATCTTGAAAAGAAAATTATCTAAAATTTATTTATAAATATAAAAATTACTTGAATAATTCCATAAAAGAAATATTTGTTAACAAATTATTTAGTTATACATACTCAAAATCTTAAAAATCTTATAAAAGATATAAAATATATTCATAATATATCTAATATATTTTACTGAATCAAAAATTAATCTTCCCAAATTATATCATTTTTATTCATATATTAACTAACTTAAATTATTCAAGAAAAATTAAAACTAAGAAATAAGTAATTAAAGTACTAATTTATATGAAAAAGGTTATATATGATAAATATTTTTAAATTTTTCGAAAATTTTAATGAAATTTTCAAACCTAACTCTACTCCCCACTTACGAAGTGGCATCGTCCCGATGTACAATGAGTGCGAAAAAGTAGGTTGGAAAATTAAATTAAAATTATAGATGATCGTTAATATTGAATAACGTTTACTACAACAAATACTAAACAAAAGCATATATATTAAACATAACAACAAAATTATTACAAACTAAGAAACATAAAAAGAAAACAAACTTATTAACTACTACTACTTAACTTATTAAAAACAACCTTTAAAAGACTAACTTAAACAACTTAAACAACAACTTAACTCAAATTGACTCATACTGATGATGAACATCCCGGTGTATCAACCGGTAGCAAAGCAAACCTATTATTCTGAGCGGAAATAATTCATCTGTATGATATTCTTCAACTTGGCCCCACTGAACACAAAGACGTGAAATCACCCACGAATTTGGCATAGGCCTTCCATTTTCCCTTGTTAGTGCAAAAGTCAAAAGCGATCCTACGAATGAGAATACCCCAGTCAACGTATTCTCCATTCGTCAAAGCATACAACAAAAGATTCTCATCATCACTTAAACTTTCAAATTGGCACGTTGGATAATCGCGTGAATTAATAAAACGCTTCCACACTTTCAGATGTGGAAGGAGAGCATTGGTTGATAAATCATGATTTTCATCGAACAAAGGAAACAAACATTGAAAAGATTCATGTGTTTTATTCAGACGAGCATAGGGATCATTGAGTCCCCATTTCATTTCAAAGTGTTGAAGTGAAATCGGTGGAATTTCAAATATATGATTGATCAGTGTGGAAGAGAAGGGAATAGCCACTCCTCTAACCAAAACTTCCTGTGAAGACTCTATCATTGGTGTGGTTATCAAGGCAGAATAAAATTCTCGTACTATGGAGACATTTATTCTTTCTCTTGGTGCTTTTACAAATTTCTTCCACCCGAAGCCTCGAATCATCGTTTTGCCCCAACGATCTATCTTATCCATATTCAAACCTTTTTCCATCAAAATCGGAGAATTAGCAAAACGTGCATGCACCCTCAGATTTTGATTAGAAGCGAGAGACTCTGGAATAACAGCATCATGGTCTTCTTGCTCATATGAATTCACCGAAGGTGAAGAGTGATTCGACATTTTGGAAATAATTGGAAAGAAGTTAAAAAGATGAAGGTAAGTGAAAGTGAATTGGCAGGTAAAAAATGTTGGCCTGCATTCCCTTTAATAAAACATTGAAAACATACGTGCCTTCATCTAATTCACTCTCTGCATGACTCAGCAAGGTTTTTGTTCCCGGACCGGTCCTGATAAGTGGCGGATCGGTCCGGTACTAAGATATTTTAACCGAGCAAAGAGGTAAAATCCAAGTTTGATTTTTGTTTTTACCTTTCACATGTTGTACAATGCAATGTTTCCTCTTTGTTTTTATGTCTAAGATAAAAAATTATGAAATGATATTTAGAAAACTAGTAAAATGTTTAAAATGACTCATTAACGATAAATATTTTTGGTATTTTCGAGTTTATACGTTATTAAAAACGACTAATACGTTCTGATGATTCTAACGAAATATTGAACAAAATGATATAAAACTAAAACGATTGTGAAAACGAAATTAAAACATACTAATATCGAAATCTAATAAAGTGAAAAATGCTGAAAAAAATGCAAAAAATAAAAAAGGTTTAACAAACATAATGTTTAATCAAACAATGTCAACTTCGTCATCCTCCTCGATATAATCTTGAGAACTAAAGCTCGGTCCTGACTGCAATGTAGATGGTGGAAATGTAGTCGTGGTCCGGACTGAACTATCTAGACCCATCGTACTCATGCTAGATGTCATGTGTGCAAACTCAAAGAAAACCTCCCCAACTCGTAGTCGTTGCCGATCGATAACTTTGTAGAAAAGACACCACGACCGGTCGATTGGCTTCCAAAGGCATGTGACATTGGTCGAAAGCTCGAAGGTGGTGGTATAGGTCCAATCCTTTGTGGTAACTTATAAGGCTCAGGTAGGCGGTGGATAAGCGGGATCATCAAAAGTAGGAGGACCAAACAACGCTCTGCGCCTCCTCAATCCTCTACGTAAATCATCACACTTGCGCTTATTACTCTCAAGCCAAACAAAGCCATGTTGGCGTGTCTTCGGGCTACATCAGATACTAAAGATTGAATCAAGTCATACATATTGGTATTTGGGAAAGATGATCACGAGGGTGACTCAGAAAAGATGGAAAATATGAAGAAGATGTAGAAAGAGGTGGAGCAGTAGAGGCTCACTACGTCTAGTCGGAAAATCTATCGTTCCCCGGAAGCATCCTTAGACTCGGGCCTATAAGTGGTCTCATCGCGCTTGGATAACTTTGTCGTTAGATAGGAAAGAACCCCGATCTACGACATAATCGAAATAAAACCAGGAAAGTACATATGACTTCCGCCTTGGCAGTGACAATAAACTCAAAGGCTCTTTTATACATGATCTTCCCAACATCTATCTTAATATCATTAACCATCGCCCACGTAATACATAAATCTTCTTTACTGAAGGCGGTGTGCTTGGTTGTGGGATAGAGAGTATGGCTCAAAAAACGTTTAATTGCCCTTAAATCCTTCATACAACTCCCATAATTAAATCTATTATCTACCCAAATAGCGTTTGCATCAAACTCCCTCTGAGCTCTCGAAGAAATCTGCTCAAACACTGTAGCATCACTCAGCCCTAATACATTCCAATAATCTTCATCATCTGGAAAGACTTCCACTCCTAAGATATCATTGATAACAGCGGGATTAAAAGGAACACACCTCGATCTAAGAGATATTGACTCCAACACACTACCCTCAGTAGGTACATAAGTATTTAAATCGAGTAAAAACTCGCTACTAAGGTAGTGTTAACCTCCCTTCTCTTTTAGCAAAGAAGTGTCAACCATTGACGTCTCGTGAAAATACGTCTAACCTCCTCACCTAAATCATCAAAATCCATACCTCTTTCCAACACAACACCACATTTACTATAGATCTTATCATATGCCCGATAGCTTGTGGTGATGCGAGTCTAGCAAAACTAACATTGTTCTTCAGGTGTTAATTCTTTAAGTTCTACAACTGGGACTGGTATTGGAATACTAGGCTTTCGTTTCTTAGAGATTTTGCGACTAGAAGAGGCCATTCTACGATATTGAAATTAACACAACAACAAAAACAACACAAAAATAAAAGAGTCACAACACACGTAAAAATCAAAACAGTTGAAAACAACTACAAAAGTATGAAAAATTACGAAATTGATAAGAAAAGCAACTAAATTATACCTTACAATGCACAGAACGACTAGAAATTGACCGGAGAAGTCGGATGTCACCCGTTTGAGTTTGGGCTTGTTTTTGCTCCTTTTTGAAAATTTCAAATTGTATTGAAGAGAGGGAGGAAAAATAGAAAAAATTTGAATGGTGGGGTAGTGGGAGTGTTGAAAATGTGATAAAAATTGGTGGTGGTGGGACAAGGGGTGGGGCGGCTGTGTTTTTTTTGTAAAAGAGAAGAAATGGGGAAGAAGAAAGAAAATCCCGTTTTTAGGTTAAAAGTGTTCCCGGACCGGTCCGGATTAATGGCCGGATCGGTCCATGTGCAATTTTTATGATTTTTCGATTTTTTTTTTTTTTTTTTTTTTTTTTTTTGATATAAAAACTTATAAAACTCAATAAAACTTAATAAAAACTAGAAAATACAATTTATGAATTTTATAACAATTTCTTAAAATTTATAAAATCTTTATAAAACTTATTTAAAAGTTTATAAAAATGCAATAAATTTCCATTAATTCTTATAAAATATCTAAAAACTAAAAAATATAAACTTTTTATAAAACTTTTATAAAACTCCTTAATTTTATAAAGATCCAATTTTATAAAATTTTCAAAGTTATGCAAAAATTTTATAAAAACAATAAAAGACTTGAACTTACGGGGTTTCTAATTCTTCAATTTCTACAAACTCCAGATTTCTAACATACCGTTCAAGCAAACTAAATCCTAGAAACGTAGCGTTTGAATTTTGTCTTGGAATTCCATCGGGATTTTATTTTTGCTAACCACCTAATCGTTCCTTCTTAATTACATTCAAACACTCATTCGAGATTGAGTTATATTTTTCCCACATTTCCCATTTGTGTTCAATCTTTCCACATTTCGCACTTCCTTAGAAACTTAGCCCTTCTTTTATCGAGCTTCTCGACGTACCATTACAAACTTCTTTCAATTTTTTTCTCTCAACAATTGCTTGTTCTGTTTAAAAACTAAAAACACATAATAAAAGCGACATCTCTATCTATCAAGGCAAAACAAAAACTCCTAATCTATCTAAAAACATCCGAGTTCTTTTTTACGTCTATCCGGTAAAAGACGAAAAAGTTTAAACATATAAAAGATAAAAGATAAAGATAGACAACACCGGAATTTGGGTGATTCCGGCTCTACTTTTCGCTTTTTTGAACAATCGCTTTTAATTTTTCGGAGGGTCAATCAAAGAACATCACTTCATTTATCGAGAGATTTCTTCACCTTCCGTAAATAGCTTCACCTCGTGACCATTGGCTATAAAAGTTGTATTCCCATCGATTAGTTCAATGACTCGATTTATAAACTCGTGTTACTTTAAATGGTCCTGTCCATCTTGATTTAAGCTTTCCTGGAAACAACTTTAAACGTGAATTGTACAATAACACTCGATCACCTACATGGAACTCACGACTATAGATTCTTTTATCATGGAAAGCTTTTGTGCGTTCCTTGTAGATTCGAGCATTTTCATAAGAATCAAGGCGAAATTCTTCTAATTCTGTTAACTGAAGTAACCTATGATCACCGACAGCCTTAGGATCGAAATTCAGAAATCTAATAGCCCAAAAGGCTCGGTGTTCTAATTCTACTGGGAGATGACAAGATTTACCAAAGACTAATTTGTAGGGAGAACAACCAATTGGGGTTTTAAAAACTGTTCTGTACGCCCATAACGCATCATCTAGTCTTACTGCCCAGTTTTTACGATTTGAGTCCACTGTCTTTTCTATGATTCTTTTAATTTCTCTGTTTGACACCTCTACCTGACCACTGGTTTGCGGATGATAGGGCGTTCCTAACTTATGCGTTATACCATATTTTTCAATTAACTTAGTAAATGGTCGATTGCAAAAATGTGACCTCTATCACTAATGATCGCCTCGAATGCCATATCTAGTGAATATGTTCTTTTTAAGAAATCGTATGACAACCTTGGTATCATTAGTGGGAAGAGCTTCAGCTTCTACCCATTTCGAAACATAATCTACCATTACAAGAATAAATCTTTTTCCAAACGATATAGGGAAAGGTCCCATGAAATCTATACCCCAAACATCAAATAACTCACATTCTAAAATAGGTTGCATAGGCATTTCATGTTTTTTAGAAATATTCCCCCATTTTTGACAAGACTTACAAGATTTAACATATGTATACGCATCTCTATAAAGTGTAGGCCAATAAAAACCACATTGTAAAACTTTAAAAGCAGTTTTCCATCCTCCATGATGACCTCCTGCCTCACGATCATGACAAAACGATAACACACTTAAAATTTCATTATCAGGCACACATTTTCTGATTATCCCATCCGAACATTTACGGAAAAGATCCGGTTCCTCCAGGTAATAAAATTTTAAGTCATAAAAGAACTTCTTTTTCTGCTGCCAAGTCCAATGAGACGGAATGTAATCACAAGTTAAGTAATTAACGATATCTCCAAACCAAGGTGAATTTTCCTTAGAAGGAATTCTATTCTTTAATAACTGCATGGTTGAAGGAGTATCTATTCTAAATAGTTGTTCATCAGGAAATGAATCCTTAATTTCATTCCCTATCTCTTCCTTAGTCTCCATTCTACTTAGATGATCTGCTACTACATTCTCACTTCCTTTTTTATCTTTAATCTCAATATCAAACTCTTGAAGTAGGAGAATCCATCTAAGAAGACGTGGTTTTGCATATTTCTTACTCAGTAAATACTTCAAAGCTGAATGGTCTGTATAAACTATTACCTTAGAACCAACAATATACGATCTAAACTTATCTAAGGCAAAAATCACAGCCAACAGTTCCTTTTCTGTAGTTGCATAGTTCAGTTGAGCTGCATTTAGCGTGTGAGATGCATAGTAAATAGCTTTGAGAATTCTATTATACCTTTGACCAAAAACAGCTCCTACAGCTAAATCGCTAGCATCACACATAATCTCAAAAGGTAAATTCCAGTCTGGTGCTACCAAAGCGGTGCGAGAATCAACTTCGCTTTCGAGGGTCTTAAATGCTTCCATACATTTACTATCAAAATTAAAAGATACTTCTTTTTCAAGCAAATGACTTAGAGGTTTTGCTATCTTTGAAAAATCTGCAATGAATCTCCGATAAAATCCTGCATGTCCAAGAAATCCTCTTAGAGTTCTTAGATTAATTGGTGGTGGCAATTTTTCGATTATCTCAACTTTAGCTTTATCAACTTCGATTCCTACTTCAGAGATTCTATGACCTAGTACAATTCCTTCTGATACCATTAAATGACATTTTTCCCAGTTAAGCACTAAATTGGTATCCTCACAACGTTGTAACACTCGTTCTAAGTGTAACAAACAGCCATTAAAAGAGTCTCCGTAAACACTAAAGTCGTCCATAAAAATCTCTAAGAATTTCTCAACCATATCAGAGAATATAGAAATCATACATCTTTGAAACGTAGCAGGAGCATTACATAAACCAAACGGCATTCTTTTATACGCGAAAGTTCCATAAGGACAAGTGAAAGTTGTCTTTTCCCTATCTCCTGCTGCAATGAATATCTGTAAATATCCTGAATAACCATCTAAGAAACAGTAATACTTATGTCCACTTAAACGTTCCAACATTTGTACTATGAATGGAAGTGGATGATGATCTTTCTTAGTATGATCATTTAGTTTTCTAAAATCAATGCACATTCGATATCCTGTAATTTCCCTTGTTGGAATCCATTCGTGCTTATCATTCTCTTTCACTGTGAAACCTCCTTTCTTTGGTACAACTTGAGTTGGACTCACCCATTCACTATCCGATATAGGAAAGATTATTCCCATTTCTAATAGCTTAATAACCTCTTTCTTAACGATTAACTGTAAATTCGGGTTGAGGCGGCGTTGCGGTTGAATACAAGGTTTAGCATCATCTTTTAGAATTATCTTGTGAACACAAATCTCAGGGCTAATACCTCGAATATCAGCAACTGTCCAACCAAAAGCTTTCTTATGCTTTCTTAACATTCCTATTAATTGATCTTCTTGTTGCTCAGTTAAAGTTGATGAAATAATAACTGGTAATCGATTGTTAGTTTCAAGAAAAGCATACTTCAAATTTAAAGGCAACGGTTTCAAATCCAGATTCTTCGGCGGATCTTCTATTGACGATTTAAGAACTGGTCCTTCTAGTTCTAACTCCAAATACTTATGCCATGGTGGTTTAAAAGTAAAACTTCCTTTATCTAGAGATAGGATTATCTCTTTCATTTCAGTATCTTCCTCATCTTCCTTATAGACAGACAGAGTTAAACATTCTTCTAATCTATCTTCAAAAATTGGTAACTGATTATCATAGACAGAATGAATATCTTCTATAAAAGAACATGATTCTGGTGATGTATATGGATGATTCATAGCTTTGAAAATATTGAAAGCAACTTCATCTTCATTGACTCTCAAAATTAATTCTCCTTTTCGAACATCGATTAAAGTTCTTCCCGTAGCTAGAAATGGACGCCCTAAGATAAGCGGTACTGAAAATCCTTCTTCCATCTCCATAACTACAAAGTCTCTTGGAAAATAGAACTTGTCTACCTTAACCAATATGTCCTCAATAATTCCTTTAGTGGTACTTAATCGATCTATCCGCCATTTGCGAGTCATTTCGATCTTAGTAAGCTTTCCTATGCCTAGCTTTCTATAATCCTCATAAGACATGAGATTTATACTAGCTCCTGAGATCACATAAGACCTTCTTAAGCAGTAAATCCTCCAATTTCACACGGAATGGTAAAACTACCAGGATCTTTTAGTTTAGGTGGTAACTTATCTTTGCAGTGCAGAACATTCTTCATTTAGGCATATATTCTCATATTCCTCTAATTTTTTCTTATTTGATAGTATATCTTTAAAAAACTTTCCATAGGCGGGCATGTTTATCAGAGCTTCGATAACAGGGATGTTAACATGAATATGACGAAATGTATCAAGGAAACGAGCATACTTCTGATCAGTCTTAATCTTTTTAATTTGATCTTTAGGAGGAAAAGGTAAAGATTCTAAATCTCTAACCTTTGGCTCCAACGTCATTCTCTCTTTTCCTTTTTCCTTAAACTTTTGAGTATTACTTGATCGCCATGTTTCAGGTTCTTGAATTCTTTCTTTTAAAATATTCCCTGAATCAATCTCTCCTTCAGGTTCCTTCTGTTCTTCCTGTTTCTCATTCTTGTTTTTTTTATCTTCTACTCTCACATGTTCCTTAAATAAAGTCCTTAAATCTTTATCCATGGGGTCTTTCAAAATCCTAGGGATTTTTACCCATTTTTCACCTTCATTTTCAGGTTCCAAACTTCTATTCCTTTTCAAGAAATTCTCTATGATTTCCTCTTCCTCATCAGTGAATTCAAGTTCATCTTTAGTTTGATCATTCTTACAATCTAAATCATTTTCTACTTCATTATTCCCGAAGTTTTCTACTCCATTGCTACCATAGAGTTTCCTACTTCTCGTAACCACAACATTTACCTCTCTTGGATTTCTTTCAGTATTACTTGGTAATCCTCCAGGAGGTCTACTGTTGTTACGTTCACCTTCCCTACTCAAATGATCTTCCATATTCCTTAATGAAGCTTCTATCGTTCTCATTCTGGTATCATGTCCACTCATAGATGTTTTCATTGTACTCATGTCCTTACTAACTGAACCTATAGAAGTCATCATTGTTTCCATATTCTTAGCTTGAGTAGACACTACACCCATCATATTTTCCATCAGTTTTTCCCATTTTTCAACCCCTTCTGCAGGTTGAGTTGAACTTTGAGTTACTGGTATACTTTGAGTGGTATGCTGAGGATAGGATCTTGGTAATGATTGTAAACTCTGATTAGATGTATTTCCTTGGTAAACTTGATTATTATTCATATTTTTATACTGAACTGGATACGGCGGTTGTCCTGGCTTACTAGGGTTTTCAGACCATCTAAAAGTTGGGTGGTCTCTTCTAATAGCATTAAACGAGTTTGAGTATGCGTTATTCAAATTCCTATGCTGCTGAAGAAAACTCACCTCCTCTCTGAATATCCTGTTGGTTCTTCTATCCCTAATGACACATTATCATGACTTGAGTATTCAGTTGGAGTACTATTTTACGAACTTTGATTCTTACCTTGTTGTAATCCATCAAACTTCCTACTCAAATTCTCCAAGTGTGCTAGAACTTCCGTATTTGACGTACATTCTTCTGCAAAAGCTACTTTTCTATTGCTAGAACCGGTTTCCCACATTCTATTATTTTTGGAAATCTTTTCTATCGCATCGTAAAGCTGTTTGAGCTTCACTCATCATTAACGAACCACCACATGCATGATCTACATCCATGACGTGAATCTTTTCTTAGTTTCTGACGGAAGAATTTGGATTTGCATATCTAAGGAATAACCATGATCGGACAAGCTCTTAACAATTTTTTAAACCTTTCCCACGCATTCCCAAGTGTTTCTTCAGATCCTTGTCTAAAATTAGCAACCTCGACCTTTAATTCCAAATTTCGTCAGGAGTGAAATATTGTTTGTAAATTCGGTTTGAATATCCTCCCAACTAGTTAGTGAGTGGTGTGGAGCGACATAAACCAATCTCGGCTCTCGTCCTTTCAAAGAAAAAGGAAACATAGTCATTCTCGTTAATTCCTTATGAGCACCTTGACTTTTGGTGTGTATTGCCTGATTCTTCAAGCAGATAGAGATGATGATGTGGATCTTCATCATCTTCTCCTAGAAATTGGGCTCTTGCGTCAATTAAACCAAAAAGATGAGACTTAATTTCGAAATTATTCGCTCCTTCATTCGGTAAAAGTATGGGATTATTAGTCTGGTTTCTCCTTACAGTTTGATCACAGATAGGTCTCGGGTTTGGCGGATTGTTACGATTATTCTGGTTCCGATCTTGATTGTTCCTATTATTCTGATTTTGATTATTATTAAGGTTAACAGGGTTTTGGCCATGCCCTAAAGCATGATCTAGCCTCTGCTCATTTGTTTCATCACTAGTTTCAGCCATTTTTTTATTTTGATTAGAAGATGATTCCGTTGGAGATTTTCCAAGGAGTCCTAGTTTGGTTTGACCACGTTTACTCTCTATTCACAAGCGCCTTTCGTAGCGTTTATATCAGGCTTATAAGGAGTAAGTGAGGCTTTACCGCTTACGGTCATCAACTAACGAAAATAGAAAAATGCTCGATTTTTAAAGAAGAAGAAAATTGGTACTAAAAGAAAGTAGATACCAACGAAAAATAAAAAAGAAAAAGTGGTAAGAAGAGTGTTGGTTTATCTCGAGAATTTTAAGCTAATACAAGTAGTAACCCTAGACACAAAAAAGAAATTAGCGACGTTGTCCCGGCAACGGCGCTAAAATCTTGACGTCACCGTAACTGGACCTTTAAAGCGGCGTCAAGAAAGGGACGAGACCTTTTCTAGGTTAGACGGATCCTAACCGGCGAGTGTACCGGGTCAAATTGTAGTGATAAAGTGGTGAGTCGGTGTCGAATCCTCGGGAAAAACATGGTAATTCTTTTAAGTGGGGTTAAAAACAAAAAAGTCGCTATTAACTCGATCTAAACCGCAATTTTATAACACAGATTACTACTATTCTAACCAACATAAAATAAATGCGTAATTTAAAAGTTATTCTAATATAATATATATAGATATATAAATATATATAGATGTACATAAATCGTAAAATATATATATATATATAAATATATAGATACCAAAATATAATATATAACCAGACTAGCCAAAGTATATATAATCGATTTATACGATCTTTTCAGTTAATAGAATGTGTTCGATCTTCCTTTTTTAGGTCCAATTGAGTAATGAAACGGTGTACTCCTAAAGTCAACAATTCCTCCTCACACGAGCGTATGAAATTGTCATATGTCAAATTGTCATCAGTCCAATGTCCACAACTGCCCCATGCTAAACTTAGTTAGTCAAAACAGGTACCGAGTACAAATCTACCCCGGATAAAAGAGGTGATTCCGTTCGTCAAACGGCCGATGTTATTCAAGAGGCTCCGGTTGTCAAGCGGATCGATTTAATACAAACGGTGTAGTTTCAATTAAACTGTGATTTTAACATTATTAAGATCTCGAAAGTACAAATTTTAATAAGATTTATCTTTCCAGACAAATCGCCTCGGGTAGGAAATAGGATTCCGTTAATCGACGGCCATTTTACCCTCCGGTTTTTCTATTTTTACTCATATCCTGACTTCTCTGGTCAGTTCATCGCCAGGTTATATGTGGTATTCATCATGATTGATTACGTCATTTCGAATATATTATCAATACGTAGCGAAATAGAAAAAGATTCATTTTAACTCAATTTTAATCAATTTTATTTTAACAGCATTCCATTACCGAAAAGATCGAAATAATACGATTACATAACTTTGGCTAGTTATTAGATCTAGCCTAATAACATTATAAAAAGAAGAAAATAACAAACATAAACATGAATATCATAGAAATTACCCGACATAATTCTTGACTCGTAAATCGTCTTTTTTAGGGATATTACAACGACTTCAAAGAACATCGAACCTTCGAGAATTTTAAGCATTACTACCAGACTACATTATTTTGGCATAAGGCCTATTTACAAACTACTAAAATAAAAGAAAGGGGGAGAGAGTATTATATATATAATATGGTGTATATATAATTTTGGTACACTTCTTCTTCTGCAGCTGAGCTTCTATATATAGGCAAACTAGTCCTTCCCGGACCGGTCCTGAAACATCCCGGATCGGTCCGGTGTGATGAGTACCCCATGTTACCTAATCATCACTCAACACGTGCAGGGATTTATTTTAGATTTTATTTGTAATTAAAATTATATTTAACTTATAAAATTCATATCTTTTGATTCCGAACTCCAAACGATATGATTCAAGATCCATTGGAAAGCTTGTTGAATTCTCCACAACTTTCATCAAGACCATTTCTTCAGAAAACGATTTTCGACAAGCCATTTGTATCCCGTGTCTTTACGGGATCCTTTTCTAATTGAAATCAAATGACCACTTGATCACCATTTGAATTGTAGACCTCTAATCTTCATGATTCAAAGTGTATTACAAAGCTCATATGAAGATCTTCAACTTTCATGAAGAACGTTTTCCCAGGAAAATGTCTTTTAACGAGCCATTCTAATACGTATCGTTTTCAAGATTCCGTTATAAATAAAACGACTACCCATTTGACATTTAAATTGAGTGACGCTTTATAACTTCCTTCCAACGACTTGTATTGACTTCAAAAGTGTTGCTACTCGGGATTTCGATTCATCTTAAGATTCTCGTGAATGAAATAAACAAAAAAATACCCGTGTAAAATAGACACAACACTCCGGTCACTAAAACCGGTACAAAAACTACAACTTTTTACTATAAATACTAACTTTTACTACTAACTATACTAAACTATAAAAATTAAGATTTCATATCAATTGTATCATAATATTATATATTTTATATAGAATTTGTCAATAAAATGTACTAAAATCACGTAAATTTAGTCATATAAAAGTCATACATCAACTGCTGTTGGTTTTGGTTGTTGGCATCTGAATCTGTTGTGTTAGCATGGTTGCCATTGACCGCCTGCTGTCGTGTTGTCACCATGCTGATTCTGGAACTTTGAACAAGAGTGTCAGTGAGAGGCCCTCCCTCTAGCGCCATTTGATGATGCTGGAAATCGTCGGGTAATAATTCCGGGGTTTCCTTCCTCTAAATGACAATCTGTTCAAGGAGTAACCTTAGGAGGAGATGTGAAACGGGGGATTTTTGGTGGTGGTTTAGACTGCACTTAAGAAACTGTATTTGAAGTTGCCTACGTATCCATGTGTGTGTTGGAATCAAGTCTTCGTAGTTCCTTAGAGATTGTTTATATATAAGGGTCTTGTGCCCTAGCGTGCGTGTAGCGTGTCCATGTTGGACTCAAATTTCGTGTTTTTTTAATGAAAAGATAATGATGATTTGATCCCATTGATTTTATGAGATAATTATGGGTATATTTGAATATCAGGATCAGAGTCATTATGACCGAGATTCTTTCTGTATTTATCTGGTCTTAATGGGCACGCGGGGTATTAGGTCCGAGACGGGCTTAGGCCGACTTGGAAGGTCGGACATGGGTAGGCTGGCATTATGCCTCGGCCGACCTGTAGAGGTCGGTGAGAGAAGCCGAGCTTGCTTAGCTCGGATCCTGTGGATTCTGGCCTATAAGGTGAGCTTTCTCTATCTTCATTGACTGTTGGATTATCGTGTGGATGACACGTGTCGATGTGTTGATCCGACATCCGTTAAATCTCGGACCAAGGACACAACACTTTTGACCGTAACCGTTAGCAATTTTTATTAGCATGTGGCACCAAGAATTCTAAATATTTTATGCTCCTCCATCCGGAAAACAACAAACTTCAAAATGGGAAACTTGATAAAATATACTTAAAAAGATTTTTATTTGTGTGGTATGACTGAAAAGATAATATTTAAAAAATATGTCTGTAAACCAATTCATAGCGATTGCGTAGCTAGTACGTAGCAAATCGGTAGCAAACAAGCAACAAAATACTTTTCAGACATATTTTTCAAATGTTATTATTTTAAGACATATCCCACAAATAATTAACTTTTTATGCATATTTTATCACGTTTCCCTTCAAAATTTACTAAAGCCGATCTCCTTCTTTTCACATTTCCCTCTTCACACTCTCACACCCCTTCTTTCTTCTCCATCCCTACTATGGATTCTCTCACTCTAATCTGCACCGCTTCCTTGATTGCCGGAGGAGGTCTATATTGGTTCATCTGCATCTTGGGTTCAGCTGAACAAAAAGGCAAACCTGCCGTCCACCTCTCCGGTGGCTCTATTGCTCGTGAAAAAGTGGCCGACAAGTATAATCAGTACTGGTCTTTCTTTCGTCGCCCTAAAGAGATCGAAACCGCCGATAAAGTTCCAGCCTTTGTCGACACTTTTTACAATCTCGTCACAGATATTTACGAGTGGGGTTGGGGCCAATCTTTCCATTTTTCTCCTTCAATCCCCGGGAAATCTCACCGTGATGCCACCAGAATTCACGAAGAAATGGCCGTGGATCTGTTAGGTATAAAACCCGGGTCACGGATTCTCGACGCTGGTTGTGGCGTCGGAGGTCCGATGAGGGCAATCGCCGCCCACTCCGGCGCAAATGTCGTCGGAATTACAATTAACGAGTACCAAGTAAAGCGTGCCCGGGCCCACAACAAAAAAGCGGGTTTGGATTCACAATGCGAAGTCGTTTGTGGAAATTTTCTGGAAATGCCTTTTCCAGACAACAGTTTCGACGGCGCTTACTCAATTGAAGCCACGTGTCATGCTCCAAAGCTTGAAGAAGTCTACAGCGAGATCTACCGAGTCTTAAAACCCGGAACTTTCTACGTATCTTACGAATGGGTAACGACTGAACTCTTCTCACCGGAAAATCAAGAACACGTGGAGATCATTCACGGGATTGAGAGAGGCGATGCTTTACCAGGGTTAAGGAATTACAAAGACATTGCTGAGGTTGCTAAAAAGGTGGGCTTTGAAGTGGTGAAGGAAAAGGATTTAGCTAAGCCGCCGGCGGAGCCATGGTGGACGAGGCTGAAGATGGGAAGAATTGCTTACTGGAGGAATCATATCGTCGTGACGGTGTTGGCTTGGCTAGGAATCGCACCTAAAGGAGTTGTGGATGTTCACGAAATGCTGTTTGTGACTGCTGATTTTCTTACCAGAGGAGGAGAGACCGGAATTTTTACTCCGATGCATATGATTCTTTGCCGGAAGCCGGAATCTGAATAGTGGATGTTTCAGATTTCTTACAGATTGATTCATCTTGAAGGTTAATTTCGTGTTTTTTTTGTTTTGTTTTGTTGTACTCTGTCCTCCCTTTTTTGTTTATGTTATTTATGTTTCATTCCAATGTTTGAGGTTTTGATTTAACCTTTTGTTGTTGTTTATCGTTAAACTGAAAGAAAAATGACTCCTTTGGTAGAAAGATTGGGACTTTTTCCTTTTTAATAACTTATTGTTGGCCGATGGAAATTTGATTTGAATCATATTTATCTTATTTTATTTAAAGAAATCAAGAGTTTGTTATGATCTGGCATTTAAGTGGTAACAATTGTTGTAAGAAATGTTGATTATTTTAATAATGGGGCCTGGAGTTGGGACCTCGATCCCTGCCGGTGCAAGGTGTACCGTTCCCCGACGTTGCATTGAAACGGTGTCTTTTCGATCTGAAACGATCGTCTCGATGCGATGTAAAAAAAAAAAAAAAAAAACAGTCAAAACGGTGTCGTTTCAAATCGAAACGACACCGTTTCGTGCACTGTCAGGACAGCTGTGCAAGCTTGCACCGTTGGTGATCTTTTCCCCTGGAGTTGTGGGTGTCCGAGTGCTGAGTAGGAGCAGGAATGTTTGTCATACTTTTTATTTTTTATTTTATAACTCTTTCCGGCTTCACATGTTCTGAGCTGTGTGATGAGATGAATACCGTTGTTATTCAGTGCAGAGTCACGTGATTTTGCTTTCAGCTTTTAGGCCTTTAATAACAATCCGATTAAAACTCAGCTCGGACATTTAAATCTAGAAAGATTCTGCTTTAGGGACGTTATACCAAGTGGCATATATTACAACCACACATTTCTAACCTCTCATACGCGATAAAAGTGTATTATGTGAAAGAGAGTAAAAATGGAGATTTACAATGTATGCTTGGCTTGGTATAACTCTACTTCAACCAGATTCACCATAAAATCACTCTATATTAAAACGAACCAACTTTTATGTGTTATGTGTAAAAAAAAAGGTAAATCTGCCTTGTTTGTTTGTACATTAAGATCATCCGATGATCCGTTATAATTGAGGGTCTTTAAAGTATAATTATCCTTAAATCTAAAAATCGTGTGAAGTGTCGGATGTTTTTTTTCGACTTCCGACTGAATAGTAGAATTTGGAGGTGAGGGTGGGGGGGTGTTATTGTGTGGTGAAGAAATTTGATATGAAGTGACGGATGAAACGATCAGAACCACACAATTTAAATACTTTAATAAAAAAGCGTGTGCTGGAGGAGGCACATTTGTCATGCGATGTCTCCGCGCACTGTGAAAGACACCACACAATAACTTCTCGGGGTGGGGATCACTAGCACTGTGGTCACAGAAAAACTGGCTGTGTGGGCTGTGTGGGCAGTGCTTTAATGCCCAAACTTCTTGTCAATTTACAGAAGGGAAATACTTGTATGAAGAGGGAATTTGAGGTGAAGTGACGGGTGAAACAACCAGAACCACACAGTTTAAAGACATAATGAAACTGTGTGGTGTGTATGTCTCCACACCATGTGGAAACACCACACAAGAACCTCCCTCTACAGAAAGCTCCCGGAAATTCACTAATGCAAATATGATATGCAGACGATCGAACATAATGGAAAACTGTGGGAAAATCAAATGAATGTTTGAAATAAAATCCTAAGATGCTTTCCACCCTTCCCATGCAAAATCTTTTCAATGTTCATGTAACAAAACGGTAGATAGACTAATAATGAACTCACAATTGTAGTTCCTTAGTTTCTTGCTGATGACGTGCATGTGGTTAGTAATGCTACAACCGTCTTATTCAAAATCAAGTTGTTATTTGAGTAATCGGAGCTTAAGAGGATAATCCAACTAGCAAATTGATAGTTATGTTGATGAGAAATAGTTGTGCCGGTATTTGACCGCATATGTACCTAGAAATATGTGATCAAGCTTGTAACGCCATGTTCGCGGATACCGAGTCCTTATCCGGAAAAAAACGTTCAACACATATAATATCAGAACGCACGTTAGGACACTGAGTCTTATCCGGGAAAAGTCATTTCGGCATGCATAGCAATAAATAAAATTTAATGCATACACGCACCTCATCAATAATCGAGAGATCTAAACGACGAAGGTAAAAGATAACTCGGAAATTAAAATCAAAACAAAACAAACGAAACGTCTCCCAAAAACCAAACCAGAGTTACAAGTGTTGTTCTACTAAAAGCCGAATCAAAAGAGAAACTAAACATCCAAAGAACATCATCCAAATCTTAAAAGACAACACCCTCGGAACTCCTTAACAAAAATAAATTAAAGAAAGATAACAAAACTAGAAAGAAACACTGGGCTCCAAGCATAGCCCCGCTCATTCCTCGTCCTCGGGATAACCTCACTGCCTCGTCATCCTCCTCCGGATACACATCTAAAGAAAGAAGGACAAAACACAGAGACATAACGGGTGAGTACAAAGTACTCAAGTAACATGAATATGTTCCGCACTATTGTAGCTACTCAACCCGGAAAAAAGCGCGTCGCCGTCTTTTATTATCTTTTCCGTTATTAACCTAGCTACCTATCACATTGCGTTCATGGCACAAATACGAGGTCCTAGGGTTTCTAGCTTAGCTCGCTATTTGTCACGCTAAGGTTGGCAAGGACACATACGACCGGTAATTACGCGCACCGGTTACGATTACGACCTACTAGAATTACGTCTCCAGTAGTACGAACAACTTGTGTTCGATAGTGCGCTGACCTGTGCATGTACTCTCGTGGAAGTCCGGATGACCACAGAGGCACACATAACATCGGGCCATATACACATCGACGGAGTATAAACGTGCCTTACGCAAGCCTCCCGAAGCATTTAATCTTTTAGCTAACACGTATGTAGTTTATTAAGCGTTTAACTAGCCACCAAGTTCGTTCACATAAAAGGCCCATATCATCTACTCAAGGTCCTAGACCACTAGACTCTAACCTCCTAGCACATACACAGACAATGACGAACACTAGCTCGTCAAAGCACTAATTCCGTCAAGGCTCTCCGCACGGCCCCCTACGAACGACCACGGTTAGTGAAAACTCCGTAAGGTTGGGTTCTATGCGTGTGGGAACTCCCTTCAAGACTTAGTTCAAGATTAAAGATCAGATTATAAAGCCCGGACATGAGCTGACACCACAAAACAGCTTAAACCAACATTTTGCCCAACTGGACTTTATCCGCATGCGGATGGTTAGGTTATCCGTGACGGATGACCGATCTATCCGTACGGATAAATGCCCCTACCGTCCGGATAATTCACAGTATCACCAACACCCCAAACCAGTGACTTATCCGTACGGATAAGCCTTCTATCCGTACGGATAGCCCCAAAATCCTGCACGAAAACTGCATAACAACCTTGTACGATTTCCACCCCAAAACCAATTCAAGCTCCAACTTTTATACACCAAACAGCAGTAAAACAGCGAATAAACATACAAAACTCCAATTCACTGATTGGGCCCCTAAAATAGTACGAAGTCTAGCCACGTTACCTTTTGATTGCGTGGTTCTACGATTCCAAGCCCTCGAAGCACCAACAAGCCTTAATCCTTGAACCTATACAATCAACCAGACCTTAGGACCTTCCTACGATATCAAAACAGCAGTAAAACAGCACCTTGATGCTATTCATCAAGTCCTAAGCCAAAGAAGATGAAAACTCACCGGAATGAAATCACAAAACGTTTGTATCGGGAGAATCACCGCGATCCACCGAACCTTTTCTTCTACTGCCGTCTGCACAAACGAGCCACGGATCACACACCAAAAAATCCGACCTAGGGTGAGCCTTTGATGGAATAGGCGCCCTCTCTGTCTCAGCGCGTAAGAAAGAAAAAACAGAACTGAAGAGAAGTGAGGGTTAATTCTATTTTCCCGTTTAAATACCCCGACACCTTTAATTCCCGTTTACGTCGTCCAATCAGAATATTTCCTTTTATTCTAATTTATTATTCCTTTATTTAATCCTTTTAATTAAATAAAAACATAAAACCCCAATTATCATTAAAAGACAAAATTGCCCTTTTCATAAAAATCGGGGTGTTACATCCCTTCCCCCTTAAAGAGAGTTTCGTCCTCGAAACTAGAACGTACCTGGTAGAGACACAAAGTCTGGGAATTCCATGATCATGTCCGCTTTCACTTCCCAAGTGGCCTCAGTCGGTGCATGATTGGTCCATTGCACCAACACTAACGGGACCATCCGGCGCTTGATCATCCTTTCTTTCCTATCCAAAATCTTGATCGGTTTTTCTTCATATGACAGGTTGTCTTGCAAAAACCCCAGATCTATTTCAGAATCAGTTTCAGCTTGAGTCAAACACTTCTTCAGCATCGACACATGGAACACATTATGAACTCTAGACATCGATTCCGGAAATCGAAGTCTATAAGCTAGCCGTCAAATCCTTTCAATAATGTCGAAGGGTCCTACGTACCTCGGACTGAGCTTTCCATTGACCCTGAACCTCTTGACCCCTTTCATCGGTGACGCTCTCAAATAAACTCGGTCCCCGACTTCGAATTCCAACGGTCTTCGCCTGACATCCGCCCAACTCTTCTGACGATCTTGAAGCGCCTTGAGATTCTTCCGAATAAGATCGATCTTATCCTTAGCTGTTGCACCGGCTCCGGCCCCGTAAGTTGTCTCTCCCTACTTCATCCCAATATAGAGAGTCCGACACTTTCTTCCATATAGGGCTTCAAATGGTGGCATGCCAAGGCTCGAGTGATAGCTGTTGTTGTAGGCAAACTCCGCTAATCCGAGGTAATCCAACCAAGAACCCCCCGCGTCCAAGAGACACACCCTAAGCATGTCTTCTAAGGTCTGAATTTTCCTCTCGGATCGTCCATCCGTCTCGAGGGTGAAACGCCGTGCTAAGTCTTTGTCTTGGTCCCAAAAGCTTTCGCAAGCCTTTCCAAAAGCGACTAGTGAACCGTGTGTCTCGTCCGACACAATCGATAAGGGCACACCATGATATCTTACCACATTATCAAGATACAAGGTGGTGAAATTCTTAATTGGCATGTCCTTCTTACATGGCAAGAAATGGGTGACTTCGTGAGTGTGCCGACAATCACCCAAATCATGTCATGACCACCTTACTCTTGGCAATCCGGTAATGAAATCCATGGTGATGTTCTCCCACTTCCATTCCGGGATCTCCAACGACTTCAACAAGCCTCCAGGGCTTCTCGTGCTCGCCTTCACCCTTTGACAAGTGTCACACTTAGCCACAAAGGTTGCAACATCAAGTTTCATGCCTGGCCACCAATAATGTTCCTTAAGGTCCCTATACATCTTAGTGGCTCCGGGATGAACCGCAAATGCAATCTTATGAGCTTCTTCCATGACTGGTCCGTAGACCATCCACATCCGAGCACATAAAGCGATCTCCGTACCACAGATGGCCACTCTTGTCCAATTGATAACCCACTGTCGGCTTCTCCCGAGCTACCCGCTTGAAGTCCACCATAACTGGGTCTTCGTCCTGTTTAACCCGGACCTCGTCTAGTAAATCGGACCTCGCCATCAATGGCGCCAAACTAATCTATCTTACCCCACCCCGTTCGACCACTTGGACTGAAGTCCGCCCAATTTATCAACTAGTTCTGAACCGTCGTAATAGCATTTACCGCCCTCCGGCTCAAAGCATCCGCCACCACATTGGCTTTACCCGAGTGATCTTGAATATCTAGGTCATAATCCTTGACGAACTCAAGCCACCTTCTTTGCCTCATATTCAAGTTCTCTTGAGTGAAGAAGAACTTGAGGCTTTTGTGATCCGTGTAAATCCTCGCTTTCACCGTACAAATAATGTCGCCACAACAGGCGAACACTACCACCGCTAATTCGGATCGTGAGTCGGATAATTCTTCTCATGTACCTTGGTTGTCTTGAAGCATACGCGATCACCTTCCCGATCGCATCAACACACAACCTGCAGACACGACCCGACGCATCCGTGTAGACATCATAATCCACGAAAACCTCGGTAATGCTAACACCGGTCTTTGTAGTTAACCGATCCTTCAAAGTCTCAAACTTATTTACTTCACACTCCTCCGTCCACTCGCACTTGACATTCTTTTGAGTGAGCTTCGTGAGAGGTGTGGCTATCCTCGCAAAATCCTGAACAAACTTCCGATAGTAACCGGCTAGGCCCAAGAAACTCCTTATTTCCGTTACTGTTGTAGGCCAAGGCCAATTACTTACCGCTTCAATCTTGGCCGGGTCCACCTTGATTCCTTCCGCTGTGACTACATGTCCGAGGAAACTAACTTGATCGAGCCAAAATTCACACTTGCTGAATTTCGCTTAGAGCTGACTGTCCTTCAACGTTTGCAACACTATCCTTAGGTGTTCCTCGTGTTCCTTCTCATCGCTAGAATAGATGAGAATGTCGTCGATGAACACTATCACGAACTTGTCCAAATATGGCATGAACACCCGCTGCATTAAGTCCATAAATGCCGACGGCGCATTGGTTAACCCGAATGGCATTACCAAAAAATTCATAATGCCCGTATCTAGTACTGAAGGCTGTCTTAGGAATATCGGACACCTTGATCTTCAACTGGTGATAACCAGATCTGAGGTCGATCTTGGAGAATACTTTCTTTCCTTGCAACTAACAGAAGAGGTCATCGATCCTCGGCAAAGGATACTTATTCTTAATTGTCAAATTATTCAATGCCCGATAATCGATGCACATCCTCATACTGCCGTCCTTCTTCTTTACAAATAAAAATCGGCGCCCCAAGGCGGCGTGCTTGGTCAGATTACTTTTCTCTCCAACATTTCTTTGATTTGAACCTTTAATTCCTTCAACTCTGCTGGCGCCATCCGATATGGTGCCTTTGCCGTAGGCTGAGCCCCGGGAACCAAATTTATCTCAAACTCGATAACCCTATCCGGCATATCCCCAGGCAACTCCTTGGGAAAAACTTCTGGGAATTCCTTCACTACCGGGGTTTCTTCCAACTTAGCTCTCTGTACTTCCGTGTTCAAGGCAAACACCATGAATCCTTCACATCCTTTCTTCAGTGCCCTCATGGCCCTGACTGCTGAGATTACAACCTGCTTACCATTTCAAGTCTTCACCACATTCCCTTGAAAGGTCTTAGCGGACTTTCCGGGAACTTTGAAAATTACTCTATTACCATGACAATCCAGAAACACATGGTTCTTGGATAGCCAATCAATTCCCAAGATCACGTCAAAGTCAGTGAATCCATCACTGTTAGGTCATGATGGCTCTTATGACTTCCAACCCTAATATCGACTTGTTGTAAACGTTGAGCGCACTTAGTCATCCTCCCCAACGGGGTAGTTATTGACAACGGATTTCCTAACTCTTGCAATGGTAGGTTAAGTTTCCTAGCTGTCTTAGTAGACACAAAAGACCCTGAGGCTCTGAATCAAAATAGTGCCGTAGAATCGCTAGACTCTCAGGATTATAGTACTGATCATGTATTTATTTAGATTTCACAGTTAATATCATACGGCGCCATATCATATTAAGTAGTTCAAAATAAAATAAAGACATTAAAAGATACCTGTCACCACTAGATCATCCACCTCTCCTGGCTCGACGTCTGCTGCAAAAACCCTGGTAGGCCTGTTGCCCCCATTTTTAGCACCCTGAAGATTGGCCCCAGTGGCCGGTGTACTAACCTCCTTTCCTCTTTGCGGACAATCTCTAGAATAATGCCAAATCTTTCCGCACCCGTAACATTTCACCGACGAACCCACATTTCCCTGAGATGTCTTCCCAACTGTGCCTGTTGCTCCCGGCACCCCAAATTTCTTCTCGCCACGATTTGGTTTTGTCCATTGCCCTCCGAAAATTTGAGAATGATCTCTTCGCACTGCCTGGCATTTGCATTCTTCCTCAGTAGCTTCTCTGCTGTCAAGGCTCTATCCATAGCATCGGCCATGGTAACTGGTCGTGGGCCTAACATACCCTTAGCTATCTCCCCAGTTAATCCATCAGTGAACTTTGCTATACTTCTCTTCTGATCCGAAGAGATCTCCGGGTAGAACTGACCTAACTCATTGAACCGCTGCGAATACTGAGTGACTGTCATCTGTGATTCCTGCTTTAAGTCCAGAAATTCCTTGGACTTAGTGTCCTGAGCTGCTTGAGGAAAATACTCCGTGTAAAATGCCTCCTTAAAAGCCTTCCAAGTTGTGAAGTTTCCATTGAACCTCTGGTATGACTCCACCCAGCGTTGGGCATTCCCCATCATCAACGCTAAAGCAGTCGGCAACCACTCCGCCTCGGAGCCTTCATCTGGTACAATTCTTTTGAAACCCACGAACCATAAATCGCTTTCTCTGCACTCACGTTTCCAAAGAAATCTGACACATGATACTTCCTAATCTTTTCAACCCAGTCAATCGGTTTCTCATAAATGCGGACGGGTTGTCCTCTTGCGGCTTGACTATGATGGTAGTCCCTTTCTTCTTCTTTGTTGCAACATTACTGTTGTTCTTTGGAGGATAGGCTCTTTGTTGTTGCACTTGATGCAGCTGTTGAAAGTAACGCAACACATCTTGCTGTTGCTTCGGAACGGTAGGGTCAACAAACTGAGAGGGATTTACTGGGTGTCCTTAGGTGGAGCACTTCGAGAGTTGGCCCTGGTGGCCTCAGGAATCCTTCTTTGGTTTCCCACTCTAGCATAAGAGGACCTATTAACCGGTGGGAGAACAGATGGTGCTCCACTCCTCCTCCTCGTAGGGGCTCGTATCCAAACTGGCATTCCTCTCCCCTCATTGGCCCTGGCCTCATTAGCCTGCTCGTTTCCTGCTTCCTGATTCTCCCCTTCCATCACTACCTCAGGAACTTCCTCATTCTCCACCCCGACTAGTTGATTATCCGTGTTGGCACCTCCTCTGGTACGAACCATCTGTCACCCAAAACAAGAGAAAGGATTACTACAAGCTCTAACTTATCTTAAAGGAATGATTTAACTTAAACAGCACTGTAAACGTCAGCTCTGATATCAACTGTAACGCCCCGTTCCCGGATACCGAGTCCTTATCCGGAAAAGTGCGCTCGGCACGCATAGCAATAAATAAAATTTAATGCATACACGTCAGCCTCATCAATAATCAGAGATACTAAACGACGCAGAAGCTAAAAGATAACTCGGAAATTAAAATCAAAACAAAACAAACGAAACGTCTCCCAAAAACCGAACCAGAGTTACAAGTGTTGTTCTACTAAAAGCCGAATCAAAAGAGAAACTAAACATCCAAAGAACATCATCCAAATCTTAAAGTACAACACCCTCGGAACTCCCTTAACGAAAATAAATTAAAAGGAAAGATATCAAAACTAGAAAGAAACACTGGGCTCCAAGCATAGCCCCCGCTCATTCCTCGTCCTCAGGATAACCCTCAGCCGTCCCGTCATCCTCCGGATACACATCTGAAGAGAGTTTGAGAATGTGATAAACACAAGAGTAAACTTCAACTTAGTTTATTCATTGAGTAAAAAGATGTATAAATAGATACAATTGAGATAGAGAGACTAGCTAGCTAGCTTGGGCGGCCACTTGAGTATGTAGATGTGGGTGGCAAGCATGCAAAAGTAAAAAGTAAAAGTTATGTCTATGACATAAAGTAAACTAGAGTTTGACATATTAATTGTTTATATGACTCACAATTAATATGTCTTTTACAATTAATTTTACAATTAAATAAGGTGTACAAAATATTATGCACGAAATCACGAGGCTCAAGCAATCTCTTTGAGCACCTGTGAAGCCTCAGCAGATCGAGTCTCATTGAGTAATATTTCCACACCCCCTCAAAGCCTGGTGTATATGTTGATGCACCAAGTTTGCTACTTAATCTCTTTGAACATAAGAGGTGGAATAGCCTTGGTAAGAATATCAACATTCGATCGACCTTTGAGGAACATCTTTGGAGTTGAATAATCTTGGCATCAATCTTCTCCTTCGAGAAAGTGTCTGTCAATGTCCACATGCTTGGTTTTATCATGATGGTGGATCTTCTCGCCATGCATAAGGGTGAATTATTATCACAACAGAGTGTGATAGGTTCTTTCGATCTGATTCTTTGAAGTTCGATCGGTACCACTTTTTAGCCATAGAGCTTCACAAATGCCAAGTACAAGTGCCCTTAGTTCACTTCAAAGATCGCTTCTTGACACACGATGGGTTGTTTCTTGCTCCTCCAAGTAACCAGGTTCCCCATATATATGAGCAATAGCCTGTGGTAGACCTCGCATCAATGTGACATCCGGCCCAATCAAGCATCGGTGTAGACGCTTGATTGATCTATCGGTAGACTTGGTGAAGTGCAGGCCTTGGCAGAGTGGATTTTAAATACCTCAAGATCTATTCTTTGCATCCCAATGTTGCTCAAGAGGGCAATGCATGAATTGAGTGACTGGATCGACCCCATATGCAATATCGGGTCTTGTGTGAGAAAGGTATATGAGTTTGCCTACAAGCCTTTGATATTGTTCTTTCCTCGACAAAGAATGTCACCATGTAGTAGGTATGGACTGGGGTCTCTGCGGAGATCTGCAGTTTGCATCCCAAAGATGCCGATTTCCTTGAGAGAGTCCAGGACATACTTCCTTTGGGAGCCCCGAAATGCCATTGGTGTTTCTAGCTACTTCCATACCAAGAAAGTACTTGAGGTAGCCCGGATCTTTAACTTGGAACACCTTTGCCAAGTAGAGTCTTCAAGTACGGATTTGATGAGAGTCTTCCCCAAGTAAGGATGATATCATCCACATATACAATTAGAATGGACCTCTCTCGGTTGGTTGTCTTGACAAACATGGTGTGATCGAGTTGCATTGATGATATCCAGCAGCTTTAACCACAGTGGTGAGTTTTCCAAACCAGGCTCTTGGGATTGCTTGAGGCCATATAGAGATTTCCGAGTTTGCATACCTTGCCCTGAGTGTGGGGATTGACAAAACCAGGAGGTACATTCATATAGACTTCCTCGGTGAGATCACCATTGAGAAAAGCATTTTTGATATCCAATTGGTGTAGAGGCCACCCAGTTGGACAATAGAGAGATCGAGAACCCGACAGCGGTGTTGAGTTTTGCCACTGGTGCAAAAGTTTCCTTATAGTCAATACCATAAGTTTGAGTGAATCCCTTGCTACCAATCGGCTTTGTACTTGTCAATTGTACCATCAAGCATTGTATTTAGTAGTGAATAACCATCTGCAGCCTAACTGTCTTCTTGCCTTTGGGAAGAGTTGTGAGGTCCCAAGTATGATTATCCAGAGAGCGATCATCTCTGTTTAATAGCAGACCTTCCACTTATCATTTTGAAGGGCCTCCCGAATATTTCTAGGGATAGAGTGAGAGTCCAGGTCTGTGTAAACATGGCAAAGGCAGGAGACAAGCGATCATAAGATAAATAAGTATGAATAGAATGATCGGTGCATGATCTTTCCCTTTCCTTAGAGCAATAGTCTGCATCATCAATGTCGATGAGAGCTGCTTTGAGGATCTGCAGATTGCCGAGTGTCGATGGGCTCGGGATCGCCAGGCTCGAGTCGGCTTGGTTCTTTGGGGATCGATGAAGTCTTTGTGAGTCGATAGGTATCTTGGGGTTCGATCTGCTTGAGGATCGATGAGGTTCTTGAGAGGTTAAGAGTTTCTTTGAAGGAAGGGTTTAGGTCAATTTCTATCAGTTTCCATCGGTGATTTGCCTCAAGTGGACTTCTTGTAGTAGGAGTCCTTTCAAAAAATTTACATCCATAGAATTGTAAAATCTCTTTCGGAAGAGAGTAGCACTTGTAACCTTTCTGTCCTTTGCATATCCTAGGAAAATGCACTTGTGAGCTTTGGGATCAAGTTTGCTTCGTGTTGGGCATGAATATAGACAAACACAAGACAACCAAAGATTTTGGAGGTAATCGGGAAATAAGATGGGGGCAGGAGTGTGTGTCCAGTAGGGTTTTGATAGGAGTTTTGAAGCCTAGTACCCTGCTGGGAAGTCTGTTGATTAAGTATGTGGAAGTCAATATGGCTTCACCCCACATATATTTTGGAACATTTGTGGTAAACATAATAGACCTAGCCATTTCAAGCGGATGCTCTGTTTCTTTCTCTCAAGAACCCCATTTTCTTTGAGGGGTTTCAACACAACTACCGATATGGACAATCCCTTTATCCGTCAAGAAATTACTTGAGATGAGACTCATAATATTCAAGAGCATTGTCTGTCTTCAAGATTTTGATCTTAGTGTCAAAGCGAGTGGAGACCATGTTGTAAAATTCTTGAAAGATGGGTCCAACTTTGGACTTATCCTTCATTAAAAATAACCAAGTGGTTCGGTGTGGTCATCTATGAAGGTAACAAACCACCTCTTTCTGTTATGCTTTTTACTCTTGAGGTCCCCATACGTCATTGTGAATTAAGGTGAATGGTGTGGATGGTAAGTAAGGTAATTTTGCATACAGATTTGGTGAGTTTAGCAAACCGACAAATATCACATTGAAGATCATTCAAATTACAACCTTTAAACAATTCGGGATCTATAGACTTTAAATAACTAAAGCGGGATGTCCTAGTCTATAATGCCATAACATGATATTGTCTAGGTTTTGAGTGCAGTGCTTGAGGCGATTCGATCTTGATCTTACATCTTCAGCAGGTTGACCACAAAGCAGACTGAGCAAGGTTTAGCGATCCCAATCAACGCCTTTGAGGAATGATCCTGGAATGTGCATCGATTCTCATTAAAAACAACGATCGAGTTCAAATCTTTAGTAAGTTTCTTGTGAGATATGAGATTGCAATCTAATTTTGGAACAAATAGGACATTCTGTGCAGCATATCTTATTAGTAAGTCACTGACCGACCAAAACCTTTTGCACTAGAGATAGATCCATCTGCCAGTCTTAATATTGTGAATTTGGGGACATGGCTTAAGTTGAGTAATGAGATTTTTATTACAGTCATATGGGATGAGGCCCCAGAGTCAACAATCCAGTTTCATTACTAATAGATGAGTAGAATTTACTGTCTTGGCATGAGAGGCTATGTCGGTAGAGTGACTACCTCCCTTTTGTTGAGTTAGGAAGGCTTTGAATGCAGCAAGTCGAGCATTCAACCCTGTTGTCATCTTCTTCCTCACTTATGTGTTCCGCCTCGACTTTCCTTGGGTGTCCGGAGGTCTTGGAGGAGTTAGGCTTGCCATGTAGCTTCCAAAGCAAGTGTCCTTGGTGTGATTAGTGCGCGCTTGCGGTGGTCACGAAACGCCTTCCCGATTTTATCGGCGAGGCTTCAGTAAGCTTCAGTAGCCTCGGCGGGGTTCCTGACGGTCGGCAGGTGGCACTTTCGATAGAGGTTGTCGGAGGGGTTCAAAGAACATCACTTTCCTCCTCGCTTTCCTCATGTTTGACCTCGGCAAACATGGATTTGAGATTTGGAAGAGGTTTAGTAGCAAGAATTCTACCTCGACATCATCAAGAGTAGGATTCATCCGAGAAGGAATTTGAATACTCTCTTTTCTCGATAATGTCTTTAAAGAGTGCGAGATCTTTAACATCATTCCAGGGTGAGTTTCCAACATATCTAGGTGTTGCCATGCCTTAGATAGTTGATTAAAGTATTGAGTCTGAGACATATCCCCTTGTCGCAATTTTGAATCTGAGCTTGAGTTCATAGACTTGGATGTATTGTCCTTTTTGAGTAAAGGTCTCGGCATTGTCCTGCATTTCCTTAGCAGTGTCATACATCATGAAGTTCTCATCGATCTCTTTTGTCATAGACCTCGTGAGGATGGTCATGACTTGGTTATTTTTCGTGTCCCATGCTTCAAACTTGGGGTCGGGCCAAGAAGGCGGAGTTTGGAACCAGCACAGATATCCCATCTTGCCCTGGCCGGAGATATACATTTTCATAGACCTTGACCATAGCAAGTAATTGTTACCATCAAGTTTATGATTTGTAAAGAAGAGTGTTCGATTATCCCAATCACGAGGCAAATTGTGAGTCTCATGAAGAAGATGAAACTTCGAGATAATGTTGACATTTTACGAAAAAAAGAACTGAGTTTTGCAAATGGATTTTAGAACTCAAGAAGGCTCGATACCATGAAGAGAGTTTGAGAATGTGATAAACACAAGAGTAAACTTCAACTTAGTTTATTCATTGAGTAAAAAGATGTATAAATAGATACAATTGAGATAGAGAGACTAGCTAGCTAGCTTGGGCGGCCACTTGAGTATGTAGATGTGGGCGGCAAGCATGCAAAAGTAAAAAGTAAAAGTTATGTCTATGACATAAAGTAAACTAGAGTTTGACATATTAATTGTTTATATGACTCACAATTAATATGTCTTTTACAATTAATTTTACAATTAAATAAGGTGTACAAAATATTATGCACGAAATCCTAAGGCTCAGCAATCTGCTGAGCACCCTGCTGAGCACCTTGCTGAAGCCTCAGCAGACTGAGTCTGCTGAGTAATATTTCCACAACATCTAAAAGAAAGTAGGGACAAAACACAGAGACATAATGGGTGAGTACAAAGTACTCAAGTAACATGAATAGGTTCCGCACTATTGTAGCTACTCAACCAGTAAAAAGGCGTCGCCGTCTTTTATTATCTTTTCCGTTATTAACCTAGCTACCTATCACATTGCGTTCATGGCACAACATGAGGTCCCTAGGGTTTCTAGCTTAGCTCGCTATTTGTCACGCTAAGGTTGGCAAGGACACATACGACCGGTAATTACGCGCACCGGTTACGATTACGACTACTAAATTACGTCTCGGTAAAGTACGAACAACTTGTGTTCAATAGTGCGACACTGTGCATGTACTCTCGTGGAAGTCCGGATGACCACAGAGGCACACATCACATCGGGCCATATACACATCGACGGAGTATAAACATGCCTTACGCAAGCCTCCCAAAGCATTTAATCTTTTAGCTAACACGTATGTAGTTTATTAAGCGTTTAACTAGCCACCTAGTTCGTTCACATAAAAGGCCCCTATCATCTACTCAAGGTCCTAGACCACTAGACTCTAACCTCCTAGCACATACACAGACAATGACGAACACTAGCTCGTCAAAGCACTAATTCCGTCAAGGCTCTCCGCACGGCCCCCTACGAACGATCACGGTTAGTGAAAACTCCGTAAGGTTGGGTTCTATACACGTGGGAACTCCCTTCAAGACTTAGTTCAAGACTAAAGATCAGATTATAAAGCCCAGACATGAACTGACACCACAAAACAGCTTAAACCAACATTTTGCCCAACCAGACCCTTATCCGTATGGATGGTTAGGTTATCCGTACGGATGACCAGTCTATCCGTACGGATAAATGCCCCTACCGTCCGGATAATTCACAGTATCACCAACACCCCAAACCAGTGACTTATCCGTACGGATAGCCCCAAAATCCTGCACGAAAACTGCATAACAACCCTGTACGATTTCCACCCCAAAACCAATTCAAGCTCCAACTTTTATACACCAAGCGCAAAGTAAAGCAATGAATAAACATACAAAACTCCAATTCACTGATTGGGCCCCTAAAATAGTACGAAGTCTAGCCACGTTACCTTTTGATTGCGTGGTTCTACGATTCCAAGCCCTCGAAGCACCAACAAGCCTTAATCCTTGAACCTATACAATCAACCAGACCTTAGGACCTTCCTACGATGTCAAAACAGCAGTAAAACAGCACCTTGATGCTATTCATCAAGTCCTAAGCCAAAGAAGATGAAAACTCACCGGAACGAAATCACAAAACGTTTGTATCGGGAGAATCACCGCGATCCACCGAACCTTTTCTTCTACTGCCATCTGCACAAACGAGCCACGGATCACACACCAAAAAATCCGACCTAGGGTGAGCCTTTGATGGAATAGGCGCCCTCTCTGTCTCAGCGCGTAAGAAAGAAAAAACAGAACTGAAGAGAAGTGAGGGTTAATTCTATTTTCCCGTTTAAATACCCCGACACCTTTAATTCCCGTTTACGTCGGCCAATCAGAATATTTCCTTTTATTCTAATTTCTTATTCCTTTATTTAATCCTTTTAATTAAATAAAAACATAAAACCCCAATTATCATCAAAAGACAAAATTGCCCTTTTCGTAAAAATCGGGGTGTTACAAATATTAAATAAATTCAATATTATATTTAAGTCTCTACTACGTCGTATCGAATTTAAAAAAACGGAAGCTAAAAAGATTCGGCGAAAAACCATAAATGCTACTAGAGTAGGAACTCAAACAAACCAAAGATAGAAGTTAACTTACAACGACGAAATCTAAAGTTTACAAGTACGAAGTCTTAAGAAAATTACAACAAACTTATCTTGCAAACCAGTCTTAACAAAAGGTACAACAAGTCTTGATTTAAAAATACAATTTAGTCTAGTACAACGTTTATAATATAAAGTAAATTGAATGCATCATCATAATCACATATCATCCTCAAACTCCTCATCAAGCTCATGATCAACATGTTCATCTTCTCACCCCACAAAACATACAAAACAAACATGCAATAGAGGTAAGTACACATGTATTTAGTAAAGAGATAGAAACTATTGTATAATTAAGTTCTACAACGAAAGCTTCTTATTATTATTAAATTATTTTTATGAGACCGACTCAAACTCTAAGGTTCATTTCATGCTCATCAACATGTTGTGAGTTCCTACATGTTTCTACCTTAGTTTATCTCTGTTACATCCGCATTCAAATGCATTACGCATGGTGCTACTCACCACGAAGTATAATTTGCAACCTATCAGTGGATCACACTGATAGCCACGGGCTAGCCCCGATAATGTACACGTTCGACGAAGTTCCTCCGTACTTGAGGTCTTGTAAGCCTAAGGAGTTAATCATTTTACTGACCGCCCACACATCGCGATATAAACTTGTGTCTTATAAATGAGGGACGTGGTGTTTAGTCTTTAATTACACAAGTACGTTTGTTATTTATTGTTAACTAGCAACCTAAGTGTTTTCAAGCAAAGCTCCCTCACTCCTTTCACTCCATCTCTTAAGACAACTAGACACAACATCCTAACACATACACAGACAAAGAATACAAATTCATCAAAGCACAAGACAATCATTCTCTTCCGACGGTCCCGAACTTCAACTCTTAGGAAGCATTCATTCGCTGCCGGAACTAAACGCATCACAAGCTTAATCATGGATTATTCATGTTCATTTAATGTTATTAAATCAAGAAACAACATTCACAACTAGTCTCGGGGCTTATAACTCATTAAAACACACAAAAGAGGTTTTTGCACGCGCTACTTGTCTCGGGGCTCATGACTCATTAAAACACACAAAAGAGGTATTTGCACGCGTTACACCTGTTTGGCGCGCGCTAAAACCTCTCTGAACCTTCAGCTTGAGTTATGGTTTACTTTTGGCACACGCAAAGCCCCTCGTGCGCGCGCTAAAACGGATCTGAAACTTTTCTCCACGTTCTGGTTTCGTTTTGGCGCGCGCCAAAACCCTAAAACAGCCATAAACTCAACTTATTCTGCACTTTACGATTTCTAACTCAATCCCAACCAATTTGACAGCAATGACACATAGAAACAACATCAAAACAGGTCTTAATCGTACTTATCATGCTTCAACAACAACTTAAAACATGATTTCTACAACAAAAGGCAACACAAAACTCAACACAAACATTATAAAACCTTAATTACTCAATATGAACACCCCCTTACTTGTTCATTGCAAAGATCCAAAGCAATCCTTCAAGAACACTGCAACACTTCAGAAAACTTCAACCAAAACCTATTTGATCACAATTAAACTTTGATTAATTGATGATAAAAAATTTCTTAACTAATAGAATTACGAAATAAACCCTTATAACAAACCAAACTTGATCAACCTTGATAAATCCATAATTAGGGCTAAAACATACCTTCTCAAAATTTCAAATTTTCTGTATCAACTTGTAGCCCTTCTTCCGTTGATTCTGAAACTCTACTCAATTCTGAAAACCGTCAAGAATTTTGTGAGAATTTGAAAGGAGTCTCGTTTACTTGTTTGTTTGTTTTTTTCCTCAAACTTTCTTAGAGTTCGAACTTGAACTTTTGAACTTCTCCCAACTCCCAAAAAAGTCATGGGGAGTTTATTTCCCCAAAAGAAACTTCCCTCACTAATACCATAATTAATTCCATTTAATTCTCCCATTTTAATATAATTAAATCCATGATTACCCAATTAAAATATATATATATATATATATATATATATATATATAATAAATCTAAAATTACATTTTCGCAAAATATGTAAAATCTCTCACCTCTTTGTAAGGGTATTTTAGTCTTTTTGAAATTTATTTCCCTTTTCCCTTTTTATTTTTAGGTTTTCTTTTCCCTCAAGGTTTTGAAAACCGACTCATGGTGATAAAAGGCTATAAATAGGACCCTAGGTAGCCCTAGACATCATAAAATCGCTTTTTTGAGGTTTTGTGATCAGTCAGCACGCTGAACCGAGAACACTCCTCGGTAAAGCGACCCAGTGGTGCCAGGGCGTGTCCGGGATGTACCAAGACGCGTGTCCCGAGCGTGTCCAGATCAGCAGACGCTGAACCGAGCACTCTCCTCGGTTAAGCGACCCAGTTTTGGACTTCAGGCTCAGTTTTGATCGTTCTAGTACGTGTTTGCAGATCAGAGTGCTAGTTTCGAAGAGATTTCAAATCCAGGAGCAGTTTCGAATATTGTTTCATCTCAAGAAGGTATTAATCATGAAACCTTAGTTTTATTCGTAGTTTTACTCTTGGATTTGTTAGAATTCGTAGTTTTAATGGTAGGGTTTATTCGGGTTTCGTAGATTCGCAAGGGTTTGAAGTTTGACCATAGTTTGATCGTTGTTTGGCTTGTTTTCGTTACGTTTATGAGGTAAGGAGTTCTTCTTATCAAAAGTATCTCTTTTGGCTTTAAAGATTATGTTTTTAATATGTTTAAATACTGTATTCTGTAAATTGGCACGAAACTGGACATGTTATGTGTTTTAGGACAAGATGCCGGACTAGTCTTATAGTAGAAAGTGAATATGGGATTCACTAGCTCGCTGAACCGAGGGCATCTCTCGGTTAAGCGTCCCAGGAAAGTCTCAGATTGGCTTTCTGGTTGTTCTGTGAGGTGAGCAGTGCTTTTAGAATGTTATCTAGGTTTCTGGATGATTTTCTAGGCTCTGTTTTCATATATAGTGGAGATAGGTTGGTAGTATGGTGTGGTTATGGCCTTTGCATGTTTCCTATAGGTTAGACATGGATTTTTAATATAGAATTATGTGCTTTATGTGCTCCTAGTTGATTTACATGTTATCGAATCTACTTAGCAAGGTATTCGTTAATAAGCACGAATAGACGGGGTACCTTGGGCACAGTTAAGACCCATGTCGGAGAGTGTGACTAGCTATATTAGCCAAACCGTTCTTAAGGCGGTATGCTTATAAGTGTACCTTGGGCATCAACAAGTCCCATGTTGGAGGTGTAGTTGGTTGTGCTAGCCGAGTTGTATCATGCGCCTTAAAGCTAGTAGACAAGAGTCACGGATAGGAAAAGACAAGGACATGAATATGTTAAGAAAGTGAGTAAATAGTTAATATAACTGAACATGTATGTGCAAGATAAACGGATATAGTAAAATAGGCATGTTTTCTTATGCATTATGTACTACAAAGTGGTTTTTCCCTTATGTTAAAAGCATGGTTCTAAATTGTTTGTGAAAGCGGGTAAAGTAGATTCATGTCGTGTCTTCCGGCTTATGACAACCATGAATCTGACTTTTGATCTTCTTTCTCCTTACTAAGCTTATGCATTAGCATACTCCTCTTTTGGAATAAGAAGATATGCAGGTTGGTGATGTTTCTGAGGAAGAGTTCGAAGATCAGGCTTAGGATTGGAGCTTATGGTTTATGTTCTAGTTTATTGTTTTAATACCTTTTGAATAAGGCATTGTTGCCAGCTGTTACGGTCGTTCCTTTCTTTTTAGACATGGATGTTCATTTGGGATGCTAGCATTTATTTCAGTTATTTATGATATAGTTTGACAGCAGTTACTTTCTGGTTGGATTGTTTATGCAAGACCCTGAGGGTCTTAATCCCGAGTCTTTGGTTGTTGTTACTTCCGCATTTATTGTTAATTACTCTGATATGATGTAAGGCTTACGTGAGGTTTAGGGTTTTCTCTAAATGTCACGTGCCGAACGTCCCATTTTCCGGATAAGGATTCGGTGTCCGGGACGGGGCGTTACAAAATAACACTCATGTCCTTTCCCGAAAATCGGAATATTACAAAGCTGAACACAGTTCTCGAAAATGAGGAACTTGATCATTTATATAGGGCTTCATGATGGAGCTAATGTCTTACTGCATGTGACGACAATCATGGCGGAGAGCGTGGAGTAGTTTGTATCCCGTACCATAATGAGAGACAATCACGGTGCCATTATTGTGGTAGTTATTGTCATAGAGTAATGTTTCCTAAATGTCTGGAATAATGTTTCCTAAAAGACAGAAGACGAATTTTGCCATGTCGGCTGATTACTTGAGTGTGTGGCCCGTGCTGAAGTAAGTCTGATGTCGAACTGAGCCCAATTAGGCCAACTTGTTTAGATGTTAAGGCCGATGAGTGTCACATGTCGGCTAAATGGTCATAATCATGTATATATATATATATATATATATATATATATATATATATATATATATATATGTAATATTCCGATTTTAGAAAAAGGGCAAGCGTATCATTTTTGAAAATGAAATATTATTATTTCTTTTCTTTATGGGAGTTAAGTATTTAATTGAGTGTGTATATATATATATATATATATATATATATATATTCGAGTTGTATGTATATATAATTAAGGGAAAATCTGATTATTTGGTAATTAAAGGACAATTAAGGAAAAAGGGATTTATGAGAAATTGGTATTTAAGGAAATTTACACACAATAATCTCATAACCTAAACACAAAATCAGAAATCAGTTTTTTCACCCCTTCTCTGCGCAATTTGGAGGAGGAAAGAGGCCAAGAGATTTTTCACGATATCTGAAGCGTTTCTTAACCGTTTTCAGATCAGATAAGAGAATTGGAATCGTCGTGAGAAGGGCAACGCTTGGGGATCAGATTGTTGAGAAGTGTTGCAGATTTTCGTGGCTGTTTAATATGGTTTTTTTGGCTGCAAATAGGTAAGAACTCTTCCTATGATCTCGATTATGATTCGTAAAGTTTAGATCATGTATTATGATGCGTAGATGCAAGAAAGATGTGTTTTACGTTAATCAAAGGATCATAGATGTTTAGATATGTTCATCTATGTTTTACTGTGTTGAAATCGACGTTAATTAGGTTAGAAACGGATTTGAAATCGCGTTTATAAGATTTAGCGTTTTGGGAAAAACCCAGGCGGACGGGCATTTGCGACCCTAGTAGCTCAAACGGGCGTTTGCACAAGGCAGACGGGCGTTTGAGGTTAGATTTTTGATTCAGGATGTAGCTTTTTTATGCGGACGGGCGTTTGGGGTTTAGTGGACGGGCGTTTGATTACGGACGGGCGTCCATGGGAGGTCAGACGGGCGTTTGGCCTGTTTTACTTTGTTTAACTGTTTTAGCGTTTCAGACTGGTTTTTGGCCTCAAAATCGTGTTTTCATTATTTTAAATCCCTTATTCATGATATGTTAACATTGTTTAACCTTAAACAAGCCTGAATTGAACTTCTGATTCGTTCAGTTAAAACACCGAATGTACTCTTAAAGGGAGTTGAAGTTCAGATCCGTCGGAAGAGCATGAGAGGCTTGTGCTTTGATGAATTAGTATTCATCAATGTCTGTGTAATTGCTAGGCCTTGTCCATGTCTAGTGGTCTAGGAAGAGAGTAGTCAATGTGAGGGAGATTAATTGAAAACACTTAGGTGGTTAGCTAATCAATATAATAAAATACGTACTTGACTAGTAAAAGATTAAACAACATGTCTCTCTTGGATAGGCACCAGTCTATATCATGATGTGTGTGCTACCTCTGAAGGTGGAAGAGCCCGTAGGTCAAAAGAACCACAAGTTCGGGGTACTATCAGAGCCTACCTATTCTAGCCTCCGTGGGTATTGGTGTGATCCACTAATATGTTGCAATCGATATCTCCTGGTGGATATACATCAGGCGTATTGCCCTTGAGTGCGGTTTTAACATAGATAAGTTAAGTAGAAACGTTTAGTCAATTCATGTTGATGGACATGAGATGAACCCTAGATTGAGTCGGTCGTACATAAACAACTAAACTTTTAATTATCTTTTCTTTATAAATTGTAATTGTTATCATAGCTTCTCTTTCTTATTAAGTACGTTGTACTTACCTCAAATGCATGTTTTCTATGTGTTTGGGGGTGAGAAGACGAACAGGTGGATCATAGTTACGAGGAGGAGTTCGATGATGACGTTTGACGACGCTTCATTGAAGACTTTGCATTTACCATTATGTTATTCATTTATTAGACTGTTTTTAGTACTGTTGGTTTAGACTTTTGGTCTTTCGAGACTTGTAGTACTGTTACGTTTCTTTTGAGAATATCGTACGTTCTTTTAGATTTCGTATTTCCCTCGAATGTAATAAGTTACATTTCCATCTTTAGATTTGATTTCTATTCTTGGATGTTTGAAATTTTATACCCGAGTCTTTCGCTTCGCGTTTGCTTATTTTTTTTATATGACGTAGTAGAGAACTACGTATAAAGTAAATTTATTTTTATTTTATACGTGTTTAACGCGTTTTTTCCCGGATAAGGACTCGGTGTCCGGGAACAGGGCGTTATATATATATATATATATATATATATATATATATATATATATATATATATATGCAAGGCCGGCCCTTCCGTTAGGCAACAAAGGCCTTGGTCTTGGATCAGGGGCGGATCCAGGATTATGTCTCAGTGGCATTATCGGAGTTTAAACAATAGTTTTTATCCAATTTTTTGTTTCACCGGAGTCTAAAACTGTATTTTCTAAGGGCAAAACGATATTTTTTTTAATAACAAAACTAAATAATTTGAATACTAAAAAAAGTTTTCGGATCCAATAGGGTCGCGTGACCCCACCCTACATATACAGATCCGCCCCTGCCTAGGACCTCCAGTTCTTTGTGGGCTCTCTTTAATTATCTATTAAGTAATGATATTACCATAATCATTCAGACACAACGAATGATACAACATATTTTACAATATTGTTGATTATGATAGGTCTAGAACATTATTAACCGATATATTTGAGCTGAAAATCAACCCAACCCAAAATTCCATGTTGATGCGGTGAGTTTACCCTTATGCTCCGGAAGTTTTAATCGGTGTGGTGAGTTCTTATTGTTGTTTCAGAATTTTTAAAAATTCTATATACTTCAATATAAAATGGCCTATTCCGATCAACCGGCCTAGGGCCTTGTATCTGTCAAGGCCGGCCCTATATCATTTTTTCTATGTATATTCTTGGAGATAAAACGAAAAATTCCAACATATGATGCATCTATCAAAGAGTTTTTGTCTAACATGTATCTCATGTTTAAACAAAGTAAATGACTTGAGTGTTTTAAAATGGCAGTTGGAATTTAAATTGGAGTGTTGAGGTTCGAACATGGGCGTCTATGTTCAAATTAGACTGGGAACCAAATATTGTTTTAGGGTCATTCTAAAAAAAAGTTGCCAAATCAAATAAGAATATTGTTCCCTAAAAAAAATGTAAATATTTCAAACCAAAATAGATTGTTATTGGAAGTATTATTATATAGAATCACTAAAACTCCGCCCTCTTAAAATTTTCAGGAGCTCATAATCAATGTCATCAATAGTCACTTTTGTACAATTGACAATATAGTCAAACGGTTCAATCTGGACCTGCATTTATATAAAAAAAACTTATTGAACTGGTAGATTATTAAAGCACAATGTAAAAATACAATATATATATATATATATATATATATATATATATATATATATATATATATATATATATATTATTAGGTTAGATATTCATTAGTAGCTTAAATTCATTAATTTTGGGAGGATGTGGGTCATGCCAGTAGTAATTCCCTCCCCCCAAAGGACGTCTATGGGTTCGAACAAAAGGACTTTTTTAAAAATAAAAAGCTTTTTTAGTTATAACAGCAAACTTATAATTCTGAACCACTAAGTTACCTACATGATTAATATATCCGGTTGTCCCGTGAAACGGGGAGAAATGTCTTAAGAAAAAATGGTTTGCTTTTTACACAAATGAGGTCTATCCAGTAGTAGTCCGATAGCCGTCTTCATGTTGAAGTTTCCGCGCTTAATTAAGACGAATGGTCTCTATAAAAAAAACAAGTAAAAAAGATGAGTGGTCATGATGCCCCCAACTTCCTATCAGATGGAGATGGCCCGATGGATCCCAGAAGAAAAGAAACTTTCATTGTCTTGATTTGAACAACTGTTTTGGGCATTTGGATCTTTTTGATTAGTTTCGTCTTTGCGTAAATGGATTGTGAGTGTGACCACATCCACATATAAATTAAATTAAAGCCGTGAGAAAAGGAACCAGGACAAACACCACCACACAAAGTGCATGGCTCTGTCAATGACAAGAACTTATTTCTTTGTCCTCGCATCAGCTCTTTTTATCCTATCAAAAAATTTCTATTTAGCTAGCTCTCAAAAAAAAAAAAAAAAAAAAAAAAAAAAAAACGATTCTATTTGTATTACCTTTAAATGAGTGATTTTTCTTTCGGGTTTTTGACGGTGCCACGTTTAACCCTCCGGTCGCCACCACGTGGAGGGAGCACCTAAAAATCATTCCTCTTTTAACCTAGTGTCCACATTACAATATTCATTGCACATTTGTTACACGTTATGTCGACGTGGGCCATACGGGTAACCGGGAATGGACGATATACTTAGAGGACATATTCTGAATGGAGAAACGGTTTTGCTACAACATCAAAGTAGCACACCATATTTTTACACCTTTTATTAGACCCATAGTATTCAATATGTTGTATATCATAATCAATTGTGTAAAAATATGTTGTGGTATTTTATTGTGACAATATTAATACTCGATTACTCGAATGAATGTAATGACCTGAATAAGTAAGAGCAAACGAAGCGACGAGCTCAATTAATGGCCTTTATTATGCATATTTCAGACCTAATGGCATTAAACCATAGAGTATGAATTATAAATGGATTTGTGGTTGTGGATGATTTTTGTTTGAAAAGATGTTGTTATGAATGTAATGACCTGAATATGTAAGAGCAAACGAAGCAGAAATTGGAAAATCAGGTTGTGTCAGGCCTGACACTTGCAAATCAGATCATGTCTTTTCTAACATAGAAAATCATGTAAACGTAAGGATCCTTACGTTCAAACGTAAGGAATTCAAATGCCATCTGATACAAAAAAGCACTCAACATACATTCCTTATATTTAAACGTAAGGAAATTCTTGTCCATTCAATTTTTTTTTTTTTTTTTTTTTTTGATATTTTATTGACATTTTGTTATTTAACATCTGCAAGCAAAATCTTGCAAGATAATTCTTTTTTGCTATAAAAAATCCTGTAATTTTAAAAAATAAAATAAAATTATGAACATTCAACATATTATAATGATTATTATTTAATTTTATCTTATGCATGTCTTCTTCTCCGGCCATTCAAATCATCTTTGAAATCTAAATTTTTATAGTACAAGGGAAATTTTTATAGTATAAAATTGCTCTAAATTTTTATAGTACATTTTATCTAACAACGTAGGGAAATTATTGTCCACGTTTTATACATGTCAAGATCCAAATTCTAATTTTTTTCCAGAGCATTTTTTTTAACTTAACGAATCAAGTTTGGACTTTTTTTTGTTTGTTTATTAAGCGAACGAACACAATCAATCTCGTAACCTAAACAAACACAAATTTGAAGACTTTTTTTTTCTTAAAAGGAATAATATTTAGAGAAGTGATGTATTAAGTACAACAATCTAAGTATGTTTGTTTCTTAAAAAAAAAGTATGTCTATTTGATTTTTTTTAGAGTTAAAAGATTTATTTGAATTTTATGCATCTAATACTACTATCAATGTAGAGAGTCGTATGCCTTTAATTTTCTAATTTCAGTCATTAACATGTCACTTATTTAATTAAATAGTTTTCCTAATAAATACAAGAGACTCTTGGTTTTCCTTATATTTGTTTTTGCTTGCAGGTGTTGAATAACAAAATGTCAATAAAATATCAAAAAAAAATAAAAAATTAACGGACAAGAATTTCCCTACGTTTAAACGTAAAGAATGTATGTTGAGTGCTTTTTTGTATCAAATGGCATTTGAATTTCTTTACGTTTGAACGTAAGGATCCTACGTTTACCTGATTTTCCATGTCAGAAAAGACACGACCTGATTTGCAAGTGTCAGGCCTGACACAACCTGATTTTCCAATTTCTGCAAACGAAGTGACCATCTCAATTAATGACCTTTATTTTAGGAAATTGGAAAATCAGGCCATGTCCCCCTGCTTACTTGTAAATAAAGTTCAACTTTTTATAAAATGCTTTTTTAGGTAACACGACGATAATACCGCCGTCTGAACAAATTTTACGACGATAATAGTGTCGTTAAACCACCCCAACGTCACTTTGCATAAGGAGTCCATTATTGGCGTAACGAGCGACATTTTACGCCATTATTATTGGCGTAAACAGAGTTTTACGCCACTATTATTGTCGTAAAACTGTCTTATTGGCGTAACAAGGTGTGTTTGACGCCATTATTATTGGCGTGAAAAGTTTATTACGATGCTAATATCGGCTAAATCTCATTCTCCAATAATATCAACGTAATTCTGAGTGTTCTTCGTCTTCCCTAAACCCTTTTCCCCTTTTCCCCCAAATTTACCGAACTTTCCCCAAAAAAGGCTCGATTTGTCATAGATCCTGAGGGTGATTTGCAAGGAATCGATCATGAGGCTGAATTGGAACAAATGGAACAGCCTATACAACCAAAGATAGCCGATGAGGTGAGTTTGTCTTTTATGATTTTGGCATAAGAAGCTAAATCGACTTTTTTTTTTGTTTGATTATTGTTGTGCATTTTTTGAGAATTGTTGTGCATTTCGTAAGCTGTTTTATAAGATTTAGTTATTCTGCAAAAGGAGGGGTTGGGTTTGGGGTTGTAGTTTTGAATTTGATGAAGAACATGAAGAATACGATGAAAATGATGAAATTACGCCAATAATTGGATATAAGACATTAAATGGGGTTTTTACGACACTAATATTGGTATAAAGTGTCTTTTAAAGCCAATACTATTAGCGTTAAACGAGTGTTTAAATGGTTTAAATATTTATGCCAATATTATTGGCGTAAATTGTGTTTTAACGCCAGTAGTTTTGTCTTAAGTATATTTTAATTTATATGATATAATTGCCTTAGTGTTTAATATAATTTAATATTCATAGTTTGTATGCATAATAACTTAATACCCTTATTACAATCATGTTCACATAATTAGCATAGAATATTTTTGGCTAATTATAATTTATAATCTAATATAAAAGATTATGTTTTTTTCCCTTGTAATTAATAGCATTGTATCATATTTAGTATAATTTTATACTTAATAGCCTTGTAATATCTAACATTTAGCCTTGTATAATATTTAATATACTAATTTCCTTAGCATTTTTTTTATAATTTAATAGGCTTAGTATATGTATATGCCCAATATTACTGACAATGTAACCTAACAAAATACAACGATGATGAATAACACATAACACATAACATAAATAAGAACGAACAACGACAATAACATCGACGAATTCTGTTCAGCCTTATGATGAATGCATCCACCCGAAAGGGGGGTTCTTGTAGGTCTAGGTTGTTTTCGATTCCACTCTTTCCTTCTCACCAGTTATGGCCTTCCTCAAGCCTGCAAGAAATGAGATCCTATAGGATAGCTCGTAGAGGATTTGTAGTTTCTCTTATTCATCTCCCCACTCAGCAGCTTGCTAAAGCCTCAACTGGAAGTGAGGCATCCTCTAGATTCGGTATGTATGTTTTGTTTCGCCGGACTCGTCTAGCATCTCCATCAGTCCTCCCGTCATGATGGCGAACGTATTATTGCGGTACCTTAACCTTTTAACAACCAACAATTCAACAAATTAAAATCACACTAATAACCAAACAAACAAATGACAAAACTTATAACAGACCAAACCTCACCCAACACAACTCTTACGTTTATGCACATGTATGTGTGTGTGTACATATCAGCATTATATCATATAGGTGCATAAACATAATAGTCGTGTATTTATACTTTGTCCTAACAATGTTTATGAAAAGAGGGACGACCCGACCCGACTATAACGTATGTGTGTGTGTGTACATATCGACGTTATATCATATATTTGCATAAACGTAATAGTCGTGTTTTTATAATGAGCCCTAACATTTTTTTATGAAAAGAGAGACGACACGACACGACTCTAACGTATATGTGTGTGTGTGTACATATCGACATTATATCATATATGTGCCTACACGTAATAGTCGTGTATTGTGTCCTATCAATTGTTATGAAAAGAGAGACGACACGACACGACTCTAACGTTTTTGCACCTATATGACACGACTATTACATATGTGTGTGTATACATATGTGTATATATATAGTTTCTATTTTTCAATACATATTTATATACATGTCAAGTTTTTTGTAATAGCCGTGTCGTGTTCATTTTTGTATAAAATGTTACAACTTCGGATGGTAAGAGTTCGTATAGTTATTTATTCTCAAGGTACCGTGAAGTTTTGTATGTTAATATTGGGAAATTGGAAAATTTTAGGACTTAATATATATATATATATATATATATATATATATATATATATATATATATATATATATATATATATGTGTGTGTGTGTGTGTGTGTGTGTGTGTGTGTGTATTTTCTATTTTTCTATACATATGTATATACATGTAGTTTTACATAATAGTCGTGTCGTGTTCTATACATTTTCATTTTCACCGTACCTTGACCTATATATATATATATATATATATATATATATATATATATGTGTGTGTGTGTGTGTGTGTGTGTGTGTGTGTGTGTGTGTGTATTTTCTATTTTTCTATACATATGTATATACATGTAGTTTTACATAATAGTCGTGTCTTGTTCTATACATTTTTTTTTTTCGTTTGACAATAAATAACTATTAATAATAGTGCTGTCGTGCGATAATATTTATTATTAAAATACGTATAGTTTTTATATCTTATAATAAATCATATATATATATATATATATATATATATATATATATATATATATATATATATATATATATATATATTCTTCTCTTTTTAGCAAGATTAGAACATCAATTCTGGCGAAATTACCTTGATGGGATCGTTGATTGAAGGAGCTGGACTTTCAATTACCGACCCGACAATGTTATAATCCGAAATCATTTAAACGGAATTTCCAGATCGACCGCTAAACACTTTAATTAGTACTTGTAATACAGTAATGGTTTGCATTGCTAGACTAAAAGCCATGTTGAAATTATAAAGTTAACTCTTTAAGATATAAGTTGAAGTTGTCATCTTGCAGTGTAAACCAAACATGATACGCAACGAAAATAACATACAATGAAGAATTGTACTCTATAAATAGGTCAAGCAACCATATTCAATGGTATATTTTTTCAACTGATGCACGTTTATAGAATACAAGCTTTGAAGCCTAGTTTTGAAGTGGTATATCGCCATCTTTTGCACAAGAACTACCAATATAAAACTAGACATCTTTAAGTGAAATAGATATACTCCTCCATTAATTAAGGACTTGTATATGTATATATAACTATTAACTAACAAGACATCCCAAGTTCAAGAGTTTCGAACTTAGGGTTGAAGAAGAGTGCATTCACCCATAAGAGGAAATTTTACCACAAATTCTTGATCCTCCACAATGCTGCCACCGTTTATCGTGCTCATTGTCATTTTACAGACTATATATTTATAACCCACCATAGCACAACATTCTGATTTCGCTCAACGAGCCTTTAGCGGACATTACAAACCGTTCAACAGCGGTAATCCCGGCACTCGGTGAATCAAGGTGCTGACAACTCTGCCTTTCATTTGTACTAATGAATAGGTCAAGGAGTGGGGGTCATTGATATACCAAACCCGGAATAAAGCCCGGATATACTAAGTGGGTCTGAACGCAGGCCCAAATAGTTGATCAGGCTCCCCGAATTCGATGAGTCCGCAATTTGTAAGCCGGATCGGGTCGGGATTAATCCAGCATGCTAGAGGCACTTATCACTAAAGCCCTCGACCCGCCATGAACAGCGAAATATGAGGCATAAGGACCCATCCATTCCGCCCTCTATCTCGCACTCCAACATCTCGGACCAAGCCCGCTCTACTAGGCAGACAAGCACAAAGGATGATGACTACAAGACAAAGGACTCAACGTATACGACTAAGTGTCAAGCCCACTTCCCGCAAGCCCGCCTTGTCAGCTGTCTCGCTTTATTATGTCTAATTGTACTTAATTACGTCCAATCAACGTCTTGTCATACTTAGGTAATCATCATTAGTGCTTTGCCTATAAATATGGGCTTAATGTAACGCATAAATCATCTGCGATTTAATACAAGCAGAGTCTCTCTGCGACTATTAAGCCCGCCTCTTGTAGCTTTGAGTCCGACATACACACCTTCAAATATTGCTCGAACACCGCCTGTGCACCAGCGGCAAAATCACCTATACTTAGCCAGATATCCACCAATAAACACCACTACCGTCACCGTGATATTTCCGACAATATCAATAATTGATAATTTTTTCATCAAAATTTAATTTCTTTTCGAGCATATTTCGGGAAAGCAATTTCATATTCTGACGTAACTTCTAAAAATCCACTATCAAAATTTATTATTGTTTGAAAAATCTCATGAAAACCGTTTTAATTATTATCTCAAACGAAGACTTAAAACGAATAGGAAAAAAATAATAAAATGGAAGAGATGATTTGTTCCATTTCTCTTAAATAAATCTAGGATAATTAGTAAATACGGCTCTTTTGTTCTCAAAAAAATTAGAAAAAAGGCACCTTACTTGATTCACTTGAATCTTCTTTTGTTCTTGGTTATAGAAAACATGTGTTTTTTTGTCACCCTTGATATAACCAAGCTTCGATTTTTCGAATATCAATGATTCCATATACACTCACGAACCGCCTCATGGAGAGCAATAAATGCAGCGTCCGCAAACCCAACTAATACATTGTTTGGGGTTTGAGTAGAGGGGTGGCGATTTTCATTGTCGACATTTTCTTTAGGGGTTGTATTTTCATTTACGGTCCTCTTGTCTTTGTGTAGGAAAAAATAGGCCCAAGTCGATCTATTCCAATGACGCTGCGTTGGCGCTGGAGTCGAATCTAGCTAACAAGTTCACCGAGAATGCAATATCCGGTCGAGTACATTGAGCTAAAATGCGCCTATTTCGGCTCCCAATAGCTCTTCGTCATCTTCCTTTGACTGAAATGGATCTTTCTTTATGTCCAAACTTCGACCGAAGACAAAACCGAGTCTTCCCAAGATCTTTCATCTCAAATTCGGATTTCAAATAGCTCGCGGTTTCTCTTATTTCATTAAGAGTACCTATTATGTTTATCGGCTACAATTGCAAATCCGAACTTGTTTTCTTTATTACGCAGGAGCATAGTTCATCATTCTTATATCCCTTCCCAATAGCTGAAAGACCATCAGGCAACACCTAAAACTAGGGAGAACCTGCCTCTTTGTCGAGAATCTAGTTCACTGGATTGCTTCTTTCCATTGAGGCTAATCGCTCTTTGTTGAAAAAATTTTCATAGTTAACCTCAGAATTTTCTTTGTATCATGCCGCCACCACTTGCAAAGATGTTGATCAATTTGTGAAAGGTCGTAATATTTTTCTTGTCGCATTTCAGCCTATACTTGGTTCGCAAGTATAAGTGCTTTGGTAGTAGAAAAGTGGAAAAAGATGAAACATTTTTGCAACAAAACGTAAGCCGAGTCCAAGTCAATCGAGTTGTATCACCATCTACATAAACAAGAGTGAAGAGGCATTACTACAAGACATCCACAATAATTTAAGCAAGATGGGTCGATCACGATGCCATGGTACATAGCGGTCACTCATTGGGTTTACACAACAAGATTTCAAATTTTAGTCAACAAGAGTGATCAACACACCTTTTAACCAAACACCCCATAAATCTATTGTGGGTCTTATGCACTTGCCTGTTTCTCCGCATTGCAACCGCTTGGGCTGGAATTTTGAAGCGAAGGTAAACGGTGAGCTGCAAGAGGGCAATTGCCGAAAGTGCTCTAAGATTATGTTATCAAGGCTCTCTGTATCAACTGTATCGAGTCTATGGTAATGGCGAGCAAATAATGTTTTAACTGCAGGCTGACGATGTATACCTTCCAACTGTTCGACGTTTTTCCCGTTAGAATGGACTAGAGCTAAATTGAATTTGATTTCTCACTGATCTTCACTTTTAGGATTTCTTTTATTAGAAACTTCACAAAAAGATGGCAGAGGTCTTCAGTTGGAAGACAGGTTATCCAGGTTCATTTCTTATCTTGTTTGTATATCTGAGCTCCAAGTTTTCTTCTTTTTGTAGTTTTACACAATCTGTTTATTTCTTTTTAAACTTTATTTGTTGTTGTCTTCTCTTTTCTTTAGCTCTCATTAGCCCCAAAACTCTTGTTATCCAACCCAAGCTTCAGCATTTCCAGATACGTGTGTGCAAATTAAGAAGCTTCAAAGGTCGCAATAGCATTCAGGTGACCTGTGGAATGATTTATCACTATTTTATTTTATATGTGATTTTTGTTTATTATATAGCATACTCATTCATGTTTTTGTTTGAGTTTTTCGAGTACGGTTCGTTAATTTGAATGTTATTTTCAGACTGAAACTGGAAAGATTCAGCATTGCACAAGAAAGAGTTATCCATTACTTGTGGGAAGAAATCATCATTACCCCACCAGTGTTGATGATGATTTTGATTCGAAACCATTCTGGTCAAATCTTATTAAACAAGCTTACTGGTACTTTAATGAAGCCTGCTACTTTTTGAATTGTTTTTGTTTTCTTTATGAGTGCATTAAGGTTAAACACAGAGACATAGATACAGGGTAATCTATATCTGTAAAATGGCAACTAAATTCAAATTTTCTTATGGTGTAATCAATGAAGCTGTTGGGCCGATTCAGGGAGAGGTTAACATTGCCTTCCTTTAACTTACCGTTGTTTCACGATGTTGCAGGGCAGTCAAGTCTCTACTTGAGTTTCTTGCTGAGCAGCCAGGCCAGCTTAAGTACATAGAATGGCCAAGCCTTCAGTCCACGGTAAATTTACTCACATTTCTGTATAATCTTGCAGATTTCGAACGTGCTATAAACATGTGTTTTTCTACTTACAGACTTGATCAACTTTTTTTTTTTTTTTTTTTGCCTCCCTCTAAAACGATTTAAAGATGTTTTGTTGATAAGGAATCCATAATAGTGAGAAACACGATTTCTTTTTTTTGGTGCGACTCTAACAAGATAGTGTATGAAGTAATAAGGATAGCTCAAACGTTCAAAGGGAGGTGATAGGACCACTACATGTGCCACCACATCGCGTCATTAAGTAGATTAGTGATCAATGGTTCAAAAGTGTGTAATGACACAATGTAGTGACCATATCATTTTCCGACCTTAAAACCACTCCAGCAAGTGTTATGACAGTGTACGGTAAATGCCAATGTTGCCTTTACGTGTGTGTGTAATCAAAGTGTGGAGTCACTGAATTCTGATTTTGAGCCTTGTTCTGTATCTTTTGCAGTTGAAGACTGCTACTCTTACTCTCCTTCTGGTGGGGCTGTTGATCATTTCATTGTCGTCTGTTGATGCAGCTCTTTATTACGTATTTGCAGTACTCTCACGGAGGCGTGCTTGACACTATCTTCTTAAACCCCAGATTTGTTGTTGCAGGATTCAAGACAATCGTAGTTTGATCCTAGGGCCTTTGAGAGTAGTAAGGGTGGTAATCATATAAAGTGTCGCACATAAAGGGTATCTTTATCTGTTTGAAGATCAGTGCTATGCGCGAACATAATTGGACTTAAGCACAGATACTAGACAGAATTGTTAGTTACTAGAACTTAAGCACATGTACTTGACAAAACAAGAAGCCATTTGCTGTTATTTTTGTATCAAAACGAGAAGCCATTTGGTATTTCACTTCCGCCTTCTGGCTCTCATTTATCATACATCATTACATCTTTGAGTCATTTCACTAGACAGACTAGAGTCAAGGCCAGCATAGTATCCTCTGTAGCCCTCTTGTGATTCATACAATGGATGAGAAATCGACAGTACCATAGAAAATTTTGACGTTAACGTTGATTTTTCATTCACTGTTGAACAAAACAGACGACCACAAACACACAAAAATAAGTGTCATTTGTCGTGTTTTGATTGGATGATAAACAGATCCCCCTCACTACTGACAAACCGCAATGTAATAAAAATAAAAATAAAACTTCAAGATCCTCTTTCATTAAAAGCAATAACAAGTAATGTATAACCACCAAATGTCTTAAAGCTCAGACACAAGCAAAGTCTACAAAATTTACTGCTCGGTAAAAGAAAAAGAGTTTTACAATGTCTTCTTAATCTCTGGATACTAGCTTAATGCCAGTATGGCCTCTAAACTGAAACCTTATTCTTTAAGTGAATAAAATCACAAATGCACCTCTAAGGTGTAAAGCATATTCAAGAAGAGAGGGCATGATACAAAAGATTTGGTTTTTCTTTTTCCCGGCATTAATTCGACGCATCCCGACTATAAAATTGATCAAGAGTCTTTGCCGGGATACGGTGAAGTAGTTCACGAGGAAAAATTCGAAGCAACGTCCAAGCTAGATCAAGCGATTGAAAGATGTTGCGTGTATCATATGCTCCTTGCGCGACAAACTTCCTCTCGAATTTGTCAAGAAACTCCAAATACAGCTGTTTTTTAATAATCAAAATGAAAATGGCATCAATTTTATGGAAACTACTAGTAATGATGATTATTACTAGCAAAAACAAAATAATGTTAAAGTATCTAACCAGATCCTCAGAAGAAAGAGCTTCTTCTCCAACCACAGCTTTCATTGCCTGCACATCCTTCCCTATTGCATAATTTGCATAAAGCTGAAGAGCAGATTATTGGTTTTATTATTACTCATTTCGAATCATATTAATATATAAAGGACATGAAGTAAAGGTATGGAAGGACAAGGAAATACTGCTTTCATGTATTAAAAAAAAAAAAAAAACTGATTGGACTATACCTGATTGGACACATCAGCATGGTCCCGGCGAGTCATACCCTCTCCAATGGCACTCTGCAACATTAAAAAGTATGGCATTTTGGAATGAAACCTTACTACAGCAGCAAAACCAGAAAAAAGTAGTAAAAGAATATTCACCTTCATCAACCGAGACAAAGAAGGAAGAACATTGATTGGAGGGTATATCTGTCATGTTCAAAGACTTTTGTAAGTTCGATAGCAGTCAATGGGAATAAGCCATTCAAAAGAATCTATAAAAGCCAATAAATGCACGACTACAAAAACTACAAAATCAAATATCAATCCGACCTGACGATTGTGAAGCTGTCGATCAATATATATCTGTCCCTCAGTAATATACCCCGTCAGATCTGGTGTTGGATGCGTGATATCTGGCCAATAGAGGGGAATATTTCAATAGTGTAATTCAAATATACAACACTTTTTCATAGTGAAAACAATCACAGTGATTCAAATTACCGTCATTGGGCATGGTCAGAATAGGTATCTGAGTGATAGAACCCTTGCGTCCCTCAATACGTCCAGCACGCTCATATATGGTAGCCAAATCAGTATACATATAACCAGGATAGCCACGTCTTCCGGGCACTTCCTCACGTGCAGCAGAAACCTAGAATCACAATTAGTCCTTCAAATTTGAGGATATTTTAATAGGAAAAACTTGTTTGAGTCTAATTGAGATTCTAATATAGCAAATAGTAGCAAGTAATCCAAAAACTACTGAGTTCTTGTAGAGTACCTCTCGAAGAGCGTCAGCGTAAGAACTCATATCGGTCAAGATCACAAGAACGTGTTTCCCACATTCGTAGGCTAGGTACTCTGCTGTGGTTAGAGCAATACGAGGAGTAATAATACGTTCTATCGTTGGATCATTAGCCTGTACGAGACACATTTGATAAGATTAGTTAACAAAAAAGATCTTTCATCCAAACTTTCGCATTTGTTTAAAAGGAGAAAAGTCACCACACGAGTAAATACCACGTACAAGCTCACAAGACGGCTATCAAGAAAATTACCAGATTTAGGAAAAGGGTCACTCTCTCCATTGATCCGTTTTCCTCAAAATCACGTTTGAAAAATTGTGCTGTCTCCATATTGACTCCCATAGCAGCAAAAACAATGGCAAAATTGTCTTCCTCGCCGTCCTGGAACAGTCAATATGTGCAAACCATTATATAAAATAAAATTAAAAAAAAGAACCTTTAATGCATGCAAAATGTCCCGGAAATCAGAAGAGCAAGTAATCATTTTAATTCTAATAAGTTTGCTAGCACTATCGGTTCAAGGAACGCATTTTTTGAACAGGCAAATTGGTACTCAAATAGACGTAAACAAATGTTCTCCACATTTACTGAATGGACATCATGTTCAACTACCTTTAACAATCTCAATGTAGATGCTCATTTCAAATGTAAAATACAAGTTATCAGTCAATGGCTGCAATGGGATGCTGACATATACCTCAAGGAGATTGTCAGATTTCTCCAGTCGCTTCACCAAACCTGCCTGACGACAAATTTGAGCTGCAATTTCATTATGCGGAAGACCAGCAGCAGAGAAAAGAGGAATTTTCTGTCCTCTGGCGATTGAATTCATGACATCTATTGTTGAAATTCCAGTCTGTATCATTTCCTCAGGATAAGTCCTCTCACTAGGATTGATAGAACTCCCTGAAGGAAGTTGATCCAAGAAAATGAGACATTTGAACCACGAAACCTAATTGGCCTCGTCACAAAGGCTAGTTTATCACTCCACAAAAACTAACCAGATATATCCAAATAAGCTTCAGGTAGAATAGGAGGACCATTATCAATGGGTTTTCCTGAACCATTGAATATGCGCCCAAGCATATCCAGTGAGACAGGAGTTTTTAACACCTATAAACAATTTGTTATTGCCATTGCAGTTATACTATCAAAATATTAATCGCATTCTGTGAGATGAAAATTGAGGAAATGATAATTTACCTCACCAGTAAACTGCACGGTTGTGTATTTGTTGTCGATTCCTGACGTTCCTTCAAAAACCTAATAAGCAGGAGATAAAACGATAGCAAACAAAAGATTCTGGGTCACCACCAACTCAGAGTTACAAGATTACTCAAGTAAAGAAAGCAAAAATAGAAACTGATGGGATTCCATGAAGATTTCAGAGAATGCACGGATAGGAAAAATTCAAAACAATCAATACTGCATTAAACTGTAACGGCAGAGTGTACAAAGCGAAAAAAAGAAAAAAAGCAAGAAGCTTGTAGAAACATGATGAAGATGGCTAATTTTAATTATGCAATCAAAGCTCTGCGTCGACCTAGTCTATAGGAAGAATGAATTGTTAATGACATGCTCAAATAGAACAATAGCTTAAGTACCATGTTCTGGTATATTTATCCTTATTGCATGCATGACCTATGATGCACGGATATTTCTATCTAATAGCATGCCCCGTATCCGATACGTATCCAACACAAATACATGCCGGATACTTAGAATACACATCTGTGAGTGAAGTTGTAATTTTCAAAAGTTAGATCAGCATTCGATATGCATGTTCTTAACTCAGATATGTGATAAGAAGAACCAAGCTGAAAATTGGGTAAAAATCGCCAAATAATGAGTGAAAAGTTGTCCAAATAGATGAAAAACTATCAAAATTTAAGAGAACAACTAAAAATTGTTTTTATTTCATGTGTTATGATGTTTTTTTTTTGTTTATTGTTTTTTTTTAGTCATAATGTGTTATGATGTTTTTATTATTTGATCCTTATAGTTTTATTATGTACAGTTAGATCCTTATATTTTATGCATATGCCTTCCATACCAATATCCTATATTTTCCTAAAAACTCGCACCGTATCTTTGTATCCATACCCATGCAACCTAGTGCATGACCTGTTCAAACTTTAGGTTGTATGTAAGTTTGTATGCAAGAACCTACATTATATTTTAGCTCATACGCAAGAACCTCATATTGTCATCTGGCCACATGCTGTACTTTATTTAAGCTATAAAAAAGGCAAAAATTTACAATGATGCAAATCAAGTAACATTTTATGAACAAATCTTTCTTTTGAGGAAATATGAATACAGCATAAGGTAATCTTAGTTGTTTTACATCGTATCCACTAATTCCGCAAACTTTCTTCTACCAATGACTTTGCAATACAAAAATATACATATCAGGTAACATGATAAGTCTTTCGGGAGGAATTATTTCAAATAAACATGCAAGACATGTGCCTGTATTTTAGTGACAAAATAACCATAAAAGCAAACCATATTTAGTTGTTAATATATTGTCATAATCTTCCTCTCTCCCTCTAGGCGGATGTGGTCAGTGTAAATATTAGTTCTGCCAAAAAACCGTTCTTTAATTTGATAAGATCTAAAAAAATCACCTCAATGACTATTGCCAGGCTACTTTTCTTTTTTTGAGAAGGCCAGGCTACTTTTGAATAGTTCTTATTGTCAAAGCGCTAGACGACGCCGAGTAAACACCGTAGTGCCCAACACCTAGTCATCTAGGCGAAGGGAAAGTGACGCCGGCCCACGTAAGGCGATACAAAAAAGAAAGGAAAAAAAAGCATTCTCTGGGAAGAAGAATGAGCAAGTCAGCACACAACGGCGACTTAGCAGGTTTGCATAGCAATAAAAAAAAGTGGCAGGTCCAACAACTTAGCTTCAGCCTTCAGGATTCAAAATCCAAAATCTTAGAGTTGCTGAATCGACTAGAATACCATATTGCCAAGTATCAGGCAGAATCTAAAGTGCCATTACTTCATCATAATAAGACAAAGACAAGGGTGCAGTAAAGACAAGATCTCAGCAAAAAATAAATACTTCTATAACTATTAAATTTTTGAAGAATAGATTAATGTTCATAATAGCTATCACTATTTTGTTTCCCATATACCAAGGGCCATTCTGAAAGTTCCAAAGCTATTACTTCTACACCTCATTCTGCTCATGGAAAGCGACAAAAAGCACTGCTTTAGGCGAGGAAGGTATCTGCCAGGACATTCCCACCGACCCACCCTCCCTCAAGGCAATGTCTAGCTTAGCGCCTAGGCGTCACCTTGATAGCTACTTGATATTTATACCCTACGCCTATAAATGATTACCTGAACAACCGCCTTCTCCCCATCAACTTCCAGAACTTGTCCACGTCTAGTTGTTCCATCTCCCAAACGAATGTTGACTATTTCCTGGTACTTCGGTCCCTGAATTATGTAACACAAAATGATCAATCAAAACTAGACTCATGTACAAAGTAGTATCTAATCTTCAGTTTTGAGCGGATGACAACATTCACCTTCACTTTTTCAAGGATAACCAGTGGCCCGGCAACTCCAGAGACAGTTCTGTACTCTGCAGGGTTGAACAGTGTCAGGAAAACCCATCACACGCATTACTAGAAAAACCCATCTCTCAGGTTTCATGACTAACTCTAGAAGACTAAAACAGTTGAAGTAAAAGCAAAATAAATCGAGCCCGAATAGTATATAAAAATTATAAAATCTCTCGTAATATTCACAACATAGCGGCTAATACTAACTTCCAGTCCAATTGATGATACAAACATGAACACCAAACAGTAAGATAGGATGTGTTAAAGAAATTTGGAAGGAATCTGATAAGAACTATTTTGACTAATGACTTCAAATGCAAAAACAATTAGTCAATCAATCCTGAGCTTTTTGAGAAAGGTTGATCATTGCCAGTTCTTCAAAAACAAAAATTGACAAAATATATGTACAGAACATTACCCATGCCAATCTCGAGAGTTCCCTCCTCCAAATCGACATTGTTTTGAACCGCCACCATGATTTACTGAACCAGATTAAAAAGAGATCAGAAACGCAGAACAGTTCCAAACATAAAATGAAATATCCAACCATATTAAAAGAAGCCAAAAAGATACAAGAATTACGAACAAAAAAATGAATTAACGAACAAATATGCTTGGGAAGGCAAAATTCACTTGTTCCTGACTTCACAGAACAGACCATTTTACATTTTCAACAGAGTTGAATCCGGTAATTCATTTGAATCCAACGAATCCTCCATTTTGGGTAAAGTAAACCAAAACAAAAACAAAAACAAAAACGTATATGTATAGAGGATAAAATGCTCGAGCAGTTGAGGATGAAGCTTGTGAGCTTATCTAGGTATGAGGAATAAGAGATGCAGGATCCAAACCCAAAAAAAAATAAAAAAAATCAAACCTTCTGGACTTGCAGTGCAGAGGAGAGAGCTGGCAAGAATTAAGTGTGAGATCTGATGATGTCGATGAAAATATATATGATTATTATGGGGCTGGAACTGTATTTCCTTTATTTTCACCTATAGATATAAATCCCAGGACCGTTTAGAGATTTCTTGTTTAGAGATTTCAAGAAGAAAATAACACTGCAGTAGTTATTCTATTTTTTTCTGTAAACTACAGATTATGTAAAATTTTCTTTACATCTACAGCATTTTTACATATTCTGTAATTTTCACTTTATGTCAAATTCATTATGTAAAATAGAGTATCTGATGCATTTCATCTTAGATATAGATTCTGTAAATTAGAAAATTGTGTTTTTAAAGCTGTAAAATAGAGAATTCGTTAAGAGTATCTGATGCGAGTGCTCTAAGTGAAGGGTAAAATTGGTCAAACCACAAGAAGTGACTTGAGAATTTTATGGAATCAGCGGTTCGATGCTCCTCTTAAGCGTTACTAAGTGTGTGCCAACTAAAAGGACGCGTGTCCTACCCCTTTACTTCGAAATAAAAATATTGGTGTCTAAACACTCGTTACATCGATAATAACAACATTATACAGATATTACGACAATATTATTGTTGTTAAATAGATTTTACGATAATATTAATGTTGTTAAAACTCTTTAAGATAATAATACTGTCGTAAAACTTCTTATTACAACAATAATAATAATAATATTAATTAGGATGAATTTACGACAATATTATTGTCGCAAGAAAAAGTTTCCCAATAATTACAGGTGGAAGGTTTGCTTGATCTGATTTATCAATTTTCCAGACCTTTCCCCTCCCTATTTTCATCGCCGACAAACAATTATCTAAAAAAAACAATTTATATAGTTCTAAACATAATATACAAAGAATATTAGGGCAGGACAAACCGTGATGATTAATTTTTTTATTATTATGGATTTACGAAAAGCTTGTATTTTTTTTCGTAAAAAGGGACGACAGCATTTGACTGCATTTTGAACGCACGATATGCTCATTACAATGTATATTAATAATATATATGTAGTAGACGATATAGGTTTTGAAAAATGTTGTTGCTCGACTCGACTGAACCAAAAAAGATCCGGCTCAAAACTCAGTTCGATTTCGATGGAGACCCAAAAAAGCAAGATTTAACTGAACTCGCTATGTACTCGGTATACCTCTAATCGGATTATAACTTCGATTACTTTTCTAGAATTCATTTAAGTTTTAATGAAATATGGCAAGATCGAACTCAGGTCACCTAATACTCGAATCGAGCAATATTTTTTTAAATATGGAAAAGAATATTTTACAATAAATTATTCGAGCTCAAACTCAGCTCGGTTAATTATTCAAGTAGCACGACTCGAGTCCGAAAGTGAGAAAATCCGAATCGAATCGATCTCTCTTAGAAATCGAGTACAATTAACTTAGGAGTACATTAATTATTTTTTTAAACTAGGATGTGCTGACACGTGTCAAGCTCTAAGCCTACCACGTGTCAGCAGGGACAAATGCAAGACTTGAGCAAAATGGGGACGTGGCCGGCTGTTTACTATTCTTCCTCTTTTTTAATAGTATGTAGATATTGAAAAAACTCTTAGTCAGAGTCAGAGTCCACATACAAGATTCGAGTCGAACTCGAATTAATCAGGTCAGTTGATCCCTTTTAAAGAAAAAAAAAGTTCAAAATTAAAGGGAGTGTCTATCTCAAGAATCATTGTTTTTAGTCATCTTTAGCAAAACGACGTAGTTTTGAAAACAAAAATACGTCTAAATCATATTCACGTTGTAAGTGTACGGTTAGATTATTGATACTTGTGAGAGCACTTGACTCTTTCACTTGAGAGAATCGTGTTTTAGGTTGTGACTTGAGGAAACCACGTATTATTGATTACGTTTAAGTGAGTTTGTTAACTGGTGAATGAGATGCAAATACAATGCAAGGCAATGCTCCTAAGACTAATGTAGTGTTACAATGCATCAACTACAGTGCAACTACTAATGATGATTACAATGCAAGTATGAGACGAGCCTTAACAAGTCGTGACACAAAGATTAGAAATACATTGTGTGCTATTGTGACGTCTAAGTGTAAGTGTGTGAACCTGGTTTAGCTTCAAGTAAAGTTATCTTGATGTAAGTGTGCTTGTTTTAGTTGATAAGTTGACTAAGGTCTAACGAACTGGGCTTGGGGCGTTGGAATCAACAAGCGAATCACCTACGAACTGGGCTTGGGGCCCAGCTTACTAGTGATTTGCGTTGGACCCAACTAATAAATAACTAAACGGATAAAGAGGCACAAACACAGTAAACAGACACAATTGTGTACACCACCAAACATTCACCGGAGAAAAACCTCTCAGACTTAGTGATAAACCACAAGGAGATAGTTGCTTCAGTACACAACCTCACTTTCACATTAAACCACTCAAAAGTGAATGTACAAGAGCTAAAAATCATCCCCTGGATATGACCTAGTGGTGAAGGCATGGGTGTTTAAAAACAGCCTGAACAGGAGCGGGAGGTCTAAGGTTCGAACCCCACAAGGGGCGAATCGCTCTTTGTCTCCTGTCAATGGGCAGCTTGTGTTCTAAGCTACTAGGTACCCAGATTTACATCTCCATACACCTGTGGGATCGGGAGTATGGGGACCCTCGGGGGTAGGGTTTACCCTTTTACAAGAGCTAAAAATCACTACAATCGTCAATCCTCAAACGACGCTCCGAATTTTTTTCCTAGACACATTATACCACTCAAACCTTTTCAAAACTCGACACCTGTGTTTGCAAAATGAGGACTTTGAGCAAGTGTGAAGAAAATGTTTGACTAAAGAGTTTCTCACATGATCCAGTTGATCAGGGACGGACCAGCTGCAAATGGCGGGGGTGCTTGGCCCCCACTGAGATTCGATAATCGACGTGTTTTTATAGGTAAAAAATGTAAAAACACTATTGATGCCCCCACTCGCCTTTCGAATTTATTTTGGTGTCCCCACTGAGATTTTTTTCCGAGTCCGTCATTGCAGTTGATGTTTACTGGGTTACTTGTACTGCTAAACAACTGGTGTCTATAGTATGAGAAAAAATGAAGTTTAAAGGGTAATTTTGGTAAAACGCTTTGGGAAAATGCTAGAGGGATAAGTTTAGTAAAAGATATTAATTTAAAGAAAGTTTGACCCCATAGGTTTGAAAAATACTTTTAAGTAAATTGTTTCAAAAGGAAATAAAATATTCTAATTTTCTTTATTTAAAACATAATACTTAAGAAAAATGGTGTTTCTGAAAAGCTAATAGGTGTGCAGGCTCTCAAAACTCTACAACATCTCATATTCCATTAAATACTTCTCATCAGCATCCATATCTTTATCCCTATTACATTTTAAATACTATTAAATAATATATTTTTTACTTTATAACTCTATTCATACACATTAAATATTTATTATTTCATTCCAGCAGTATCCCTATAATTTTTTATAATTAAATATGTTTAGGCACGTGAATAGTGCATCATCGGATGTAGGGATGCACTGTTCATATCCCTAAAAATAAAATAGGGATAGAGACTATGCTATGGGAGCTATTTGGGATAAACTTTATTTTTTATCTTCATTTTAGGGATAGGACACCATATAGTGCTTCTGCTATAAATGTCCACACTTCAACGGATACATTAGCAAATTTCAAACAAGACACATATCATGAAAGATCCTTGTCGGGTGATTTTCAATAAATAATCATTAAATCACGACTTATCGAGTAGTACTTAGGTTGTTGATCCGACGGAAGCTAGGTTATTAAGCACCGACAACTCACAAAGAAACTTAGCTAAACGAATCAAACTTGTATTTTTTATGTTTAAAATAAAAGGAAATAAAACAATTAATCTATCAACCTAACCCATTATCCGGATTGAGAAGAAATTAATATTAAAGAACTCCTATGAATTCGAGTTTCACCACGGTAATGATATAATCTTCGTGTCATTATGAATTCCTAAGCTTGCTAGCGAATTATCTGATTTAATCAATAATATTGTTTCGAACTATTATTGGTCGTGCCTAAATTATTATTAAATCCGATTTTTCGGTTGTTAAACTAATTTAGACCTATTAAGGTTCATATTCCATATTGCCACAAGAAATTATAATCAACTTTCATTCTCATAAAATTCTTGATTGATTTTAGATTTCTAAAAATATTAATCTAGCTTGGCATTTCAGTCCATCTCCAAATCAAAAAACAATTCTTTACATGAATCATGAAATTTTATCTTTCGATCCATCAAACAATAAATTTATACAAAATAGCATACCAAAATCAATTCAAAGACATAAAAAAACTCACAAGTAACATGAAATATCACAACTTTACGTCATACAACCATTATCGGGCTACATCGATTCATAGAAAACGAATCTACTAATACATAGACATACGAGCATCTACTAATACATAGACATACGAGCCATAAAAAATGACATCATGAGACAAAAAGAAAAAAAAAATGAATAATAAAGAAAAGGAAGAGATATAAAACTTCTCTCTAGAATCAAATTAATGATGAAAACTACGATCCCTCTCTTCGTTCTTGAATTTACAAGCAAAATTCCTTCTATTGAGAGGTGTAGAAGAATGACACCACAACCAATTTACCCGAGCATCACACTTTGAAAAATTCCGACTTTACAAAGGTCCAATATTGGCTTTCAATTTCTCCAGAGTCGACTTTTGTGTATAAATTCGATTATGAAAATGTCAAATTTCAGTGCAGTACCAATAACAATGTCCTAAATTTTTGGTTAAGCGTCTCGTATTGTGCTAGTTCAACTTTAATGAACTTGGATCCTCTCAAGTACTCGAGATAAGTGTTCTTTCAAGTACAAGTGATCTAACAACATACACAAAATGTGAAAAATGATCTAACCGTATCTTTTTTTTCTTTAAATCTATGTCGTTTTATTAATAATGTCTAAAAACAATTGTATTTAAGAGAACACTTCCATTAACTATGTGAGATGATCTTTCCTCCTAGTTTAATACTCCATCCGTCTCAATTTGTTTGGGACATTTTGAAACTCACAATATTTAAAGAGATATCAATTAGTAGGTTGTCTGGTAATTTAAAACTTGATTAATTTACCTTTTTGTCATTTTTATATGTAGAACAATTTTCACTTTATAAAATACATTGGGGCGATTTAGACAATTAAAACAAAACTTTGAGGCTAATTAGAGTTTTAAGACTTATTTTGAGACAACTATAAATAAAATAAGTCTCAAACAAATTGACACGGATGAATTTTAAGTTTTATTGTCTAACAAAACAAACTTGTGAACCAGAGGTGAGGTGAGGTGGTGGGGGTGGGGTGGGAGGAGGAGGGCAGAAGTGGTTGGTTTGAGGATATAGTAAAAAAAAAGTTAAAGGTTGTGGAGCACTGTTTTTTTATCTAAAATTGGAAAAAAGATAGTGGTTGAGAAGAACAAAAACGCGAAAGAATAAGGGTGTGGTGCTCTAAAAACAATTGTTGCTTGTCTTTACGGGCAAGTGGGAGATTGTTGGATATAGTGCCTGAAAGACAATTGTTGCTTGTCTATACGGGCAAGTGGGAGATTGTTGGAAGTAGTGTCCGAAAGACAATTTTTGTAATTATTTTTATAATTAATAAATGACAGATTTATTCTCATCTTATTACTTGCTTCGTGCTTGTAAGTAATACACTGCTGAAAACCCCAAGTCGTATCATATGTAGCCATATAACTTAGTGTGTGTCACACATGAGGATTAAGTTTATGGTGATACACTTGAAATATTAGTCCGTGATGAACTTAATCAAAGTATGGGGTCTATTGATTAAACTACCACTAATGCGCCCAGAACACTTTATGGCGTGACCGTCTTATCCGGACCGTCGATATTGGTTATCTAAGTGGGGCATTTATATATGATGTAGTAATATAGGACTGGACCAATTTAATCTACATTTCTCATATAATTCCGTGATTGAGAAATCTTATTAAATCACAAGATGATTATAAATGGATTAACCTTAATCCTGAAGTGATTGCAGGCGCCTGCTTGTTTCAAGATAGGGTTTGATGTATTCGTTAAAGATTGCAAAGAGGCGCGGTCCGAATCACTTTCACGTTGACACTATTTTGGGATGAGTGAGGAGTGTGTGTCTCACAGATATGAAATCCATCCTTTTCTGCGGGAAGTAGAAAGACAATCCCATTATTTGTTGATCCTAGAAACTGATCGATCGGCCGAGTTCATATTGGTTATGAACTAATTGATCACTAGTGGGTTGATGGTAAATAAGGATAAGATGTAATGAAGAAGGTTTACGGAAATAACCCGCTTCGTTACGGATAGTCTATGGAGGGTTAGTCTGTATGTAATGATTATATCAATGGACACTTATTGACTCGACTTTCTGAGAATAAGTTATATCTATAATCGATAGAGTTCAGTTTCGGATTTATGGTGGTGTAATTCCGAAATTAATAAGTTGAGTAGAAATATTTTGTTCGATGAATATTTTATTCAATTTATTGTAGCTACTGGTTATAGGTTCATGGTCCCCGGGTTGGCTCCTAACACGCGAGTGTTTTCACGTTTTGTGAAACCTCGAAAATAAGTTAAATAGTTGGTCTATTTAATGAATATGTGAATATTATTTATTTGATAAATAATATGTAAAATAGAAAAGACATTTTCTATTAATTATAATGGCAAAGTGGCGCCACATATGTTGAGGAAATTAGGAAAAGAAATTTTAGATTATGTCACATTTGTAATTAATTAATTATTAATTTTTTAGAAATTAATGAAAAAAATAAGAGATTGATTTTATGAGAATTGTCTCTTATTTTATGGCAAATATATTTCCTTATGGAAAAGGTAATTGTATTGTGAAAATGATAAGTCTCTCTTGACTAGTTAATTTCCTATATAAAGAGAGTTTATCCGAACACAATACTACATCAAATTTGTCCCACCCTTATCCAAAAGAAAAGAAAAATTAGTTTGTTCTAGCCATTAGGAGAAGAAAAACCTAGAGTTTTTCTTGAGCATATTCGAGGATGTTTTACTACGAGGATCGACGTCCACCAGTAGTCAATCCTGAAGACTGCGAATTAAATTCGCTTGGAGATACAATCCTGAAGACTGCGGCTTCTCTTTCGTAGATTGCGGCTCCTTCTTCTGTTGGGTAAATCTTCTACCTTCTTGTAGTTATATTAATTAATCATGTGAATAAAATCATGGCAAAATCGCATGCGAATTTAATTCGTAGCTTTCGCTGTGTAAGATCGAACGTCTCGATCGGTGTTATGAATCAGATCTGACGATCCAATTATGGATCGAATCCGAATTTAAATTTCTATACATTCAGCATGCGCTAAGACAAGAAAACAAAATTTGGATACCAAAAAAATATGGAGTGCAAGTAGGAAATAATTTTGGAGTATATGAGGGCAGCTGTAATGGCTCAGCAAAGAAATTCAATCCAAACATATGCTGACCCACTCATTTAAGTAGCAAAAGTGAGATTCACGAGCTTTTGTACAAGGTAAGTTGTAATGACTTTATAATATATTAGGTATTTAAGGGAATCAGTTTATGCCTCTATTTTTAGACTGCATCATTGCTGGGCATGAAGAAAACGCAGTTGAAAACAGAGCCATTATTTACTAATCATCTTTTATCGAGAAAATATAAATTTAGGTCATCAGAATATCTTTATTTTCATTTCAGTCGGATCAGCGCGACATTTTTAAGTTGCCGTGGAAATTTTTTCTCTCATGTGAAATTTCACCCCACGTGAAATTTCGCATCTTTGGAGAAAATTCAACCGGATCGAGGAAAATTTGACATGGCACTGGAGGAAATTTCCACGTGGCGAGGAAAATTTCCACGGGCAACTTAAAAAAATGTCGATCGACACAACGAAATAAATAAAATAAAGTATTCTGATGACCTAAATTTATATTTTCTCTTTTTTATCTCAATCTATTTTGTTAGATATGGACCCATATAAGGGTGAAAAAAGGCCATTAGACTGTTTTCAATGGGCCCTTTATTTACCCTCCAAAAATTACATATCATGTATTATACACAAACTGAAAGCTGCAATGGTTCACTTTATTTTTAATGGATCTGGAAAAATGCTACTTGAATCTCCATATATGGAGTATCCCCTCAAGGTGAATAGTGTGCACTTTCCCTTCGTTTTGTGGCTAATGTGGTGGATGAAAAAAAAAAAAAAAAAAAAAAATTGTGGTTAGGTATATAGTTGAAGGAAAAGGTGTTTGAAGGATTGGGTAGAGGGTATTTGTTGGAGTGAATGTTTTTATAAAGTATTAAAAAAATATAACTGAAATAAAAAACGATGTGTTTGGAATGTTGTTTAAAGATGTATCATTATGGTGACCCCAATGGTAACATTTATACTCTCCCTAAATTTGATATAGGGTGGACATGCATGCTTTAAAAAATGTTAAATGTTAAAAAATGTTAAAAAATGGTAACATTTAGGCCCACTATAACACTTCATTCAATTCCCTATCTTTAAAAAATGTTAAATGTCTCCCCAATAATAGAGTGTGTGTTAATATGAATAGTAGTTGTTTTTTTTTTCTCTCTCCATCAATTTTTCACATTCTTCTTATCCTGTGATGGTGTGTTTTGTTGTTTATTTAATTTAATTTTTTTTTTAATGTTTTATCTTTTTTTTTACCCAATTAATTAATTTCGCACATCAATATCATTTATATAATAATTTGTTATGTATCGAGTAATAATGACACAAGACAACGAGAAGATGATCACAACGATGATATACATCATTGAAAAAAATTTATATATACTATTTTTTCCATACAAAAAAATTAATCTGTCCAAATATTTATTTTTTTATTTTGAACTCTTTTTGTGATTTGGATCGACATCTTTTTTTTATTTTTTTACCGTTGTGCGACGTATTCAAATATCACTTTGTAATAATAAAATATTTTTAAAGGGATGTATAGAGGTTGCTTATTGGAGTGAATTATTTTTTGGGTGTTGAAAAAGTATAACTATAAAAAACGATGTGTTTGAAGGATGTAATTGGGTGTCCCCATTGGGGTCACTGTTAGAGAGAGTCTTACAGCTGCCCTAATAAACAGAAATAAATGAAGGCCACATTTAAGATCATGTGGGATACGCTTTCTTTTCTCCTCCCCTCATTGGATAGTTTTATTATTATTATTATTATTATTATTATTGGTTGGCCCTCAAACCTCGAGAAACAACAAACCATACCAAACCAAATGTGAGAATCCGTTGCCTTATATCAAATCCATTTATTATCCTTTGCCATTATTCACATTGTGACAATGATATTTTTATCTCATACATCTCCTAGGATTTTTATCTCATACATCTCCTTTGCCATTATTCACCTTGTTAATGGTTTCTGGATATTTTTATCTCATACATCTCCTAGGATTTTAATCGTATCAAATGATTAATCAAACCAGTTAAACTCGGTTACCGTTTAAAAAAAAAAAAAAAACATAACAGTGAAAATAAAGTATAAATATTTTCTAACATTTCTTATCAATTTTTTTTATCGAATAAGAAAATCTGTATATGTACATATTTTGTAAAATTTTCTAGGTAAATGTCATATTCTTTAACAAAATACTTGCATAATGATGAAATATTGTTTAAATTTATCGTAAGTTGCTCAACAGAAAAAGGAAAAAAAAAAAAACGATTAATTGATTAATTAATTTCTTTCGCGGTTGCCATTTTCTTTCTCAACGCAATATTAAAACTTCACTTTTACTTTAGACAGAAGGAATCGTATACGTATGGCATCAACTGTTCTTCTCCGACCAGACTGCACCTTTTGTGGCGGTGGTAATCCGGCCGGTTCGGCCCGCTCCGTACATGCAACTCGCCGACATAACCTGAGCTCAGTCCAGATAACATTGAAGGACAACCATCGCCGGTGCTCACCATGGCAGAATTTGCGGCGGTTTCTGGTAACGGCTCCTCGAGCTGGCTCTAGAGCCGATGACTCGGCTCCTTTCGACATGTCGCTGGAGACCGCTTTGAAAGTTTTAGGCATCTCTGAAGGAGCTTCCTTCGAGGATATTGTCCGAGCGAAGAATTCAATTCTCGCCGCTTGTAAAGATGATTCAGAAACCATTAACAAGGTTTTTTTTTTTTTTTTTTCTTTCTTTTTTGTTATACATATTTTATAACTGTTTGTGATGATGTTATTTCTTTTATCAAAATGATTCGGATTCGGTTATTTTGAGTGCTGTATTTAGCTTTTGTCTTTTGCAATTCGGATTCCTGAAATTGAGTGTTCCGGTGACATGAAATTGCCGTTAAATAATGAAAGTATGTTCTGCTGGCTTTGTCACATGATCACCGGAAAACATTTTTTGCATCTACGACATGCAGGTTAGATTTGCAAAGTGTGGTGTTCTTGCTTTACATGTTGGAGTTACAATACCAACTGCAAAGTGCTTGTACACTCCTGAAGTTGGTGAATATTTACGGAGACTACTACAATAGTGACACCCTTGCTGAATAATGTGGATAAACAAAAACTTCTGTAGATAATTCTCTTTGCTTTCTGGGTGCTCTATGAGATTATGATTTGCTTGGTGCTCTATTACTTCAAGTTCCTTGTCACAATCTCGTTATTTCTTAAAATACGAAATGTAGGTGATTTTTAGTTTATACAGTTGGATGTCTGCCTCGAAAATGACATCATTTTGACATTTGGTAAAAGAAATTTAATTAGACCTTAATTTTGTGCCTCCGCTGAACTTCTTGGCTGGATCTGACTGTCTGGTGGTACTGTTGTGATTGTGCTATATAAGATAGTCTTGACTTGCGTCATGTATTGAATGCTTCATGGCATCTATAGTCGCAAGCTTTTTCTGAACACCCAATCAGCATGCCCAAATGAATTTCTCTTGTGTTTTGCTTGCCAATTCTCTTTTGGAATAATATTGGGACTATGTCCTAGGTGGAAGCTGCATATGATACACTGCTAATGCAGAGCTTATCACAACGAAGAGCAGGCAAAGTTGTAAGTAATAGCGTTCGTTATGCTGACGTTAAGCCAGTAACCGCTGGTGGAATTGGATCAATGCCCCTGTGGCTGCAAAACACTGTCAAGAAATCCCCTATTTCTGTGGATACACCATCAGCTAAAGAGTTAGGTTTAGAAGTTGGGGTATATGGAGCTTTAATGGTCCTAGCTTTTATCAATGGATCCTCGACATCATCTGTGGCACCATATGCTGGAGCTGATGTACCTGGGTTGATTCTAGCCTCCAGTTTTGGGGCATCCTTATATTTCATGACAAAGAAGAATGTCAAGCTTGGTGAGTTTTTATCTCTTTGAAACTTGCCATTTGTGGGATATTCTGCTTCATTTTACTGTTCTTTTGGTCGATTTCGTACCTTTTTTTCTTCTTTCCCCGACCCGTTTATAGGCTTCATGTAATACTGTTACTTGAGTGGTGCTCTCAAATCATAACAAATAAGGGGAAGTAAAAATTGATAAAAAGTTGAGTGGCCAGACGTAATTTGCTAGCATCTCTTTTAGGAGGCCAAATTTGTATCGTTCGCCGTCAAAAGAAGGAAAAGACTAATAATAGCCAGAAACATGAATATTGCTTGTGTAATTTTTTTGATTGATAGAACCAATTTTGTTTCTGGACCTCTTTTTTCCTTTTCTGCTTTGGAGCTTTGGTTAGATATTGTTCAGCTTCCTTTTAATTTAGTCAATTCTCCTTATCCCTTTATAAGGTATGTGTCGTATTCATTCTGAAATTCGTTCGAAGATGTCACGTTACATTATATTACTATCAAAGTCGATAAATTGTTACTTGTGTGCATATAGGGTTTCTACCCATTTAAGTACTTTTAGCACACGTTTCGGTCTCGCTGCAGGTAAATCCGATATCTTTATAAGATCTTTTTTACTTCTTGCAGGAAAAGCTACAGTGGTAACAATTGGAGGGCTTGTTGCGGGTGCAGTAGTTGGATCCGCTGTGGAGAACTTGTTACAAGTTGACATAGTGCCATTCCTTGGCATACACTCTCCAACGACGGTTGTGAGTGAAGTCATACTTCTTTCTCAACTTTTGGTATCCTTGTATTTAAGATAGTGGAAAATAGAAACCTTTAGGATTCGAGTTTCTGAAAATACTCTTCTTGAAGGACCTGTTATGCAGGTAAGTTTGAAACCTGGGTTGCATGACTAGCTTGAAAGTCTGCATATTAATGTATAGCATTTGTGAAATGGTGCCACTTCTCCAATGATTGTGCGTAATTCTAGTTAATCGGTTGTGGGGCGTTTAAGATAAAAAAAAAAAAAAAAAAACATATTCAGTTACTTTGTTCTTGCACTGAGAATGGCCCAATTGTATTTAATTTAAGGGAAGTTTAAGAAGCAACCATATTCAACTACTTGTTCTAGCAACTGCAAATATGTTTCAGTTTTCAAGCATAAAAAGCGCACCTGTTTCTTGAATACTAAAAATAGAAAAAAAAAAAGGTCAGACAATAACGTAGACATGAAATCTATGGAAACAATTCAAATACAAGTGAACATGAAGCCTTTATGGCACCTCATCTTGGTTGTAAATGCATCCAAGACGACGCGCCAAAAGAACCTCCCCACAATCAAAGCGTCTAGCTAAACATTCTTACAATAAATAATACAACAAGGGCACTTTCAGTGAGATACTACCGTCTTTATCGTGACACCATCGATGATGTCACTCAGAGCGATTGATTCGACGTTACCCTACTACAACAAAACTACACCTCTATTCCAACCCGAGTTCTTTCTTCTCCTACCTTTTCATGTTATTCTAGAAATTACAACAATAGTAGAGTGTCTCAGCAAGTTGCTTCAACACATTCTGATGTACAAAAAACCATAAATGAACACAGCTTACCTCTAAAAGAACTAAAAGAGGACACCTAAGTCAAGTGCAATTGCCAAATTGGTGAGGTGGTAAGAAGCTTTCACATTGGGATGATGTACTACTCTCTTTCCCGACGTCTTTGTTCAGAAGGTCATCGTACATCTTGTAAGAAGCCATGGAAAATTCTTTCATTGATTCAAATACTCTGCAGAAACCTGTCTGAAATCCATTTAAAGTGAGCCTTTGAGTTTCCAGCATGCTATTCTTATGGTCCTCTTTTTCAAACTCAACTTTTCTCTTCAAATCATTCAAACAATCCTTTCTCTCAATCAATGACTGAGATTGATGATCAGTTTCTTCCTCCATTTTATGTTCTGTAAGCCTTAGTTCATATATGCTGCTCTCAGTCTTCTGTACTGCAATGACCTTCTTTTCAAATTCTTTTGTCAGCCCGTCGACTTTTCTTTTCTGTTTCTGTTCTTCTCCTTGCTGTATCCACAAAGCTTTAACATCTTTTGCACAGCTTTTTATAGCATATGAAACTTCCCTTTTTGGTAGTTTCTGCATACAAGACAACCAGTCACGACACGTGACGAGAAGTTGAGGGCCGTTTGTTCGGCATGGGGGATCAGAACTTCTGGTTCTGGAATAGAATTCAACTTCAGGAACAATAAACTTAGCCAACCAACCATGCATTGCTTCTACATACGCCTTCTGGGCTGCAACATACTCCGTGAAACACATTCGCCAATTCAGAAGCTCAACTTCAAGCTGACGTGTTGCAAGGCGGTGAGAGCCATTGCAGAATTTCATGTAGGTAGGACAAGTAAAACATTTCACGTCGAACATAATCTTGTTCTGTATTTCATGAGACTCCATCATCATTTTCCAGGATCTCATCATGCTGCAATAAAGGGAAACGAGTTCAGAAAAGACCAAGAAATGAACTAACTATAATTGATCTTATCTTCCTGTTCTTTTGAAGTGGCTTCTCCTTACCCTAGAAGCAGTTCATTAACTTGGGGTTGAAGTTCTTCATCTCTGATTTTCTCAATCCTTTTTGATATCGTCTCAGCTCTTCGTATGGCAACAAGGATCCTGCTGTATAAATCTTTTACTGCTGCCCTTGTTTTATCTACTGTAATACCTTCATCTCCTCTAACATCTTGATTTCTAAGTACAGTGCATTTCCTCTCGTATATCTTCCTGGTATCATCCCCTGCCTATGAATGGGAAGTTCATAAAAGGTGAATAAGATTCACATACAGTCCACTAGAATCGACATAAAACAGTTCAAGAAACTACATATGACAGTTAACTAGGTTATATACGTACTAATAGGATGAGTAGTGAAGATCATTTACCTTAACTTCTTCATAGAGCTTCTTTTCCCAAGCATATATCCGTCCTAATGTTAGTGAATGGCTTCCAGAATCCATCCCCCCATAATCATCAAACAAATCATTCTTGAATTCAGTCCATGTTGAAGAGCTTTTGGAACTAGATGCCACAAGGCTCTTGCTTGACGATGAGCGAGATAAACTGGAGCGCCAGGTAATAGCTTGAATGATTTTCGTCGAGCTCTCTGCAACCACATTAGAGGTTTAAAGACTTCTACAACCTAAGCTGAAATTCACTTCAATTATCTAGAAGCAGAAAAGCAATAAACCCTGTAAACATGACATTAATTTGCACTTAATTGTATCATTACTGTAAAAGAGTACAATGTGGAAACGTAGATAAGGTATTCACAGCAACTAGGACCTCTTATGGAAGATCCACCCTCATATTCCAAGTATCTATAACAGTATCTTATGACAGTAAATTCTTAGAGCAACTTTGAATTCAAGAATCAAGAGGAGGGACCACTTTTCCCCCTTTTGAAATATGATGATGGGAAAACTAATTTATAAATAGGAAAAGAAAAAAGTTGGGACCTTTTATTTCCTCCAAATTAGACTGCAATTGAACCCTATTGACCTCTAACATCCTGGAAACATCTTTCCCAGAATCATATGCCCTTTTAAAATAGTCTTCAATATCCCTGAGTGCTTCTAACAACTCTCTTCCCTTTACTGGATCATCAATAACTGTCAAATTCTTCTGTTCCACTTGGCTTCTAACTTGTGGTGTTGTCTCCACTGAATTGATAACATCAACCTTGTTCTCCTGTTCAACATTGTTGTTTCCTTCAGTGAATGTCTCTGTTTTTGCTTCCTCCCATTTTTCTTCATCCTCTTCCAACTCAGGAATGCCTTCCTGCTCCCTCAAGATTCTCAAATCCTCTTCGGTTAAGCGATTGTGTGGGCTTATCATCTCCGGTTTTACGTCTGGGAAAGGATTGAAGAAATCCCACCCAAAGTTTTGCTGGGATGTGGGTGGTTCCATATAAAAATACCCACAAGCCGGTTGGTTAAGTTTCTGCATTTCTTCTTCAGCCTCCTCCTCCACCTCCTCTGAAGAAGAAGAAGAAGAACATTCTGCTTGAGTGGAAGGAGGTGCATACGACTGGCTTGAAATGGTTTCCTTGGTTGGTTCTGAAGGTGTTTGCTGGAGGAATAAAGGGTTGGAAACCACATTTTCTTTGGGAGGAGACTGAGGACAAGGGGGTGGAAATGTGATCATAAATGGAGAAGAAGCTGTTGAATGGCAAGCAACAAAGAGGTTGATAGCTGCTGAGACTCCATTGAGTGATTGACAGTATCTATAATGTGCATCAGCCAAAGTGTATCTTCTCTCTACTGCTAACTTCAGCTGTTGTTTTCTCTCTCTGCAAATGGACACTACTTCTTCTTCTTGGCCTAACCTAGATGCAACACAAGCCCCCATACCTCTTTTAAGACAACAATCAAACAAGAGGTGGTGGAAAAGGCAGAAACTTGGAAAAATTTCAGCCCACCCTAAAAAAAATTGAATGTAGTGTGAGAAAAGGCAGGTTTTTAGATAGAAAAAAAAAAAAAAGACTTTAGCTAAAAAAACTTCAAATATTGAAGTGAGTGCTGGTCAAAGGACAAACTTTTAGGGTAAAATGAGAACAACCCACCTCCTATCTAAAAGTATACAAGGCATTAGGGTAGAAAAATGGCGCCTTTGGGTATAGCCATTGAACCCTTTTAGCACTCTGGCAGGAGAATGAGCAAAAAGATGAAAAAAGGCATCTAATAACAGTGGTGTTGCTCTCATACAGAAAACCACATGTATTTGTCACAGACAATGCAATAAAGGCTATGGCAGTTGCAGAGAATCCCAGGAAAGAAAATGAAAGACCAGTCAAAATTCATTAGTTTTTCAAACTTGATAGAGGAAGAGTTTCTTTCTGCAACAAATAGGAAATCAAGAGAAGAAGAAGAGCTGGAGAGCAAGGTTCTTTTTTACTTTTCTCTCCCCTTGTTGCGCACAACAGCAACAGATTTAAGAGAGAAAAATGAAGTTGTATAGCAGTAGTGGTACAGAGAAGGATGGTCAGGGGCTCGAGGACGAAGAAAGGTGATGGTGGTGTTGTACTCTTTTAATCAAAAATCGTGACATCTCACTGTTTTGAATAAATGTTAATGTTAGTACCAACAGGAGGAAAATACTTGTGTGATGAGGGATTTTAAGGTGAAATGATGGGTGAAACGATCAGGATCACACAGTTTAAAGATAGAATGAAACTGTGTGGTGTGTATGTATCCACACCGTATGGAGACACTACACAAGAACCTCCCCCAACCGGAGTGGTGACCAAAATCCCCAAATGAACCTAGTGGTCAATTTCCACTAAACTCGATATATTATTGTCATAATAAGGAAGATTGTGTATATATGTATATGTCAATTCTTGTCCATTGAGATAAATATCAAGTTTGATAATTAATAATCATCATAAAATTTGCTACCTATGTCTCGTATCTAAAAACGGTGTGAATGATGTATATCCAATGTGAAGATTAACCAAAATCTCTCCAAATTAACATCTTGTCTTGTTAACTATGTGAATAATGCATATCTAAGAGCAAGCGTAATAAGGCAGTTATGGTCATATTTTTGCCCACTTTTGTCAGGATAGAGGAAAGATTTGCATAAATGTAAAATAATGATATTAAATTAGAGATTTTTTTTATGTCTATCTACTCTTGTCTGTTTTCAGGGAGTGAACTAGAGAATGCTCTCTCACAAAAAAAGCGTCAGGTCCCATTTTTTTAGGGAAAAAAAAAAATAGAAACCTAACGAGCTTGCCCAACAAGATTCGCTGAGTTCATCCTGTAAAGCTCAGTTTGAGTCTATCTGTAGACTTAGAATTTATCCTTTGCACATTTTGTTGAGTTCGACCTGCGAGGCTTAGGTCGAATCTGTCTTGCTGATTTGATTTTAAGTTGGTTTCATACCGCGGGGCTCGGACGTACTCTTGATGAGTTTTCTTAATCCGAATTTTCAGTCCCTTGAGTGCTTTATAACTGGGACATCTTGCCCCTCAGTATTCCATGCACTAACTTACAGTTTTTGGATGGCGTACTTGGCCGTCTGTATGTCTAATCTCGAGTATAGCCCGTAGACTTAATTAGATTGGTCTTTGTTGATCATGTTGAGTCCGACCTGCGGAGTTCAAGTGTCAGCCTTAGAGATTTGAGTGGTGTCCGCCTTGCGGAGCTCGGCTTGTCTGGCCTGCAGACAATTTGGCGTGAAAGTTCGTTTGATCCGACGCGGGGGGCGCTGATGTATATTTTGGTGAGCTGAGTTAGAAGTTTCGCTGACTTCGCATATTAAATTTCTGGGAGTTGGGTAGGATTTTTCAGACCTTGCGTGTTTTTTACTGAGCCCGACTTTGTGCATGAAAAATTGTACCAAAATTTCTGCGAGTAGGGTCGGATTCCTTGTGTATGAAAAATTGTACCAATATTTGAGTTATTGAAATGAAGAGTAAAAAAAGGAAAAAAATAATAAAGGGGGAAGGGGCCAGAAGGACAAAAAAAATCATAAATGGGGATAGAAGGACGTTACTACATTTTATGTGATTAAAAAGGACAAATTCATAATAAATGGACAAAAATACCCTTCTACACATTAAACACGTAGTAACAGCCAAGAAACAAGTAGTAACATTCAAAAAACAAATAGTAACAGCCCATAAAATATAGTAACGGCCAATAAACAAGTAGTAACAGCCCATAAAATAGATAAAGTTACATCAAAAAATGTAGCAACGTTAAAAAATTAATAGTCAACCCTAAACTTTTCAAAAAAATAAAAATACGACCGCTTCTCCGCCACCATGGCGCCGTTAAATCTTCGCGGTGCACATGGCCCCACCTGACCTGACCCGAGATATCATTCAAATCCGATCGTTCAGCTCCGGCGGCACAGCCATCACCCCTCTTTCTCCTCCCCAAATCCTAATCCCCAAATCGTTCAATATGATTCGGGTGATACAAATCCGATCTTTTAGGCAAATCCACTCTGTCTGTCTACTCAAACACTGTCTATATACCGCTTCCCATGGACGATTCCGGCCGCCGGGAATCGTCACCACCACGAGAAATTTCCGTCGAGTCCACCCATCTTCAATTCCATTCCGTCGACAGAAAAAGGGTGCCGATGCTTTGAACGCTGGTCTGAAATTGAGGAAGGTTGTTGTTGATGAAAAAGAGTTTCTTGGAAAAAACAAGGTGAAAATCTATGCTAAGAAGAATACTAGTATTGATGCTGGTGAATCTTCTAGTTATGAGAGTTTTTGTGGCGGTTGGGGGTCTTCATCCATGGAGGATGAAGGCGACGAGGACGAGGAAGATGAGGAGGACGAGGAAAACGAGGACGAGGTTGATGCTGGAAATGCAACACCATAGATCGAGTGTGGCAAGAAATTTGTGTGTAGATGAATGGAGAATTTGAACGTTGTTGCTTTGAACGCTGGTCTGAAATTGAATGCTGATGACGTACTGAAATTGAACGCCGATGCTTTTAAGTTTTTTTGGAAGGAGGTTTATTTTATTTTATTTTATAGATAGATAGAAAATGGTGTTTTTGGAAATTTACATAGGTTTTGTCCTGATTAATTATCAGTATCCTTGCATTCTGATTTATTTATTAATCTGTCCTTCCTGGCAAAAGCCTACAATAATAAATGTTGCATTTGTATTATAAAATGACAGGTAAACAATAACAAATCAAATTCTGAAAAATGACAGTTAAAAAAATGGAGAAAGTATATTTTATAGTCTCAAAATTGTTTTCTTTGACAAAATTTCTATCCAGAGTCAAACTAAATCCGAATTCATATTTATTTTTTCCGGAAACGAAAGGATAACACCACACACACGTCCCAAGCGGGGTTCGAACCCTAGACTCCCCACTGGGAGCTGACGATTCCAAAAATTGTCGATGATAATCAGGGATGTTCTCTAAAGACAACCTGTAAAAAGCCTTAAGAACACGATAAAAAGAGGGGGGGTGTTTTGGTGGTGGTTTAGACTGGACTTGAGAAACTGTATCTCAAGCTGCCTACGTATCCAATGCGTGTATTGGAATCAAATTTTCGTAGTTCCTCAGAGATGGTTTATATATAGAAGAGTTATGCCCTAAGGCGGTGTGAGTCTTGTCCTTGTTGGGCCTGGATTTCGTGTTCCCTAAGAAAAAGATAATTACGATCTAATCTCCTTAATTGTTGGAGATAATTATGGACATGTTTTATTTGTCGAATCAGTATTAAATATGAGGATTCTTCCTATATTTATCTAATTATCACATCGTGGGAAATACGATTGAGGATGGACTATGGCCGACTTAGATGGCCCGAGCGTAACCCTGGTTGAACCCATACGTGTTTGGGCCGACCCTCACGGAGGTCGGGAAGATCTTGAGTGGGATCATTTCGGATCCTTGCGTGCATAAGAGGTTTGGTCCGAGAGGACTTGAGCCGACTATAGGGTCGGGTAGGGACATGATTGCTCACAGTCACAGGCCGACTGGATGGGTCGGGGATGGTGGGAATCTTGGGGGTTACGGCCCTTGATGAAGGCTTTTCTATCTTTATTTATTATTATCTTTGATGTGGAGGCGACACGTGGGTAAGGTCAATTTTGGAGATCGCTTGGGAGCTAGGTTAGACCACAGTGGATTACCATTTAGGGTATGTACCAGTACAATCCAATTCATATTATAATACGTGTAGCATTGAAATAAAATATGGGAAATTAGGGATAATGACACAATCTGGAATATTTTTAAGTAACAGGACAGCTACATATTTGTTTATAGGGAGAAGGACAATTGCATAATTTTTATAGCGAGAAGGACAAACAGTGAATCCCGAAAATCAGTGAATCTCCCCAGTGAATCCCGAAATCAGTGAATTTCGACAGTGAATTTTGACAGTGAATCCCGAAAATCAGTGAATTTCGACAATGAATTTTGAAAATTAGTGAATTTCGATAGTGAATTTTGGCAGTGAATTTCGAACACAAGTGAATTTCGAAAGTGAATAAATAGTTTTGTCCTTTATGCAAAAGTTTCAAAAGACTGTACTTCTACTCAATTGATGAAATATTTATGTCTTTCTCCCTCATTCCTCCTATAAAATATTATAATTCAAATCCATAATAGAAAAGACATTTTGTATATATATATATATATATATATATATATATATATATATATATATATATTTCTAGGAAACAGTAGTATAAAAATAGAATAGCAGAAGTAGCAGGTAATATTTGTTGAGTGGTGCTACGGGCGCATCCAGTTTCTGTGACGGTGATCTTCACTGATTGATGCACGTATAGAGATACAGATGGATCATCTAGATCAGATGTGATCAACAGTGAAGATCAGCCGTTAATAAGACACCGTAATGTAGAAGCGGATGGATGTGTACAGTAGCATTGCTGATATTTGTTTCATTGGGTGGTCAGGTAGCTGTTGGCACAAATTGAATGTATGATTAAAACAAACCCGAATCCGAATCCGATTTGGTTCATGCGTGTTGCTATTGGACCGGATCTTCTGCCGTGATGGGATGCCGTGATACGTGTCGTGCATGATTTTAGTCGAATTTCGGCGAGAAAGAGAGTGAAGCAAATTAAAAATATAAAAAAAACAATTGCACCGTTTCCATCGAATTTTCGATGGATCCGTCAAAAATTCCGTCGGAAACGGTGCACGGCACACCCATCACTGGCAGAGGATCCCAATTCGTTGCTATTACCCATGAGTTTGGTCTTCGTCTTTTCAGGGTCAGAACCACACGCGAAACGATGCATCATCTTCCATGCATTAATATTTCTACTTTTAAAAATAAACTCCGTCCCTAAACATTATTGTAATTTGTAAAAAATCGTTGCTTTCTGCGCTGAAAATAGGATATTGTCTTCGCCCTCGATTCCCGGTCAAATAGATTCTTTGGTTTTAAGTTTCGAAGAATCCTATTTATATACCCTCGGGAAAAAAATCCTATTTTGTCTTAATATACTCGGACCGTTTCTTAGTAATAAAACCATCATTGTAACTAGGGGTGTAATCGAGACGAGTCGAGTCGATAGTTTCTAAGACTCGAGCTCAATTGGATTAAAAAAATTCGGGTTCGAAACTCGGCTCGAGCTCGATCGAGCCTAAAAAAACTAGACCGAACCGACTCGTTAAGTACTCGGTATAGCTCGACTCGGCTCAGAGCTCGATTATTTTCCTAGAATTCATTTAATTTTTAATGAAATATGACAAGATCGAGCTCGACTCGACTAATACTCGACTCGAATAATATTTTTTTAATTATGAAAAATAATATTTTATAATAAATTAAATTAATTAAATAATTATTTAATCAAACTCGATTAAGCTCGCGAGCTACTCGATTAATATATTTTAAAACTCGAACTCGGCTTGGTTAATTATTTGAGTAGCTCGACTCGAGTTCGAACTCAAAATTAACCGATTCGAGTCGATCTCTTTTGCGAGTCGAGTACGAGTAGCTTACGAGTAGCCCAGCTCATTTACAACCCTAATTGTAACTCGATTTAATGTTTGTCTAATACAACTATATAAATTATGAGTAAGATGATGGATAAAATTAATAATTGTTAGTAATGAGCTATATATAAATCTAGGGACTACCATTTGGAGGTTTGTCCGTCGCGATCATGAACCTCGAAGCGTGTAAAAGCAGGATGTACAAGGTGAAAGCACTTGAGGTGCGTCGATACAGTGGTGGTAATCTATCTTTTGGCGTGAATCTAAAGTTCGAACCTCGTTAGGGAAAAAAAAATGTCTAAGGTGAAAATGTGAACAAAGCATTTTTGCCACAAATAATCATTCTAGTCTCCTTTGTTCTTCCTCAACTTGTAGATAGTCGACACCAGCGACATCACCACAAAGAGCGCATCGTTTCGACAGTAGATTCTCATCAGTTTGGCAAGAATTCTAAATCCGAGTTCTCCGTTTTATCGTTTTGAACTCGTTTTTATTTTTTTTCTCAGTCAAATCATATTCTAATCATAGTATAGTCATCATTTTCTCATGGCGATTCATAAATTTAACCAAAAATCCGGGTTCAGTAGCACCATAAATCTATGGCCGAGGTAATGAGATATAATTGAAAGAATTTAGGTTTATGTGGTTCATTTTCATTTATTTCCATTGAATCACACACTATCTGGTCATGTGTCATACTCAAATTGTAAAATTCGAATGGGAATTCGTAGATGGTCTGGGCATTGCCAAGCTCGCCGGAGCATCGCGACCATGAGCCAGTTGATCCCGGTTCCCAGCTCTAAATTCAGCCCGTAACTCAGGTGTAATATCCCACACTTCAGAAAAAATGAAGACGTGTATTTTGTAAAATTCAGAATATTATATTTAATTAATAATGGATTTAAGGATTATTAAAGAAAATATTAATTATAGTTAATATTATTTGGGGGGTTATGGAATTGTTTTAGCATTAATGGGAAATTAATGAATTGAGAGAATGGAAGTTCTATTGGGGGAAAATAACCTCCCATTAAAGAGGAGGTTATCAGACTAAAATCAGAAGTTCTTGGCATTTGTTCGAACTTAGCAGAGAGAAAAGAGGTAAAACAGAGAAAAACTAAATGACAAAGGAGTTGTTCCAAAATTCCCACAAGATATTCATCAGTTTTCAGATCAAATTAGAGCACCGGAATCGTGAGAAGGCAGGCATCGTTTTGATATCAAAAGATTGAAGTCTTGTTAAGGATTTGGCTGAAGCTTGAGAGAGTGCTGCAGGCTTTTCTTGGAGGTTTTGTCTTGGAGTTTGCTTAACAACAAGTAAGAGACTCTTACTAATGTTTAATTAAGGTTTTATGGTGTTAAGGTTGTGTTTTGGGTATGATTTGTGGTTAGAAATCATGCTAGTTGTTGTTGTAATATGAGGTGCTATAGTATGTTTAAAGCATGTTTTACTGTTGTTTTCTGTGTTAATTGATGTTGATCATGATGGGAAAGGGTTGGAAATTGTTTAAGAGTAGAAAAGCATGTATTAGGTCTGTTTCTGAGCAATGCGTGCGCATTGCCCAAATAATAGCATCCTGAATCTGTCAGAATGTCGAATGCGTGCGCATTGCCCCTAACAGAAGCTGAATGCATGCGCATTGAGCTAAATGCCTGCGCATTCTGTTTTTGTAAAATGTTGTGTTTTAAGCCATGAGATGAGTTTTAAATGTTGTTTCTTGATCTAATAACATTAAATGAACATGAACAAACCATGATTAAGTTTCTGATGCGTTTAGTTCCGGCACCGAATGTACTCTTCCTAAGAGTTGAAGTTCAGGACCGTCCGAAGAGTATGATTGGCTTGTGCTTTGATGGATTAGTATTCATCAATGTTTGTGTAATTGCTAGGCCTTGTCCGTGTCTAGTGGTCTAGGAAAGGGAGTAATAGATGTGAGGGGGTTTATTTGAAAACACTTAGGTGGCTAGTTAACAACTAATAATCAACGTACTTGTGTAGTTAGAAGATTAAACAACATGTCGTTCTTGGTAAGGCACAAGGTCATATCGCGATGTGTGGGCTATTCGGATAAAGCGAATAACTCTGCTTTGGCCTTTAAAAGGCTTTGGGAATGGATGGACCTCGTGAATGAATAGCTTTACGGCCTCGAAGGGCACTTTGGGAGTAGAGGACTTCACCGAGCGTGTACACTATCGAGGCTTTCCCCGTGGCTATTGGTGTGATCCATCGATAGGTTGCAAATGATATCTCGTGATGGATATTCATCATATGTAGTGCCCTTGAATGCGGTTGTAACAAAGATAAGCTAAGCTAGAAACCAATAGTCACGACATGATAATGAACATGAAGTGAACCCTGTAGTTTGAGTCGGTCTCACAAAAATAACTTAATAATAATATGAACCTTTCGTTGTAAAGATCGAATTATACATCGACTTCCCCTCTTATCTAAGTATCGTTGTACTTACCTACATTGCATTTTGTTGTATGCTTTGTGGGTGAGAAGATGAGCAGGTTGACTACGAGCTTCTTTGAGGATGATGTTTGATGATGTTGCTGCCATGATGATGATTTCACTTTCTTTTACTTATTAAATGTTGTATTTTTCTTTCCAGACTTTTGTAAGACAAATGTTGTACTTTTTTTAGGCATCGTATGTTGTAAGTTTCTTTTGTTTCGTTGTTGCAAGATAAACATTCCATCTTTAGTCGGTGTGTAATATATTCTTAGAAGCATTTATAGTGTTTTGCCGAGTCTATTTAGCTTAGTTTACTTTATTTTGATACGACGAGCGTCTCTCATTATTTTCCAATAGCTCTGAGCTTATAGTTTTTATGCATGTTAATAGAATAATGACACCTGCATGTTGCGGGTGGTAACGCATCTTTGCATTCAACAACGGCTATTGGTGAGATATTTAGAATTTAGATCGCCATGCTTTGAGTTCTCGAGAATACTCAGTACCCTCAAACCTGGTTGCCCCGCCTTTAGGTCCATGAAGAATAATAGGCGGGTACCGGGCGGTTTGAAGTGCCTACCTACATGTCCAACAAGAATGGTAGGCCGGTTAGCGATCGTGTTTTATATCATGTCATGCCATGTATTGTATACCATGCCCTCATGGATTTACAGGAGGGACCCTCTTATGTGAGTCTTGAGCCTGTGTAGTCTTATCACTTCATGCTACTTACGCTTTAAGTACGATACATTATGTTATACAATCCAGTCATGCAATATGCAATACCGGACTGTCATTGGCGATAGGCCAACAAGCCACTGAGCAGGACCTTTGAAAAATGTTCAAAATTTAGGGTCCGGAATTTTATTATTCCAATAAGTTCATTAGTCTAATCATGTAATATATATTTTAAAAAACCGTTTGTCTTTTTCCAAAAGACCCATTTTTGATAATTTGGCTTAAGGCCTCTACATACTCAGGTACGGCCTGCATACCATGCAGTGATGGTTGTTTTTATATCATGGAGGATTCCAAGCTTTCACCTTTTCATTCCACATTCACTAACATTTTCAAGCTGGATTTGCTCCATATAAAATGTGTACTTCTATCAGCTGTACAGCAAGTTTTGTGACTTTTTAAGATATCTTGAACACCAGAACTACATACAGCAGCATACATATAACAACAGCAGAAAAAACACCAATATTTTATATTATATAGCACTTAATAGAACCTATATACTCAAAAGATATAACTAACTCTCTTCACTTGTTTTAGAAACTAAAGGCCCTCTCTTTCTTTCTCCTTGGGAGAAAGATAATGAAACCCAACTTTTAAGCTGTGCACGGTGCACCACCATCTATGGCGGCGGGCATTTTCATCGCGATGTATCAGCATGTGCAGGAGTAGTAGTTGTGCACGGAGCCAATGTGTTTAAAGGGATATTCACTCCACCTCCTTTCACAGACAGATTAGGTGATTTTACTGAACTAGCCTTACTCACAAGTTGGTGGTCTAGGAAAATGACTACCACAGTGATGTCATCATGGAAATGTCGTCGAACCCCGCGGTCAATCTTCTTCAAATCTGAGTACCTCATCTCCCTTTTCTTAGCTGCCTCTAGAAGTGCAGCTTTGACCAACCTCTTAGCACAACCCTGTGTGCACAAATGAAAGCAAATGAGTACATATATCAGCAAAACGGGACAAAGAGCATTGTCCTAACAGCTTTAAGTTGTTTAAGGAAATGGTAATAATTCAACAGAAACAATACAAGTAGTATTACACGGCGCGTATTGTTTTGGACAATGTCAACAGCATCTTGGTTGCTCAGATGCTCCCAAAGACCATCAGAAGCAAATATTACAAACTGATCATGCTCCTGCAGTTGGTGAACTGAAATTGATGGTTCTGAGCTAAGTATTGGTCTATCAAACGATTCACGAAGTCGAAACTTCTGATATAATGGCTCCTTGTTGAATTCAGCTTTTTTCAAATACACATCACCAATTGACCTTGATACCTGGATGACAAATATCAAGACAACCTTAAAATAAATCCAATAAGACAAGATTCAACTTATGCAAAACAATTATAACAACCTGAATAAGGCCCTTTACTCGCCAGACATTATGCTTTAGAACAACAATCCGTGAATCATCAGGATGTCGAGAATGCATCTCTTGTCTAACAGACTCGATACTAACGTTATGCTCAGAGGAAAGCTGAATGGGTAGTACATCCCCTGTTGCCTTAACAAGTCTCCCTAAAACAGCACGAGAATCACCGAGGTTGGCAATATAAAGAGTACCAGAGCAGATCACTCCAACAAGACAACATGATCCAACGGCTGCAATTTGTGGGTTCGTTAGCCAATTTCGGCTCACCAGAGACATAAACCCCTCCTCAGTAGCTTGTATAGCTTTTCGGATCACCTCCACAGACATCGATTGATGTTCTGAAGCAAAACCTGGCATTTATAATATATATAATAACCAGCAAATACACATCTATCTGAAAGTGAATATTCAGAAACTTAGATTTACATACTTTTGAGATGTTGAAACAAGTGTTTATTGATAAACCGAGATGTCTCGGGGCCTCCGTGTCCATCATAAACTCCTACAAAGGTACCATAAGGTCCAGATTCATGCAAGCTTAGACTGCCTGATTCAACTTGACTTTGATCCTCAAGCAAATTATTAGCCTGGACAACTGCCATTGAAAATTCCCCATTCAAATGTTGTCCAGTATCCTTGTACCACAACAAGCCATCATGGCGACCGACAGTTTCCGCAGTTGTGTGGAGACATCGATCCGCTGATGGGCGGAAACAAGCTGTCAACGGGTTCATTGATCTTGAAGGCATGACTCATGTCATCCAAAGAACCCCCTCTTAAGATATCCACATGTTAGTGATGGCCTAATGTAATCATCTCTCAAAACCTGAATCTCAACGGTGTATCTGCTAACTAATGGCCAGTTGTATATGAGCAATAATCTAATGTAAACACAAAGAAAAGCAGAACAGTAAGAGCCAAAATCTTAGAGAGAAAAACTATTCAAGATTGTTATTGTAAGAGAAACATAGCATCATAGCATACAGGGAAGGGAACTCTGATTTTCTTGTTAAAATAGAGTGTCCAAAACACAGGTAAAAGAAAAATGAAAAGTCAACTTCACCACGTACACGGATCACGGGATTATGTTTAAAAGAAAACCAAAAAGGTCTTTATATTTTACTTTAATTCATACACCTGTTCAGTTAGCCACCTCTTGATTCCACAAGGTTCTACTCTCATGGAAGGAACTGAAAAAGTAAAATAAAGCTTCAAAATATCAAAACCAACTTTAAATTATCTTAATACCAAATGCCACAATTCTTTATTTGACTTCTCTGCGTATTCACCTCATCTTATAAGTGCATAAGCATATGTATGCAGGGTTAAAGCAGAAACATTTAAACCCCCTTTTTCCTAGCCGATTAAATTGAAAGAAAAGAAAATTTGCAGCAGAAAAAAAAAACCCAATAAAGATCGTAACTTTTGGAACAACATTCATTTTTTTTGGGTAAATCTAGGGGTGATTAAGGGAATGGATCGTATGACAAACCAAATCGAAGCCCACAAAAAAAAATGTAGGTTGCAGATGGTTAAAAAACATGTCCATCATCCCGGTATCCAATTCTTGAGCATGAATATGATATCATCATACATCTTAAGACGATGAAAATAACCCAAATTAACCTTTACACAGAAAGGGGAAAAAGAAAAGGAAAACAATAGTGGGGTTGTGGACAGATTACATGTTAGATTCCAAGGATCAGTAGAAAAGTCCCATGAAAAAAATAAAGAATGCCAAGCATAACAGAGGAAGATGAGAACAGAGCACTGTAACTACATCTCCAGCCCCCGAATGGTGATAGCCAGATTGGAAATTGAGAGATAAAATACAGGCAAAAACTGGTCAGCTAACTTATAACGAAGAAGGAGGAGGTGAGATGCAACTTTTACCTCCTTACGGTCCGAATTCACGGGATCATACCTTAAAAAACAACAAACGGAGTATATATGGAGGGGAGTATAGAAATATTTGAAGCGTTATATGTGGAAGTTTTCGGTGCGCTGGTTGAAATAAATTGTGGATAATTATACCACGTCATCACATTGTGGGTTTTTTTTGGGGGTATAAAATATTTTTTTTATTTTATTGTTACAAAATCAAATCTTCTCTAAGAGCTTCTCCAATTGAACAGGCAAATATTACAGCAATTCATTAAGGTGAGTTCTATCGACACACCTTAAATTATTATTGACATCCATTTTTTGATTATTTTTTCGAATGAAAAAACGTTACTCACATTGGTGTTCCTTGTTGCACACCAACGTCAGTGATGTGCAACAAAGAACACCGGTGGAAAGTCGTGGACCGACGTTTCTAAGTTTTAACACTTTTTATAAAGGGAACACAAACGTTGGTGTTCAACGCGAACATCGTGTGGTAGCGTTCCTTTATATAAAAATCACCAGTGTCTTAGAAATAATTTTTATGGTGCCGGGAGTAATAGAGTGTCAGTAGTAAATTGACGTGTGCCAATAGAACCTCCCTTCATTAATTTGGTGTACCTTTTACATCAAATATTATCTACCAACTCCAACCGTTCAACATCAAAAAAGAAATTCTATTTTTAAAGAACGAAAAAGGGCGAATAGTGTTTTGCCGGTGAAATAAACTCACGGCAAATTTGTAGATGAAATCACTCAAAACACCAATTTGGTGTAAGATTAGCCGGGTCACTGGAGTGGAGTTCTCCCATCAAAACATCAATTTGGTGTATCCTTGGAGAGGCTCTAATCAGGTAGAATTTGATGGAAATGGGGTTTTCATGTACTTAATTTTTTTCTCTTCGTTGCTTGTGGTTGTGGTCCACCTTTAGGCTGACGGTGATCCGGCATTAGTTCGGTTTTTTCTTGGTGTTGGTCCGATTATAATATGTTCTTTTTTAGTTTTAAATAAATCATTTTGTCTCTGGAATAAATAAAGATAATAATAATAGCATTTGCATGTGAATCAAGTAATTTATTCCGCGGGGTAACAGAGTAAATTTGAAAATGCACAACATTAAACTACATATTTAACAATGAAATTACAATGTTTTAATAAATAAAAATTCAGATCTCAGTGGGATTACGCGACGTCACTCGTGACACATTGGATCTGTCCTTGTTTGCATCACGATATGTTAACAAATTTTTGTCCTTATCTATTTTACATAATATATGTTCAAAAGTTTATTTTTTTGAGGAATATATGTTCAAAAGTTAACTAAATGAAAATTTCTATTATGATTTATATAACATTAAAGTAAAAATATAAATGTAACACAATAACATTGCTATCGTCACATGTCATTACACTTGCACTATGATTGAATATGATTTAAATATCTTATACATATGATAGATGATAGATGATAGATGATAGATGATAGATGATAAATGATAAATGATAGATGATATGAAAGTATCTAAAAGCTACTACAATGATACAATTCATCAATACATCAAGATCTCGAAGTCTTATACAATACAATTGAGGATGTCAATGTATGATATATCATGTAAAAAATGTTATTAATGTGTTACAAAATACACTTATGTATCATATACATGATACACAATGAATTGATACATGACATAATGCTAGGCCATTTGGATGTCACATCTCACACGGCTCAAATATTTCCATCTTTGTCCTTGTAAGTGAACATGTCATTTCAACCTCTTACCATCACTTCAATGTTTCATCCCAATAAAAGAAACGACTAAGCTTGAGAGTAAGATTTCGTAGTTGTCTTGGAGTTACTTCATCTTATTGAAAGTGTAAGGAAATCAAACAGATTGCGCAATGAAAATTCAAAATTTTAATTTCGACCCGAGAACCGACTTTGAAAAACAATGAAAATACATAAAAGAGAAGACAATGACTATTATCATAATGATCCAAGGGATCAACTCTTTATGTTCATTTGCTTGTTGAGCACAAAAGTTGTCCAGACGTCCGGCCTCTAGCGGTAAACCATACGAACAACCACTAAAATCCTGGTAGGACTGCTACTAAGAAAGTTGGACTACTTGGTCGACTTTTCATCTTTCAAACTCTTGGTCTAAGAAGCCTTTTGACTCTTATGAACTAGCGTTCTCTTTGTTCTAATGAACTCGAGATCTTTTGGTTCTAATAAATTGGTGTAATGATCAGCTTGACACTCCTTTCCTTTTATAAGGGGAATGAGGTGCATATCTTCCATCTCCCAACCAATGTGAAATTTTTGCTTCTTTGACTTAGAATAGGATTAAGAAAACATTTCCAAGTAAAATAAGGATTAAGATATTAATTTATTGTATCAATTATTAAATAATGCTTTTATTAATATCGTATATTAATTTCCAATATTAATATTCCAATATGTTTTTAATTGAGGAATGGGTATAGGGAATTTTATTATCTTAGGGGCGGAGATAGAAATCGAACTATGGTTCTCACTGGGAAATGCAATGACTTGAACCACTAGGTCAGATCAAGATATTAATTATTCATATTGAATTATCACTCGAATATTTATTCCCGAACAACATTGCAGTAAACATCCTTATTTGATTATCGCATAATCACAATTTAATTCTAGAAGGTCATTCACTTGTGTGTGACCCAATAGGTATCCGAATATATTGATCGTACATCATTTCATATTTAACGATCGTGATTGAAATTTGGCAATGTGTTACGGCCTCCAATTATCCGGATAAGAGTCATGTGCTACTCACTACAACCTTTCCAGTGAAACAGTTACCGTGTAACTAGACTCCTTTCGCGTACCCAATATTCATACAGTTGTTACTTGACCGTAAAGACATCAACAATTGTATCTTATAATATGTAAATTGTGTTCTCTTGAATTAACACTCAGTTCCATTTTGCAAAGATTTTTTGAGAATAAAACATTTCTTATAAGAAAATTCTTTCGGATATTCATTCAATCCATTGGGAAACACGTACGAATTCCGGATGAACAAAATAAATCCTACGGATTCTTCAGTATCACATTCAATCACTACTACATGATCGCTCCATCAAAGAGAAACTTCAATAGTGTCAAAACATGACAATCAACAACACAATATTACGTTGAACTCGGTCTAAGAATAATTATACCACCGCCACAAATATGTGACAATTATAAAGTAAGTGGGTCATCTAATGCACGTTTTCAACAATATACGTCCACAATGTCGACACATTTTGATAGATAAGATCTATCACTATATTCACAAGATAGAAAAAATAATTTGATACGTGTTAGTCTAACCGTATTAATAAAGTTCTGTTTATTAATACATATGACTAGATATATTTGAAATTAAACTATTTACTGGAAATCAAGATCTCATCAATCATAATCAATATTATGATTTATATACCATCATTTAACTATAATGACGTTATTATATACGATGTTAAATTGATTTATCGAATAAACAAATAATACCTCCGCCCTTAAATAATAGTCAATTGAGGCAAATTGATTTGTCCTTTTAAAATTAGTCACTTTAGAATACTAATAAAGTTTTTATTACATTTTTTCTTTCTACTACCCATAATTTATTATTCATTCAACAACTTTTCTAACTTTACATTCATTGCATTAATGTTATTCAAATGGTAAACAAGACCTTATTATCTAAAATTTATTACACTCAACCATTTTTCTAATATGCATGAAAACCCTTAAAGTGACTATTATTTAGGAACGGAGTCCTCGGCAATTTTTTGTAGCATTTCGGGCCAGAAATTTAGCGTGACCAAGTCGAAATTTGCAACATCCTCAAATACAGACCCCGACGTCATAGCCGACATCGAGCTCGCCTTAGGTATGTCCCACACAACCCATCTCGAGAAATACCTTGGCGTACCTCTTCATCATACTCGGGTGAAAAACGAAGATTTTCAAGGCACTATCGATAAAGTTCGTGGCAAGCTACAACAGGAAAACACTTTAACTAAAGCAGGGCCGTGCTCTCTTGGCTCAAACGGTTCTCTCTACGACTCCATACTATCAAATGCAAACCGCCAAACTTCCTGCTTCTGTTACCCTTGAACTCGATAAAACAGTTCGGTCTTTTTTCTGGGGGTGAGAGTCGTGGTCTCCATCTTATTGCCTAGAAACATATCTGTCAACCCAAAGCTAAAGAGGGTCTCGGTATTCGAAGTGCCCAAGATATGAACAACGCTTTCTTAGCAAAATTGTCATGGCAGCTTTTAACGGAGCCTGAGAAACTGTGGGTACAACTTTCAAATGCAAATACGGCTCCCCCCTTGATACTCCTAAGTCAAATTGCTCATCTATATGGTGTCATATATGTTCGGCAGCACACTCCTTCCGTGATGCTTTTGGCTCTGATGAAGCAAGAAATGTTACTTGGAATTTGACTACATCGGGTAAGTTCTCGGTAAGTTCGGCCTACCATAGTCTTCATCATGTACATGAGATTCCCGAAGAAAATATATGGCGCATCATATGGTCAATCAAAGGACCTATGCGGGGGAACCTCATACTCTGGCAGATCTCCTACGATGCTCTACCAACCGCAGGCATATTCAAAGCGAGATCTATTATTGATGATGGTGCCTGCGTCGTTTGTGGCAGTTACCCGGAAATTACCTTACATGCCCTAAGAGACTGTCTTTGGGTTTCTACTATGTGGAAGCAAGTTATTCACCGACATTATTGGACTCCTTTCATCTCCGCCGTCGATACCTCATCCTGGCTAGATCTCCGCCGTCGATACCCCATCCTGGCTGGAGCATTGTCTAAAAATAATCATGTACAAGCACGACACCATGGATTTCTGGAGATTCCTATTCCGTGAGATTGTGATGAGCCTGTGGTATTGGCGGAACAAGGACTACCATGACTCAAGCACCCTACGGCCCCCGGAGACGATCTTTATCTCTGAAGCTATCCACAAAGCTCGGGAACTTAGAGTAGCTTGACCTTGATTTATTCGGATGCACTTAAACACTTGTATCTTCATTGAATCTGGTTTCTTTTTTGTACAATGTGTATGGTTTGTACAATTTTATTAATAAAATATCCGGTTTCGACCAAAAAAAAAGAGAGTTAGTATATACCATATAATAAAAATGTATATATAACAGTATGTGTCATTTATTATATGTACAAATATAAAAGCGTAGAAGTAATGATCCGATCTGGTCGAATATGATCCAAACAGATTGGGTTTAGGGCACCACACTAACAATATTTCACTTGTCATAAAGCCAATCACTCGTTCACACAATACCAAATTGAAACACGTCTTATGACATAATGTTTCATTATCATATCTAGTATATGATATATTTTCACTGAAATAAATTTCAGGTCATTTAATCATTACATGTGTCACCAAATTATTTAAGTATTAAAGTCTTAAAGTACAACATCAAATGTATAGTTTTTTTTATAGAACTTTAATTGTATGCAAATGGTTACCAATGTCATTGCTTATTTTAAAAGGATTTTAAAAGACTTGACCATAATTGAGAACATTACCAATAAGGATTTATCACATGCAAATGTGTAATTTATGACTCTTTGATCTAAAGTTGTCTATTGAGTTCATCAATTACCAAAGTTAATAAAAGATGTTGAACCCATCATTTAAGGGTCCCACTCAAATGTCACATGGGATGAATGTAGATGCTAATTAGGAACTCAGTGACTCAAAGTATTGAGCTTGTCATAATAACAAAGAATTGAGATTAATCCCTCATTTACGAGGTTTGAATTTCCACTCGACACTTCATCTTAACGTCCAGTTGTCTTATAAATCTAAGTCATTTGCCACTAGACTTTTGTCTTAGGGACATTATCAAAGTAAATAAGTAAGCACGGGTCTAAGACTAGAAGTTGTTAAAGTTGTCCATATTGGGCAATTGATATTGTATCATCCATCATATTAAGAGATGAGCTTCGCTCACCTCATAACTTTGGTTTTGGGGATGAGCCATCCTCTTATATGGGCTTGGGCTTAGATTTTTCAGATGGTATCGGAGCTACCCATTTATTGTGCAAGTGTTCGGTCTCTTTATTGGCTTTAAGAGTGCCATAGACTTACACTTGATGAGGCGTTCTAAAGTTGTCCCACATTGAACATTTGGTATTGTATCACCTACCGTATTAAGAGACGAACTTCATTCACCTCATAACCTAGGTTTTGAGGATGAGCCCCGTCTCTTATATAGGCTCGGGCCTAGATTTTCCACAGAAGTGGTATGATTGTGCGGTAAAAAGCCATATCTCATACGTTGTGATTAATTTGAGTATCCAATAAAAGTTTTATATAGACACTAGCAACAAGAAGAAAAAAAAAAAGTTCACTTTCCTATCATTGAGTCGCACTATACATGTGGGATAAGGACAGAGCAAACAATGTGGGGGTTCGTCTCATAATACGGTAGATGATACAATACCAAGTGTTTAATGTGGACAACTTTAGCACGTCCTGGAAGCCTACGACACTTTTAAAATTAATAAAGAGGTTGAACACTTGCACAATTTATTGTTGCCCCTTGATATATAATTAAGTATTTAGTCATGAACTCTTTTTTTGAAAAACATTTAGTCGTTAACTTTTTTGAAACTTTTGTCAATTAATATATTCAAATTAAACTCATGGATTATTATTTTATTATTTTGAGGTAGAAATATAATGGATTAATACAAAGATACCAACCGTCAACAGATATATCGGTCAAATAATATTATTAATAATCCAGTAGTTGGGTTTACGAAATATCGAAAATTTTATTATGGTTCTGGACCAAATATAACTTGGTGATCCAATAGAAAAACAATAAAACACACAAAGGCTCACCGTGTAAAATGTATATCCTATGTTTTTACGTTTTTACCCTTTTTATAAACAATTTCATTGGTGGACAAGTATGACATGGTAATCCTGGACCACCATAAAACCACTGACGAAATATAGACGCATGGGAGTGGGACCACAACACCTACCACCGACTGTTAATTACAAAATGCATAGGTGTCGTCGACTCGACTGGTTGCTGCTAACTGATTCTTACTCATCATCACTTTCATTTCATGTTGCTTTCTAACTTGTGAATTCATAGATTTTGTTTTGTTTTATTTTATTTATTTTATTGACTTTGACCAGGACGGAGTCAGGAATTTTTGTTCGGGCAGACTTAGATTTTTTTTTGAAGTTATTTATATAGCATAATTTTTTAAAAAAGAATAAAATTTATTTATATTTTATGATGTATTTTTTTACTTCCCGCACCACACTACAAACGTTGATTCCAATATCAATTCATCGGATCTATGTTACTCACAAGTGACATTTCCGTAGCCATAACGTGAGTGTCGTCACTAATGCTGTTTTTTAAACGTCGGGTACCACTCACGTTAAATTCATTAAAAATAAGGAAACTTCTATTTCAAGCACCACGTTTTTACTTCACTTGACACCCTTATATACTTCTGACACTCTTAAAATTACTGTTAGCACCACCATAATGTTTTTATTATTTTTGTACAACATAACGCGTGCGTGTCACCGACGTTTATTTTCGGATCGGGCGTCACCGACACCGACGTTGATTTTCAATACCAACATCGCCGATAATCGATATTATAGTTATAAATGTATCATTGGTGAAAAATGTCAGACCACTAACGTTTTCAACGAAACATAACGTCAGTAGCACTGACGCGCGTACGTGGTGCCGAAAAAGCAATTTGTTGGTGGTGGTGAAATAAATGAAAATAATAAATAAAATTAAAAAATGTGTCAATAGTAAATTCGCAGATGATGATGAAGTTCGCCAAAAATAAATGTAGTGCTTGAAATAACGTTTTGAGTGTTTGAAACGATCGTGGTGTTGGAAATAAAAGCGTGATGTCATTTTTTTGTTGTAACACATACTTTTAGTGGCTCAGGTTAGGTAGGGCTATAATGCTAATTATCTAATGGACTGATGAGTTAGTGGACTGAACATACATACTATATAGAAAAAAATAAAAAGGGTCGGGTGGGCTTAGCCCCCCTCAGCCCATACTTATGTTCCGTCCTTGGTCTTTGGTAAAAAGGTATTTTTTATATCTCTATACAATGTTGGTGTTTACAGAATATATATACTACAAACAGTATCCCAAAGGTTGCTAAATACCAAAGGTTTACTTAAGTACATAATAAATGCATAATAAATACATTGAGGTAAATACAATGAATCTAAGTATTAACATTAATAATATCTTCAACACGCCCCCATAATCCCGTGGGTAGAGAGTAGACACGGAGATTGGTCTTTAGGTTGGTGAAGCGAGGATTGCTTAAGGGTTTGGTGAGTAGATCCGCCAGGTTGTCTTTGGAACTAAGGAAGGAGACCGAGAGCTTCTTGTTGGCAATGAGCTCGCGAACGTGGTGGAAGTCGATCTCAATATGATTGGTTCGGGCGTGGAATACCGGAATATGAGCAAGGTAAGTAGCGTCGATATTGTCACACCATAAAGTGGGTGGTTAGGGCAGGGGTATAGACATCTCGGAGAAGAGGCTGCAAAGCCACTGAAGTTCAGCAGCGGTGTTGGATAACGTCTTGTATTACGCCTCGATCTTGCTTCTTAGAGATCGTGAAGTCTTTGTTTGGAACGCATGACTAATAAGGTGGTCACCCAAGAAGATACAATAGGCTCCAATTGAGCGACGGTTGTCGGGGTCACCCCAATCGTCAGTCGAGTAAGCCCGTAAGTTGAAAGCACGAGTGTCGGCGAAAGTGTAACCCTCCGATATAGTGAGTTTGAGGTAGTGAGTATACGCTAATAATGACCACCCGGTGAGACTCGGTGGGAGAGTGCATGAACTTGCTCACCTTATGTACCGCAAAAGCCATATCAGGACGTGTGAGACTGAGGTACTGAAGTCTGCCAACAATCGTGCGGTATAAGGAGGGGTCGGGAAAGAAGGGCCCCGGATCATGAGCCAGCCGAGTGGAAGCGGCCATAGGTGTCGAACATGGTTTAGATTTATCCATTTTCGGCGCGTTGCAACAATTGAAGTATATACTTACGATGTGTGAGATATAAGACATCAGGTGTGTGAAGAGCCTCGATTCCCAAAAAGTAGGATAGAGTGCCGAGATCCTTAACCGGAAAGTGAGTGGATAAATGTGCAATAACCTGATCAACAAGTTTAGGACAGGTACCAGTAATGATAACATCGTCAACATATATAAGAATGTAAATAGGAGCACTAGGAGTAGAGTAAACATAGAGAGAGGTGTCAGCCTTGGAACCCATAAAACCAAATCGGGTGAGGACCTCAGTGAACCAAGAAAACCAAGCACGGGGTGCCTGCTTAAGACCATAGAGACTGCGCTTAAGGCGACACACATAATCCGGATGGTCCGGATGGACAAAGCCAGGGGGCTGCTGCGTATAGACGGTCTCTGATAAGTGCCCATGCAAGAACGCATTCTGAATGTCAACCTGCCTTAAAGTCCAACCCTGTGAAACAACAAGAGATAATAACAAATGTATGGTGACCGGTTTAACAACCGGACTAAATATCTCCTTGTAGTCAATTCCTTAAGCTTGATGAAAGCCTTTGGCTACAAGTCTTGCCTTATGGCGCTCAACATGGCCATCCGCATGGTGCTTAGTGCGGTAAATCCACTTATTTCCCACAATATTTATATTTGGACTATAAGGCACAAGTTCCCATGTGTTAGTATGCAGTAGATCATTAATTTCCTCACGCATGGCATCACGCCAGACTTGGTGTTTAGAGGCTTCGGTATAAGACATGGGATCAGTGGAGGTGGTGGAGGCAATGAGAGCTTTGGGAAGGGGATAACGGATAAAGCCAGGGCGTTGTTTGGGTTTGAGAGTATTGGTGTGGGTTCTAGTGATCATAGGGTGAGATGGAGGTGGGGGCGGGGGTTCGGGAATAGGAGGTGAGGAAGAGTTGTGGGTTGGGGAAGGTGGAGGAGTCGGGTTATGAGGTGGTGAAGGTGGAAAATCGGATGGTGTAGGTGAGGTGGGATGATTCGGGTTGGGGGGTGGTTGGACAAGTAGTGCGGGTAAAGGAGCTGTTTGGGAGGGGGTGAGCATAGCAGGGGTAGGGGAAGTGTAGGGGAAGACGGACTCATCAAAGACCATATGGCGGGCAATGTAGACACGACCAGAGGACATATCAAGACACTTGTAACCATGGTGGGAGATACTATACCCGAGAAAGAGACACAGCTTGGAACGAAAGTCTGTTTTATGGCGATTGTATGGACGCAGATAAGGCCAACAGGCACAACCAAAGACACGAATAAATTTATAGTCAGGAAGACGATGGTGAACTACTTCGTAAGGGGATTTATTGTCTAAGACTCGAGTGGGTAGACGATTAATAAGGTTGGTGGCGGTTATGAAAGCATCCTTCTAATATGGTAAATAGAGGTTGGATTGTGCAAGGAGAGAGAGACCAACATCGACGATTTGAAGGTGACGCATTTCAACAGCGCCGACTTGTTCATGAGTATGTGGACAGGATAAACGATGTTGAATGCCAAGACGTAAGAGTGAGGTATTGAAGTGGCGGTATTCGCCACCCCAGTCAGTTTGAATGGCCTTTAATTTCGTGTTGAATTGACGTTCAATTTGGGCAAGAAAATTCGGAAAATGTATTTCAACATCAGATTTGTGTTTAATTGGAAACATCCATAGGTATTTGGTAAAATCATCGAGAAAACTGACATAGTAATAATTTCCATAAATAGAAGGTTCAGTACATGGACCCCAAACATCATAATAAAGTAAATCTAAAGGTTCTTTAGAAGTAAAAGGGGAGGTGTAAAGGGGATGACGATGACTCTTGGACAGTTGACACGGAGCACACACTTGCACAGGTGCATTATTTCACACTGAAATAGAAAGACCCTTAAGCGCTTGACGGAGGACTAGGAAGGAGCAGTGGCCAAGACGCTGATGCCATTTATTGGTGGAGGTGAACTGGGTAGTATGAGCTTGAGGACCTGGAGTGGTGGGGTGAAAATGGTAGAGACCATCCTTGACCGAGCCTTTAAGATGGGTGAGACCCGAATAGTCCTTCACAAGAAAATAGGTGTCATGAAACTCAAAATAGATGTGAATTATTGGAGCAAAAATGTCGAAATGGATAATAGATTCTTAGTGAGACGTGGGGAGACAAGGACCTGGGATAGTAAATACGTGTGTGTGGGAACAACTAAAGATGAAGTGCCAGAGTGGGTTATGTGCATACCTGAGCCATCGCCAATGTGAATCTGATCAGTATCATCATAGGGTTTGTGGTTGACATTTAAATTACGGAAGTCATTGGTTAGATGGTGGGTAGCTCCAGTGTCGGGGAGCCAATCAGTAGGGTTATTGACTGGGGGGTGAGCAGCATATGCTTGGGGTGGACGGGGGTTGGGACGGAGGGGTGCCCGGGTAGCGGCCGGGTCATTGGATTGCTCGTACCTGTAATAACACGAATGGGCAGAGTGCCCCGTTTTTTCACAAATTTGATAAGTGGGAGAAGTGTCGTTACCAGTATTGTTACCATTGTTGTTAGAGCGCGGGTTGCCTCGACCACGACCTCGGCCCCGACCCCTATAGTTAGGAGAATGACCACGGCCCCTTGTAGAATTAAAGGACTATTGTTGTTGTGGGTGTTGATTCATCGCAAAGCTGGGCTGGTTCCCACGCGTGAAGAGAGCCTGGACCGGCGATGAAGGAGCAGTGGCGGAGGTAGGAGGCATCGGCCGGTAGCGGTTCAGCCTTGATTCAGTGGTCAATAGGAGCGAGTAGAGCTCGTCCGGGCTGATGTGCTCTTGGGTGGAGACCATGGTGACAAGGGATTCGTAGTCCGAGTCGAGACCGGTAAGTAAATAGGTGATAAAATCGTCGGTGGAGAGTGGGTGGCCGGCGAGGCTGAGTTCGTCGGAGAGGTGCTTGATCTTGAAATAATAGTCAGCGGTAGCGGAGTTGTCCTTGCGGGTGGAGGCGAGTTCAGATCGCAATTGTATGAGCTTCGCATGACTCTGTGAAGCAAAAGATGTGGAGAGTGCCGACCACATAGCGGCGGCGGTGTCAGCCATATAAACGTGCATAAGAACCTCATCAGTGCGGGAGGAAGCCATGGTACTCAATATTAAATTGTCCGTTTTTGTCCAAGCGGCGAGGTCTGCTGCATATTGGGAAGCCGGGAGAGTGTTGTCGTCGTCATCAACCTGTCCATCTGGTGCGGCTGCCGGTGGTGTAGGGGGAGTGATAGTGCCGTCAACATAGCCGAACACGCCTTGTCCCTTGAGGTAGGGGACAATTTGAGCTCGCCATAGGGGGTAATTTTGACGGTTGAGTTTGGTGATATGTATAGCAGAAGATGGTGTAAAAGTGGGGTAGTTGGAGGCCGGAGCAGCCATGAAGTCCGATGGTTGAGGTGATGAAGAAGAAGGGGTTTCTTCGGGTTTTTTTTAGTGTGAAGAGGGAGCTGGAAAAAAAAATTAGGCTAATGGCTCCGATACCATGTTAGACTTTGGTAAAAAGGTATTTTCTATATCTCTATACAATGTTGGTGTTTACAGAATATATATACTACAAACAGTATCCCAAAGGTTGCTAAATACCAAAGGTTTACGTAAGTACATAATAAATGCATAATAAATACATTGGGGTAAATACAATGAATCTAAGTATACAATGAATCTAAGTATTAACATTAATAATATCTTCAACAAACAGATCTTAAAAAGATAAGGCAAAGATGGAGACACTAGAGGAACCCATGACATTATCAATTGTTGAGGAGGGACGGCGGAGGAAGATGCGGGTTGCGGGTCTGGCTAGATTCCGGCGAGAAAACAACTGTGCTTGGTGGATGTGGTTGACTCGAAACGAGAGTGATGGGTGAAGGCCGGATACGGCTTCCGTTCAATGGTGGTCAACGGGTACCCAGGATGCAGGGCACAGCCGCACAGGAGTCAAAGATGACATAGATGAGGTAAAATAGCAAATTTGGTCTTGCAACTGGACGCGTTTTATAATTGTGTTCTTGGTTTTTTTCGGTCACAATTTGGGTCTTAAGTGGTTTTTTTTTTCCTTGCAAAAATTGTCCGGGAAAATGCAGACTGGACAAATTTTCCGGCCAAAAAAATGTTATCATCTGAAAATGACATGTCATCCAAACACGTCAGCACAACTTTCCACATCAATATCTTTTTAAAAATAATAAAATGTTGCATTTTTTTCAAGGAATAAAATTACAAATTTAGTCCTATAACTGGACGTGTTTTGAAAGTGGTTTTATTTTCCCAAAAAATGCTCCTGAATGCCGGAAAAAGTTGTTGGCAAAAACAAATGTCAAGTCACCTAAAATTGACATGTCAGCCAAATACGTCAGCACCACTTTCCACATCAACATTCTTTTACAAAGAATAAAATGTTGCATGTTTTTTTTTTGCAAAGAACAAAATTGCAAATTTAGTCCTGTAACTGGACGCGTTTTGCAATTATGGTCCTGTTTTTTCTCCAGTCACAATTTTGATTCTTAATGGGTTTTTTGTTGCAAAAATGGTCCTGAACGCTGGAAAATGCTGACTAAACAACTTTTCCGGACAAAATAAATGTCATGTCATCTGAAATCGACATGTCAGCCAAACACGTCAGCACCACTTTCCACGTCAGTATTTTTTTACAAAGAAATAAATGTTGCATTTTTTTTTGCAAAAAATAAAATTGCAAATTTAGTCCTGTAACTGGACGCGTTTTGAAACTTTGGTCCTGGTTTTTTTCCAGTAACAATTTTGGTCCTTAATTGGTTTTTCTTTTGTTGCAAAATGGTCCTGAACGTCGGAAAATGCTGACTGAACAACTTTTCCGGTAAAAAAATGTCTTGTCATCCGAAATTGACATGTCAGCCAAACACGTCAGCACCACTTTCCACACCAGTTTTTTTTTTACAAAGAATAAAATGTTGTCTTTTTTTTGCAAAGAATAAAATTGCAAATTTAATCCTGTAACTGGACTCGTTTTGTAATTTTAGTCTTGGTTTTTCTCTGGTCACAATCTTGGTCCTTAAGTGGTATTTTTTTCCTCAAAAATGGTCCCGAGCGCCGGAAAAATCTGACTAGACAACTTTTCCGGCAAAAAAAATGTCATGTCATCCAAAATTGACATGTCATCCAAACACGTCAGCACCACTTTGCACATCAGCATAAATCAACATTTTTTTTGGTATAAACCGGATATTTTATTAAATCAAGCAGCTGTACAAAAAACTCTACAAACAGGGGCAAAATTTGGATTTACATCAAGAGTAGTAAACTAGAATAGTAAAAACTTAGGGCCAGGCTAATCTAAGCTCACGTGCTTTGCAAAACTGTACAAATCAAACAGGGGCTAATCTGTATAAATCAACATTTTTTTACAAAGAATAAAATGTTGCTCCTAAAGGGATTTGAGAAAATGTCATGTCATCCGAAATTGACATGTCAGCCAAAAACGTCAGCACAATTTTCCACATCAGCGTAAATTAGCACTTTTTTACAAAGAATAAAATGTTTCATTTTTTAATGTTGCTCCTAAAGGGATTTGAATCTACGACCTAAGACTAAAAATCTAGACACTTAGCCGTCCGAGCTACAAACACATCTATTGTTTAAGACACAACATATTACTTAAAAACACGTTCAGTATAAAAATATTATAAAAAATCTAATATTACAGACAATTTTTTTTTTATAAAGTATAGATAGTATTTGTTACACGTGGTGATACATCTATTGAATGTTTATTTTAAGTAATATGGGAGTTAGATCATATGGTTTTGCAGCTTTGAAGTATTGGGGTACTAGTATACTAATTCCCGGTTAGTTTCTTTCTCTATCTTTAATTTCTGAATAATATTACTGTTACAACCACTCTAACACAATGCATCTCGTAATTTAATGAACCATTCTAACACACCGAATCATGCAATGTTGTGTGACAATGGTACTGTAGATCTTTGATGAAATGTAATATCATTTCACTATTACATCATGTTACAGTTAATTGTTGTTTCAGACTGATCGTAACAGTATCATTAGCTATAATCAGAGTAATTAATATTTCCTTTTGTCCCATTTTGTCAAGGACTTGCTTTTGTTTCATTAGAATAATTAAAATTAATACATTCATTTTAACGTTTTATTTGTTAATTTAATTAATTATTCAGCTTAGTGACTATGAAAAAGAGTTGGAAGAAATGAAGAACATGACATGACAATAATATGTTGCATCTTTACGAAAATACAAAAAAAGGACAATAAAAATTAAGAACCTCTCGTATTACTTAAAATAAACATACAATAAATGTATCACCACGTGTAACAAATATTATCTATACTTTATGAAAAAAATAAAACCGTCTGTATCATTCGATTCTCTATAATATTTTTATACTGAACGTGTCTTTAAATAATATGTTGTGTCTTAAACAACATTTGTGGTTATAGCTCGGATGGCCAAGTGTCTAGACATTTAGCCTTAGGTTGTAGGTTCAAATCCCTTTAGGAGGATGACATGATATTTTTTTGGACCGGAAAAGTTGACATTTTTTTGGACCGGAAAAGTTGTTCTGTCAGCATTTTCCGGCGTTCAGGACCATTTTTGTAATAAAAATCCACTTAAAGGACCAAAATTGTGACCGGAGAAAAACCAGGACTAAAATTGCAAAATGTGTCCGGTTACATGACTAAATTTGTAATTTTGCCCCATGGATGAAAAAAAGTAGCGACAAAACCGTGGTCTTCCTTCATGCCTCACCAGGGGCGGATGTATGCAGGGTGCACATGATCCGGTTTTCGGTTTGTTTTTTTTATCACTTTTAAAACTAAACCATTATTTACTGTTTTAAAATTTACAAAGCAAAATCGAACCACAACTAGGTAAACCATTTTATTCGGTCTAGTTTGGATTGACTTGGTTCCGGTTTTCCGGTTTTTTATCTTCTCTATGTGTGTGTAACGGTGTATATACATACACACAACATGATATTGTCATACATTTCAATTAGGCTAAGCAAATAAGATCGTAAACTATTTTATTTCATATTGTCATAGGTCCTATTATGCTAGTGACAAAACCTGCGCGTGTGAGGTGGTTGATTGAAGTATTAATAGATAATGGTCTAAAATATTGCTTATTTACATGTAGTGATAATTGAGGGGTTATTTACACCAAACCTAATATACTCAGACACCACCTGCATGTGCACCACAATAGAACCGACCTTTTTTGGTGTATTCGATAAGCGATTTTGATTAAATGCCCCATAATTAATAATGTCGATATACACAGACGTATACACACATGTATACACACATGTAAATATTAAATGCCCTATTACGGACACACACACACATATGTGTATATATATATATATCCGGTTTGGTCCCGTTTTTATTATAGAACACCAAAACCAGATTGTTTTTCACGGTTTCGTTTTTTACAATACAAAAACCAACAAAAAACCATGGTTCACGCTTTTCCGATTTGGACCGGTTTTGTTCGACCGGTTGGTTTTGTTATAGTATATAGGTGATGGGAATGCTTTGAGTGCGATCGGTTTTGATAATATGAAGACCTCGGTAGCCCTCTTGTGAAAGTCTTAGCGAGCCCTCACCGTTAGTTTAGTATGATGTAATGTAGAAAGCGGTTATTGATTTATAGTCTGTTGTAACCGTTTGTAACTTACTTCTAATCGATTTACGAGTGTATGAAGCTATAAATACCCCATGACCGGTGCATTGTAGCTTAACTCAGAACTTTTAGTTCATCAATAATAATTCGCATTTTATTTTCTTCATTTATAATTCTATAAACTTCATTATGGTATCAGAGTCACACTTTTATTGTGCAAGTGTTGGGCCTCTTTGTTGGCATTGAGAGTGCCCAAGCCACACTAGAGGGGGCGTGTTAAAGTATACTACATTGGGAACTTGTGATTGTGTAACCCACCATATTAAGAGATGAACTTCCATCATCTCATAACTTACGTTTTGATCACCCATAGATGTATGTAGTGTAAGGGGGTAAAGTGACTCCATTGAGATCCTGGAGAATTTCTTTAGTATTAAAACGATGTAATTTTGTTGTTAAAAAATGTCTTTTTGTTCTTAAAAATGTAGTGTTAGGCTCCAGTGACCTTACTGGAACAAATTTTTAGATAAAAAAAATATAGTTTTACAATACGGTGATCCCACTGAAAAAAAATTCCTGAATGAGGTAGAGAGAGTGAAGAGAAGACAAAGTGGAGTTCGAACTGGAGAGCAAACTAGCGTGGAGCTGGCGAAATGGCTTTACTGTCAGGGTATTATTGAGAAATATATGTTCGGTGGGGAAGGGTGGGGTCTAAATGTAGTTTTAATTTTTGAAGGTTCATTTTAAAAAATAAAAATTTGTCAATAGTCAAACTGATCTCGGTATTGTAAATTAGAATTTTGTAAGATGTGGTGTCAATTATCATTTAAAAATTTAATGTTCGGTGCCTTGCCTAACCACGTAATTTTAACACTGTTGTGGTGCTTAGGTAGAAAAAATAAGGTGTCTTTAAAGGATTTCTTTGTAAAATACTTCATTTGTTTGGACATGAGTTCATTTGGTTAAATATTATTCAACGAATAAAATTTTAGCTCCATTTGTCTGGACATTAATTCATTTTAGTTAAAACAATGAATAAATTTTAGCTGAAATGTTGTTATTGTATCGATTGTATCGGGTTTTATGTCGAATGAGGTCGATGTGATATATCATGGGAAGAAAAAAAATATTCTTGTTTAAATGGAGTTTTTTAGTTTTTTGGTATTGTCTCTTTCGTATACCAATTAAACATTTATTATGTATTGTTTCTTTGTAATTTATTATCAATTCTACGATTTTTATTATTGATATCCGACGGAGATGGGCGTACCTGCTCATACAGATTGGGACCTCTTCATCGCTTCGATAGCAAAGATATGGGGCCTCTTTCCCCTTTGTCCGCGATCATAAGCCGGATCCTACCCGCTATTCGTAAGCCGGGTCCTATCCGCCAACAGTAAGCCGGATCCGTCACATTTGTCGTAAGTCGGACTCCTCCTCTACGTGTGATTTCTACCCATATAGTCAAGTTGATTTCAAGACAAGACATATATGAAGGTCGCGGTTATGATCATAAGGATAAATATGAGTTCATTTCGCCATGCTTATCTCGCCGGTGGCTAATCTACCTGGTTGGCTGAGCCACTTGTATTGCATGCATGATTACCTATAATTATGTATTCTTAATTGTCTTGTCATGAACAGTAAACCGACATAGTTTTAGCCTATATATGGGATCACAATGTAATAGAAAGGATCCAAGAATGAATACACACAGAGCTACTCTGTCAATTTGTCGACTCATTAACGTGCTCTTGACCTAGCGTTTATCCAACTGTATCGTTCTTACACACCGCCATACACTCTCCGGAGAAATCACATATAAAAAGCCTTATATCCTCAAGATAAACACTGTTACCGCAAACCTGATATTCTACGCAATATCAGTTGGCTCCGTTACCGGGACAATCATCATCATTCAGCGCCAAGGTGTCATTTGCTCCACCGCAAAGACGATTTCACGGTGTCTCCGACAAAGACGCCGCCTCTCGTTCCTCCGATCAGCGAGAGACCTTGATCTCTGGGATAATCCAGCTTGAGACATCATCGTTTCTTCATCTCAAAGCAACATACACGGAGCAAGGATCACCAAATTCGGTCTGAGACCGCCTCATTCGAGAAGTATCCACAAACTCATACACGGGTCCATCTTTAAATACCAGGTTGGTTTGTACGCCTTTCTTGCGATTCGGATCTTCAAGTAATAAGGAATCAGTACTTGACAAAACCACTTGGAAAATAACCAAAAACACCCCGCATTTTGATATTACGAGTTGGAAAAATATCTAGCCACTAGCCAAAATATCTTACTAAAATAACTCCAAAAAAATCTTAGTCGAAATGGCGGGTTCAAAACACTTTAACCCCGTTACTCCGAGTAAGAGGGTAACCAGGGTAACTTTCGCGCATGCGAACACAGCGTGGGGAGCGAGCAGAAAAGTACTATCTGCAGGTGATGCCGGGCAAGACATCATGCCCGATATGCGAGCCTACATAAGAGAAAGGACTAGAGTTTGGGAAATACATGGCGGCGGTCGAGAAGAGCCGTGGGAAAGGCGTCGCAGAAACATCTTACTAGATAATGAACAAGAGGTGTCAAGCCAGCGGGGAAGCGATCACAACAAGACTCATATAAGATAGCTCTACAAGCACACATGGAATATGTAGAGGAAATGCGAGTAGGAATGCGAGTAGGAAATACGTTGCTAATTGCTGAGGGACTACCACCTCAACCTATCTGCAAATTCAACCTTCCTCAACCCGCACCAACAGAGGTGCAACTCACTCCCATTCCCCCAAAAACAGTCCAACCTCAACGATCAGAAACGGAGGGAAGCAGCCATGCAACTTCACATCCACGGAGGGATAAGAAATCAGCTCTAGGTCGACTGGGGCCCGTGGTCGACGATCGCGGTGCAGCCCCTGGGGCGACCTAAGAATCCTCGATAGGTCCGTACTCACACGGAAGGGCAAGGGGACTCACAAGTTGAAGGAGGTTACGTTGCGCTCCCACCTATCCCCCTAAATCAAGTGGATATGGGCATAATGAAAAAGCAGATAGAGGAGTTGTAAAGAGGTACAGTGGGTGCTAAAGTTGTTCCGACATGGGGACGAGTATACTTCATCCAAACATTTTGAAAGCGGCCACAGAGGGAACTCATTATCCAAATTTCATTAACTACTGCGGGGCAGCAGATCCTTTGGATTGGCTATCTGCGTTCAAAGTAGAATTAGTTTGTGCACGTCTAGCGATGAGGCACCTGGTGCATAGCTTTTGTTGGATCGATGGGACCGGCAGCATCATGGATTCAAGGGTCTTTCTCTCGGTTCGATTTATCTTGGGACGATTTGATCAACAAATTTATAGCGAGTTCGAGATCGGTAGGAGGACCAAAAGACACACATCGACTGCCGCATGAGGTCCGACAAGGCAAAATGAGGGTACTCACGGCTATTATGAGCGGTTTTACAAAGTATAATGAGCTAACAAGGGGTTTAGTGACAACGTCGTTATGAGAAGCCAAACGGGATGAATCCGGGAACTTGAAGTCTTATTTTGCTTTTGACACCAAAGCAAATTTACAAGAAATGTTGAGTTCGGCCCAGAAGTATATTGCTCTGCGGGGGAAACGAAGAGCGTCTTCAGTCCAATAAAGGCAAACAGAAATGAAGCGCGATCCATACTGATGTATGTCAATCGAATGATGTATTTTCTGTGAGATGTTAATCTCATATTTTAAAGTTTTAAACAATATTTTATATTAATTATTAGTAAATATTGTAATAATAACGTTTGTTTTTATATATTAGATATTTACTAATTCAAATTATTTTGAGGATTAACGGCCTAATTTTGTTATCAGATTCACCTGGGATTTTTCTTGTTTTATTTTGTACAGATATCACGTAAAAGCTTTGGAATCATGACGTAATGCTAGACGGTGATAAATCATGTAAAAGCTTTGGAATCATGACATAACGCTAGACGGATGCATGTTTATCAAATCAAATCTTTTAGAAAATCCGGTTCTGACAAGGTCCGCGCAAACCGTTACTCACCGTCTCATCTGGAAAGATATCCAGATTTTGCAAGATTTGGCAAACACTTGAGCAATATTCGGCATTAATTGCCTCGACAAGTTAGTTGAACCGCACAAACCGGGAATTACCGGCGTGGGCCGAAATGGTGCCCTTCAATTATTCTCCCAAGCTACTATTCACATTCAGAGGCTAATACACACACACACACACACACACACACATATATATATATATATATATATATATATATATATATGAACGAAGAAAAAAAGGGGGATCATCCATCTTATTATTCATACTTGCAGGCAACATTTCCAAAGGCTCTCAAAGCCAATAATTATAAAATTCCAGCATTAGCTATTTCATCACATTTTAATACTTAGAATGTTGACGTAATTTTGGGGATAATTGATGAGGAAAAATTACGTTTTCGGTTCAACCTCCAATTAAAGCTCACCGAAGATGAAGCAAGCTTTCTTTTTGCAATTTCAACGGTTGTACTCGGTAACATTCTAGTAGTATTTCGTATTATTAATCTGATTACCATGAATGCTAATTTTAATATGTTAGTATTTGTAGTAATGAGTGGCTAGACTTGTAACTAGCCAAGGCAATGTCATTGAACTATTTTGGTCTCTTTTGATTGATCGGATAATGATTTTGTTATGTATATTTTAATTTCGATTGTGTTGAAGATTTTTCTACTTGAATTGATTATTAGCTCGTGTTTGAGTAATTACCCAATATTGGCACACACACTTAATTAATACCGAACGGAGATATTAGGTGTGAGAACGAGGTAAAAAAAACCGGAAGGTAAAATTGGCCGTTTATCGGAACCCGATTTCTTATCCGGGGAAAGATTAATTGTACTCGAGAGTTTATCATGTCAAATCATTAGGTTTAGGGCTCTTAAACCAAGAAGGAGGCATAGAACAATTTCGTACACTCGTATGAGGAAATTGTTACAATAAGTCTGCACCGTTCACAAAATTAAATACCCTTAATAGGACGAATTAATCACATCCTTAAAACTAAAAGAGATCAGTAGTTCAATGAAATTACCTTGGCTAGTACCTTTAATATTAATTGTTAATTTTATTAGTGACGTAAAACTACCAATTTTATGTCAAAACTGCGACTTAGATCAAGATAATAATAGCTAATTGGTGTTTAACCACACTTTATGTTGCGTATCCCTGAGGAGACGACCTTGTTCACTAGACTAGACTACAATTTGACCCGGTACACTGCCGGTTAGATTGGACTCCAGTTTTAGGACATCATGTTTTTGGCGCCGTTGCGGGAACGCCAATTTATTGTGTTTTGGTTACTACTGTATTAGTTCAAAATTTTGAGAATAAGTCCTTGAAGAGGACTCGAACCTCACGCTCTTTAGCACGAGATTTTGAGTCTCGCGTGTCTACCCATTTCACCACCAAGGCATCTTGAGAGTGAATCGTATTCCATGAATATGATATCTATCTAGTGTGCTGTATGGAATATATGACAAAGGTGGAGTATTTCTATTGATCGGTCATGTCATATAGGCCCGAGTTGGGCATCCAATTGCTTCGATTTGAATTATCCGGAGAATGCCTTAGATATATCAAAAAGATGGACAATCAATGTTAAGGGCTAAATTATAGTGATTTTTATATATATTTTATATCAATTCCCTCACATTGGATGATTTTCATAGATTTTGAGCTATGTATGTAAATATTGAGTAAATGGTGTTTTTAATAGTTAAATATGAAAGCGTATCGATTTATATGCTTATTTGGTGATTTTATGTTGTTTTGGAATCGTGTTACGTTTTGGTATGTTTTCGATGTGTGTAGATACATATCTTTAACTTGGGAAAGGATTTGGAAGAGTCAAAATCGAAGTTGAAGTGATTTTGAAGAGATAGAGATGAG